>CM030364.1:1131629-1179910 GCA_017893485.1 Hemerocallis citrina | reverse complement strand
AAGTGCTGGAGTATGAGTGTGTCATGTGTGTGTGACTATATAAACTTTTGATTATACTGCAATAGTGAGTGATGTTACTAATGCCCCGGACAAGACAATCTCCTTCTTCTACTTGGAACACCGAAGAATGAATAATGGCACAAGCAGAATTTGGAGACTCCCGGCATTTTGTTTAGTCCCGAAGTACAGGTCCGCCCTCCCCATGGCTTGCTGTTTTTTTTTTTAGTAGAAAAAGGTGGAATATGGCCATCCTGTTTTATTAATAAGGAGTTAATAAAACAAACTCAGAGTGTTGAGCTAAGTACAAAGCTTACAATACATAAAAGAAAACATAAATCCTTCCTAGCATGAGGAGGTGGGACAACAAGACGGTACATATATGCTTTACATAGTACATCAAAGCATCTAACTCTTCCCAACAAAAGTAAAACAAAAACAACAAACTCCCCCCAACAAAACCTTGGGGTGGTAGGGATCAATCATCCGTACATGTCTGACAGGCAGGGCACCTCCCTTAGTCTAGCGTCGGCCCCGTATCGACTTCCTCATCATCATACTCCACCTGCAAGACGTTCGCGATCCTCCCCCTAGGACCTGCTGCGGCAACAATTGCCAACATGAAATAAGATGCATAATGTGAGCCAAATTACTAGAAATACTATTACATGTGCCACTAAAATAATAATTATTCATGTCTAGCCAAAGTTCCCAGGTCGAAGTGGCGATAACAATAAACCAAACTTCTATCATCGTTCGTTTCTCATTAGTGAACTTTGGTCCTACCCACAGGTCCTCATACTTACAAGGGTACTCATTTATCCCCAAGGCGCAAAGTACATCTATAAGGACTGCTTTGCTCCTGGGGCACTCTAGAAAAAGGTGGTCTCTAATTTCCAGGACCGCATTGCAGAACCCACAGGTGGAGTCCAAATTCGGTTGGCGTTTAGAAAGGTTCTCTCTAGTCAATATTGCATCATTCAGCACTAGCCAGAGGAACACTTTAACTTTTAGCAGGGTTTTCGCCTTCCGAACCACGTCCGACCAACTCGGGCTACATCCCCTAAAGTGCATGCGGTTGTAAAGGGAGCGAACAGTGAATGTGCCATTCTTTTCCAGTCCCCAAGATTTCCAATCGGGACGTTGTGAGCATATAATTTCGTTGCTAGCGATATAGTTCTGAAGTTCCATGAGCCTATTCAGGGAGCCCGAGTCAAGGGGATGTTTAAAGGCTGGTTTCTAGGAACTTCTTATCCGAGCTGCGACCACCGTACAGTGCGGATGTGTTGCCTGGTCATACAAATCAGGGAACATGGCTCTAAGTGTGTGCCTACCACACCGCTTATCCCACCAGAATCTGGTGAGTCTGCCATTCCCAATAGACGACGTCACACAACTAATGAATGGATAGTAGGCCTTAGCGATACCTTTCCAGAACTAGAAAACGCATGGGCCTACCCTATAACCAAGATTTCTCGTTCCATTCCCATGCAGGTATGATTGAACAAAATCCTGTCATCCTTCTCCATTATGGTGGAAAACTTTCCACCACCATTTCTCCAAGAAAGCCAGATTCATATCTCGTAGGTCAATGATACCTAATCCTCCATGTATCTTTTCCATGCAAACTTTTTCCCATCTGATGAGGTTATATCTGCCTCTATCAGGGCTAGCCCCCTTCCAAAGAAACCGTTTACGAGTGCGGTCAATTCTCTGGATAATCCAACGTGGCATTTCAAAAAGGACAAATAATATGTGGGAAGATTTGAGAGGACTGCATTGATAAGCGTGACTCTTCCTCCCAAGGATAAAGTTTTACCTTTCCAACTAGCCAGACGGTTTTCTACACGATCAATAATAGGTAACTAGTCCGCCTTCTTTAGTTTCCCCGGTCTCAACGGTAACCCCAGATATTTAATGGGGAAACTCTCGATGGCGCAGTTGAGAATCGTGGCATGCTCTTGTGCCTCCTCTGTTGTTAGGGCGATGAGGATAGGAGCACTTTTGTGGAAATTGACCCTGAGTCCAGACCAAGCTTCAAAACTATAAAGGATTCCTTTAAACGCGGTGGTTTCCCCGAGGTTGCCATTTTCAAATAGGAGAGTATCGTCTGCATATTGAAGGATACAGCAACCTTGGCGATTGACTCTGCTGGCCACTATCGATATACAGCGGCCCTACCATCATGGACCGCAATACGTCTGCCACAATGGTGAAGAGGAAGGGGGAGAGGGGGTCTCCTTGTCTAAAGCCCCGTTTACACGAAAAAGGTTTGCCCACAGCCCCATTCACTAAAATAACAATTCTGCTGGTGGTAAGACATGTGTGGATCCATCTGAGCCATCTATCCCCAAATCCTCTCCCAGTCAGCGCTTCCAGGAGACATTCCCATTATACTGAGTCATAAGCTTTCTCAAAGTCCAATTTCAGAAGATAACTCTTAGCATTTGACGTGTGACAGTGATGTATAGTTTCTTCAGCCGAGGCCATACTATCCTGAATACACCGTCCTTTAATGAACCATGCTTGCTCGTTACTAATGAGTCCGTCCATCACCTTTCCCAATCTATTAGCCAGGGTCTTGGTGATGATCTTAACTGAGCAGTTAAGAAGACTAATAGGTCGGAAATCTCCCACCCGCAGGTAGTCTTCTTTTTTGGGAATCAATACCACCTGAGCAAAATTAAGTCTACCTAGTTTAAGCTTATGGTCATATAGATCAGCGAACAGCTTAAATAGATCGTCCTTAATTTCTTCCCAGAACACCTGGTAGAAAAAGACTGGGAAACCATCTGGGCCTGGGGCTTTGTTCTTTTCGAGTTGTTGTACTGTCTCCCGAATTTCCTTTTCCGTAAAAGGATCTTCAAGGGGTTGAAGCATGGGGACAGATTCGTCCGCGTAACCTTGCAAGAATTCTTGGTGAAGTGGGACTCTCAGATCCGCCTTCTGTCCAAAGAGCCGTTTGAAATGAGTTTGAAATGTTACCCTGTTGGTACAACAGACTTAAACCAACAATAGACAACAGACTTAAACAAACAATTTAATCTTCTTTCTAGTTGAAATTTGTGCAGCACATTTTCTAGTTGCTTGCTAAAGAAAGCTGTAATGGTATGCATTGTTAGTTTGTTATGATGTACAATGAACATTCGGTCCCTATTTACTTATCACTTATATTTCTATCTAGGTACTGCATATGTCACAGCTGAAAGAAGCTCGCTAAATGAAATTTTGAGGTGGCAAGTTGGGAACAAAGAGAACTTACGAAATAAGTAATCACTTGTTAATTATTATCAAATTGTATTAAAATTATTAGTAGATTCTAGCACACTAACAGTAGCAATGAGAACAACTAATGCTATTCCAAATTAACATATTATCAACTTGACAAAGAATGTAACATAGAGAAAAGGACTAGGCATTAGTTTTGGGAAAGAATGTCTGAGGATAAACGAAGTAGCAACAATCCCATATGCATATTCAATGAAGATTAAGAATTTCACTATCTGATCACCTAACGTTGGTATCAAACCCCAAAGCCATGGACCCCTCTCTCTCTCCATGTCCTGATGTCAAATCCATGAAAGCACTTACAAGTGGTGGCATTAGGAAAAAATGATATATAGGGGTGCGGATCTAAGTTCAAATTTTATTAAATGTTTTAACTAGTATGGATATCTGATGACAATTTCTTATTAAAGGTAGTTACAATTGTGATCATTGTTGAACTATCCTAAGCATATGAACAAGTTTTCAATTTGAACTTCCTTCTTGGATGAGGATAAACTTATCAAGGACTTGTATTGGCAATGCAAAAATTTATAAGCCTGTTTAGTTAAAGTGATGCTTCTCAGGATGGAATGGATTACGTAGCCTCCCCTATAGGTAACGGACTTGGGCTAAATATCATACGTCTGCCTTGTCAACTGCTCCTTTGCAACTAGAGGTGTTAATGGGCCAGGTCAGGTAGGATTGAAGATTAAACATACCCGAACTCAACTGGTATGGAAGGGTTCTATTCAGGCAGGCGGAGGCGGAGGCGGAGGCGGGTATCAACAGCTTCAAATTGAAATTTCATGTTAAAGTATATATGAAATATCCATACTAGGCAAAAGGAAGTCCAAATACTGTGGACTATATCAAAATGAGTCCAAAACATTGATATGCTTAATTTTGCGAAAGCGGCTAGAAACCGAGGACTATAGTCCACAAGATGAGGGGGAAATGTGAATTGTGAAATATGAAATTTCGTGAAATTGGCTAATAATATAGACTATAACCACACACAAAAAAAATGAAGTGTGGAATTATGCAAAAACGACAAAGAACAGTGGACTAGTCCAAAATGTGACAAAACAATGAAATACAGAATTTCGATAAAACGGCTCCAAACTGTATACTACAAACTACAAAATGTGGTCAAAACAGTAAAATATAAAATTTCGGGATGTTGACTAAAAACTGTGCACTATTTAGCCAACAAAATATGATCAAAATAGAAAGGAAAAAAACAGAATTACATGAAAACAGCCGAAAACTGCAGACAATATACTCCCACAAAATATGGTCAAAACAATGAAGTTCGAGATTTTGCGAAATAGGGTAAAAACTGTGGAATATAACCCCTAAACTAAGCCTAAAATAGCAAAATAAAAAATGAGATCAAAACAGTAAAATACGGAATTTCGTGAAATTGGATGAAAATATGGCATATAACCCACAAAATGTGACAACAATAGTGAATAACGAATTTCGCAAAATTAGCTGAAAACTGAGGACTATACCCCACAAAAAGTTGCCAAAATAGTAAAATACTGAATTTCGCGTAAATAGCCGAAAACTGTGGACTATAACCCACAAATTGAGGCTCAAACTGTGATTACTATATTTCTAGGAAACAACAGAAAATGGTGGACTACACACCCCACAAAATGGGACCAAAATAGCGAAATACGAAATTTTACGAAAACTACCACAAACCGTCGAATTATAGCCCATTAAATATAGCCAAAACAGTGAAATACAGAATTTCTTGAAATTGGCTAAAAGCATTGGACTGTAGCGCACAAAATGCGGCAAAAACAGTAAAATGCGGTATTTCAAAAAATTTTGCATAAAATATGGACTATATAGCCCTTAAATATGGTAATAAAAACAATGGAACACGAAATTTAGTAAAATTGGTTGAAAACAGTGAACTATACAGCCTACTAAATGTGGCAAAAATAGCAAAATATAGAATTTCACGAAAACTGCGGACTATAGCCTACAAAATATGCCAAACAAGGTACAAAATTTCGCAAAAACTGCCAAAATCTTTGGTCAATAGGCCACAAAATGCGTCCAAAAAAATTGAAATATGTAATTTCACAAAAAGGGCAGAAAACTGTGCAATATAGCCCAAAAAATGTGGGCAAAACAGGCAAATACAGAATATCGTGAAATCATCTGAAAATTGTGGAGTCACAAAATTTAGTCAAAACAGTGAAATGCAGAATTTCTCAAAATTGGATGAAAATGTGATTTATAACCCACAAAATGTAACCAAGATAGTAAAATACAGAATTTCGCGAAATTAGCTAAAAACTGATGACTATATCCCAACAAAAGTGGCAAAAATAATGAAATAATGAATTTCGCAAAAACTGCCAAAAATTGTGAACACTAACCCAAAAAAAATGAGAATTTTTTCCCAAACTGTCCCACTTTTTGAAAGTTTTTTCCAAACTGTCATACTTTTTTCAAAAAAATTTCCAAACTGCCTCACTCGCTTTCTGAAAAAGCGAGTGTGGTTAAAACCTCATTGCTTTTTCAGAAAGCGAGTGAGATTTTTTATTTTCGAAAGCCTAGACTCGCTTTTTAAAAAAGCAACCGGTTTTTAACCAAACTCTTTCTCAAAAAGCGAATGGGTTCTTTTGGTAAATACTTTCGAAAGTGGGTCAGTTTAGTAAATACTTTCAGAAAGTGGGTCATTTTGGTTACAAGTTCACAAAAACATCAGTCATAGAATTTCTCGGGATGGGAAAAAATTTAATTGGCACCCTTCATTGACTTAAATTTGACACCCTTCATTGAAAAAATTATATAGTTGGACATCATTTGAATTAAATTAACACATTATTGTGACATATGATATTACTAGATTTGCCCGTGGACAGCGTCTACAGCACGTCTTCGGAACGATACAACATACGAAAAGCCCTGTAAACAGTAAAACAACAATTATGTAGCTCAAGTTTGAATAGTATGACAATAATTAGTTGTAAATAAAAATTCATGTTTCCATTAGTATATGTTGAAAAATAATTATAAATATGGGTGTAAAATTCAACTTCTTAGAACTTTAAGGGTGAAAATGATGAAATTTAACTGTTGAAAAGATATTTGCTATTTTTAATATAACATGTGCAATGAAAAAAAAAGCATAAAAATTCTTAAAATTTTACAAACCTGAAATCTTAAAATCTAAATTTCTAAGTAAAGAAAGAATGAAAAAGAGAGAGAGAGAGAGGGAGAGGGAGAGGAGAGGGAGGGAGAGAGCAATATGAAAAAGTGAAGAGAGGAGTAATAAAGTAATGATTTTTTTAATTTTGGGAGAAAAAATTTGATTTTGGGATTTGAAATTTTGGAAGGAAAAATATGTTTTGTGAGGTTGGATCTGAGCCTTTAATTTTGGGGGGATTAAATGTGAGCCACTTGATAGCTTTCTTTGTATTATATAGATGGTCATGTGAATATGTTACCTTTTACAAGTTCATTGTATTCTGCACTCATACCCATACTTCTATCATGTTTCGCACTTGTACCCATACCCATAAAAATAGTAATTATTCAAGAAATGCAGACGAGAGACCCATAATATGGTGAATAGCAGTATTCATCCAGATCGGGAGGAAATTGGAAGAAAAAGAAAGACAATACATTTTCAATGGGGCATCAATACTGAAGAACAAATAAACCAAGGAGCCAAACAGAACATTATCATGGACACATACTACAGACACAAATTCAATTACACTTCAACAATGTAATCCCAGTCCATGGAAAACAAAATTTAAAAAATGGGAGGACTGTCACTGGAATAACCATTAACCAAGAATGACAAGTAAAATGTTATTTCCATTATAAGAAATTCAACTGAAAGCCAAGCGAATAGGAGATTTTTATCTGCAACCTTGTTGTACATCCATACTCTATGATACAGTTATAGATTTGATTGTCACGATATTTTCTTTAAAGAAAAATAGGTGACTTTATCTCTTAAGAAGTGATAAAGAAATTTCTTTTTTAGCTGCAAGTAGTTCTAAAATCCATGTCAAATACTAGAACATTACCTGAATTACATTGCTCTGGCGTGGTCGTGTTGCATTGGTTTTCACCATGTGGAGATAACCACAGCAGCTTCCAGAGCAACCATCTACAATACTTTCATGCTTGTCTTTCTACCTCACTAACTTCACTCTCCTAACCTTGAATGGAGAATCAGATTCTAGGGGACCCACTATCTCCAGACACCTCAAGCCAACCTCAGATACAAAATAATTTTGCAAAGCATCATCTTTAGACTCATGATAATCCACATGATTGTGAACTTGTTACCAAAATGACCCACTTTCTGAAAGTATTTACCAAACTGACCCACTTTCGAAAGTATTTACCAAAACAACCCACTCGTTTTTTGAGAAAGCGAATATGGTTAAAAACAGGTCGCTTTTCCAGAAAGTGAGTATAGGCTTTCGAAAATCAAAAGCCTCACACTCGCTTTCTGAAAAGGCGATGAGGTTTTAACCACACTCGCTTTTTCAGAAAGCGAGTGTGGCAGTTTGAGAATTTTAAAAAAAAGTAGGGTAGTTTGGAAAAAACTTTCAAAAAGTGGGACAGTTTGGGGAAAAAATCAAAATATGAGGCCAAAACCATGAATACAATATTTCCAAGAATTTCCACAAAACTGTGGACTACACCCCCACAAAATGCGACAAAAATAATGAACTATGAAATTTCACAAAAACTACTCAAAACTTTCGACTTATAGCTCACAAAATATTGTTGAAATTGTGAATTACAGGATTTTGCAAAAATAGCAGAATTTTGTAGACTATGCGCACACAAAATGCAACCAAAACACTAAAATGCAAAATTCCACAAAATTGGCTAAAAATTATGGACTGTAGACAACAAAAAGGGGCCAAAACATTGAATACGGAATTTTGCAAAATTGACAGAAAAATATTAACTATAGCCTACAGAATGTGGCAAAAACGAAATTTCGCAAAGTTGCATGTTATAATAACTGAATCACACGCATTAAACTCTTAAACTCTAAACTCATAAACATCTTGTAAAACGTCGACTTGTCAACTGGCACTCATTCATTCAATGCACTCTTAAGATAGTTCTCATTGAATTAGTGAACTTCCCCCTTCTTATTCTAATTGGAAAGGCACAAGAAAAATCCACAGAAGTGAACTAACTTTTAAATTGGGAATATTTACACAAGATTGATATCTAATTACCCAAAAAAAAGGACCTAGAGGCTTTGGAAATTTTTTATTGCTAGGTCACAGAAGAATGGTAATTACAGCACGTATACATAAGTAAATACACAGCTCAACTTACATTTCAGATAATAAATTGCTAATTTTTCGGAGCTCCTTAAGGGCATTCACTGCTGTAGCCTGCCCTTTGCCTCCAAGAATGTTGCCTGCCTGACCCTGCTCTTGCTGGAACACTGACTCAATCATCTACACAGCCCATATAATAAAAGATTTGGCAGTTAGAATACATACAAGCATAGAGAGTATTTCATATTTCACATCCGCAAGATTCTTTCTAATCTCAGAACCTATTTAGTGAAATTGCACTTACGTGCAAAGCATGTGTAGGTGATGACTACTTGGACGGGAAACTGTCAGTGTTTACGGGACAGCTAAAGCAGAGTTATATCATAAACTACGTGAAGGGGGTATAAGTGAAGGGGGTATAAGTGCCCGTAAGTCATAGCCCTGTATATGGATTATGGGGGATGTTTCTTGTAGTTTAACCTTAAGATAAAAGTCTTATAAAAAAGAAATGAAATTCCAATATGCATAACACTAACAAAAGATGGCAACAAAAATTAGTTTATTACCTGAATATTTTCAAGCATAGATTGCCCAAGATTCTTCAGAGTACCCATCACTTTCTTGTCTCCAACTTCAGCCCTCCCACCGCCTCTAGTAGAATTACAGTCAGAAGACAAACTTCCAGGATTTTCCTTGATAACATTTTCATCATTTGATGATTGTTTTTCAGAGTTCCCCTCACCAGGGCCTCTACCAAACCTTAAAAGCCACTGAAACCTACCAAACAATAATTTCCGATCCTTCAATCCCTCTCCATACTTTGTTTCATCATCCTTATTAGATCTATCTTCATTGATAATTGCAGCATCATTACTAATAGTAGACCCAGTTTCCACATTTTCAATATCTTCAACTCTATGAGCCTCTTCATCATTGTCTATACTGGGCGAATTTGAAGAAACACTACTTTTTTCCAAGTCATTTTCATGATCATTTCCTATGTTATGCGGACTATTACTATTAGCCATGGAGAAGACTGAAGAGTGCTCTCCACTCAGGCACGTCTCTTCTACTGTGCAGTCAGAGTTCCTCCCAGTACTAGTTTGATCAACAGAATCCTCAGTTACACATGTCTCCCTATCTGCTTCCAATGGGAGAGTTTCATTTCTGTTAATAAATTCGGGAACTCCATTAGTTGCCAACTTAATTTTAACATCAGTTAAATTATTAAAAAGCCGACGTCTAACATCCTTTTTAGCCTGCAAAGGATCCGACTCGGTCCTCAATAAGCCAAATCTATCTCCTAATAATTTCCTGATCTTTCCACCACTGTTCTTTGGAGCTGCCCCTTCTTCATGCAACACCCTCCACTTCTCTTCCCAGTAACTATCATGTAATAACTGGTTCGGAGTTTTAGGAGAAGCTGCATCAGTTGGACGGCGGTGTATTCTATTTACTTCTGGCTTTAAACTATTCTGAAAAAAAGATGAGGATATTATGTTTGATTGGAAAGCAAGAGCCTGCCAAGACTTTGCCTTCTCTATTAATTTCCTCACATCTATGTTCTTCGGGAAATTCAGCAATCTCTGGAGGCAGGAGGTGGCATTCTCTGTGGCTAACAAAGCAGATCTTAAGTGAATAAGCATGGAAACAGCCATGGCTGAAATGAAGGCCCCACGAGGGCAGCACAAGACTTTGAAGCTCCATTCAAGATCATCCTTTATTAATGAAGTATTAGAAGAGGCAAAAAGCTCGTCCCATATTAGTAAGAGGTTGTCCAGGGAAAATTCACGGCCAAATAGAACACGGAGCCATCTGAGTGCAAAATACTGAGGTTCAACACCGAGATCAATGAGGTGTGTATGGAGAGAAGAATCCACAACAGAGAGCAGATGGTACAATGCTGCCGAGGCTTCAATCACGGGAGGTATGCCCACGCTTGATCCGACAATAGGGGATGGTGAGAAGAAGTCGGCCATCGCAACCACTCCACGAGCTCCACTCATCAAGCCATCAAACATACAGTATGCATCGTGCTCCATGAAGCGTTCAGAAAGGATCACGCCTAACTCACCTTCAGCTCCATAGGCATCACTTAGCAAGAAGAGCTGTTTTGTTTCAGGGTCGAGGTCGTCAAAGCTGGTGATTTTGGGATTTTGTTGTTCAGCAAAGCTATCTTTCTCAACTCTTGAATCCAATCTGGAGGACTTTGTGAACCAGTAATTGGAGGTCAAGTCACCCTCAGAGAAAGACATCTCATCAAATTCATCACTGAAGCAGTCTTCATAGAGTGCTCGAATTTGAAAGAGGTATTGGAGATCAATGTGGAGCACGTAAAGAAGTGGAGCCAATAGTTCGTGCATTCCTATTTCAAAGTAAAGAAACATCTAGCTCAGCTTTATCTTTTTATATAACCATGAATAAATAATTTCATAAGATAATGAAAAAAATATACAATATCATGGAAAATTGAATTAAACAACAATAACAAAGCCTGATGTCCCAATTCTTTCAGGCATTGCTTTATCAATCCCGCTCGACTTAGCTCTATTAAGAGTTTTTTTTACCTAGTTTAATTTGAAGTCTTCATATCTACGACTACATCTCACTCAACTTTCATTTTCAATACAAAATGATTTAGGTAAGTAAAGAATTATTAAATTTATAATAAATATCACCAGTAACTTATATAACAGGGGATGCTGCTAATGTTATGCCTTGGAGAGTACTGTCTCTTAACATATGTGCTTTAGCGACCAATTGAAGGGAAGGCTCAATAGAGTTGCATTCTACAAGTAGTTCCATTTTTTCCAGATAGGATAATGATGATATGGACTAAACATTCTAAAACATCAATGAGGAAGACATGTAGTATAATGAATACAGAAATAGCTCAAGTATAATGTTAAAAGTCTTTATTAGCTTACCTTGTCTATAGCCATACTCTGGGTGCCTAAGGCACCATAAGAGTAATACTCTTCTTAACAGAGCTTGGCATGCATGTGTATGAAAATAGCTTTCATGTTCAGGATACAACCGCGACAAATCCTGGTCTACCACTTTCTCCAGTTCAGCATTTCGGAAAAAACGGCCCCAGGTGCTTTCTACAAGATTTTAACCACACCAACAGTGAGTATTCTAGTAAGAAGGCAAACATCCATTGAGCAGAACCAACAAAAACACCACAGAAGCAAACAGAACCCAAAGTAAATTATAGAATCTTAAGAGCAAGTAGTATACCTGGATTTTGAGATAAAGGGTTGTCCATGGTAAGGTCGGGAGATTTGCTCCCATCTTTTGGTAGATGAGGATCTATAAGAAGCCGACGCCTCAGAATTGCATATCTAATTCGATAAAAATATTCAGCATTCATTAAAAAAAACATGGCTTTCATCAACATGTCTTAAGTAAAACTAATACTAGATAACAAGAATGTTTATTTCGGACCTAAACTCACCTCTAATTCGAACACAAAGTTGTAGAATTAAGTTATAACTTGAAATTGCCCAACATATACAACAAAGCCGAACATATTATTATCCTTTTAACACAAGATATATCATAAGGGAACAAGATAACAAAACCCTGCCACCCAAATCCAGAAATTCAATTCAATTCACACATATATATATATAAAGGCTAGAAAATTAAGACTTGTCATGGTGACAATTCTGCGTAACTCCACAAGTATAAACTCAATATGATGAAAAGGGGATTTTTTTTTTTAATATTTATTTTAAAGTTGCTTCCTTTTCTCAAAGTTCAGATTCAAAAATCAAACAAGTCCCTCAAACTAACGATAAAAAAAAAATTAAAAAAAAAAAAAAAAAAACCAAGTCCCTCAAACTAAAATATACCTTCTCCTGGATTCTGCAGTAACCCTGCGAAGTTGGTCAATGGAAGCGGAGGGGGAAGATGGGAGAATCCCAAGATCAATTCGCCATCGAATCCCTCGAAGATTCGAAAATCGAGTCGATGAAGATGAAGATGAAGATGAAGATGAAGATGACTGGGACTTGACTGGAAGTGAGGACATGACTCAAATTACCAACTAGGGTTGAATTGAAAAAAGGTTTGAGACTTAAGCAAATCTAGAAAGAAAGACAAGGGAGGGTATTTTGGGAAGAGGAATTGGGAAGTTAGATGGAAGAAGAAGAAGAAGAAGAAGAAGAAGAAGAAGAAGAAGGTGGGGAAGATATTGGAATTGGGATTTACTGTTGGTCTCCGGCTTCCATTGTGGACGCAATTTGTTCAGCTCTCTTTCTTTCTCTTTCTCTCTCTCTCGTTTCTTTTGGAGAGAAAAGATAAAAGAAACAATATATGGAATTACGGAAGAAAGGAGGATCTTTCGTGTAAGAATCCCCAACAAATATCATATTTACATATTATATTTTTATTTTTATTTCTAAATGATGTAGAGTTTGTTCATTTTTATTCCTCAACTTGCCAATAGGACTGTAAATCGGACCGGACAACCATATGTTCAAGCTCGGAGCGAAATTCTATTCGGACTGGCTTATATCCGGTTGGGTTCAGTTTGGACAAAAATTTTATAGTCCGGACTCGGTTCAATAAAGCATCAGACCACAATAATACTCGGACGGACTTAAGTCCGGCTCGAACTCGGTAAAGTATCGGGCCTAATAATTTGTTCATGTTCGGTTCGTATAAGACTTCGGACGATCCACGATCGGGCCATTTCTCTAGCTGGACTCGGACGGACGACGGACCGTCATGTTCATTTTACACCCCTACTTGCCAAACAACCAATAAGATGAGAAATATTTCATTATTTCCTTATTTGTTACTAATTTCTTAACAAAAAAAAACCCTCAAGTTCGCAAATTACCTTTACTCTCTAAATAAATCTTTTACTCATCTCATATTTTCTTCTTTATCAAAATCCAAGTATTTTACTAATTTTTTCCCTCTAAATTATCTTATGCATATCTTGCGGCATCTTTTTTTTTTTTTTTTTTTTTTCACTTTTCTTTAAACCGAAATGCTTAGAATGTGCATACAAAGTTACTACTTTGAAAAATAGTGAGTTACGAAAGAAAGAGAGAAAGATGAGTTGGTGACTAGTGTAAGTCCAGACATAAAAATTAATGGTCAGATATAGATGAGTTCATACTATATTATAAAAAAAGGAGTAAGTCCTTTATTATTAACGGTATATACATAAATATAAAATTATGAGGGATTAATGTAGAAATAAAAATTTGTAACTTGAAAAGTATGCCGAAAGAAAAAACGCCTTAATTTTTTTTTTTATAATAAACCAGAAAAGCTTCTGAAGAGAAGGAGCAAGATTGTGAAAAACCAAGGAGTTTCACTTCTCCACTTCAAATCCATTATCAGTGGACGCAAGGGAGAGGATGAGCTGTCAATTTTCATCGTAATTCTACTTCTAGAATACCACTTGGCGTGTAATTACCAATTGTGTATACATAACAAAAGTTCCTTTAAATGGTAGAACCAGTTAACTATATATACTAGTATTTAGCGCGTGCAGTCCCCGTGTTAACAAATATAAATAAAGCCTACATAATGAGATAGTTGGAGTTCTACGTGCGATACACGGATTTATTTTGTTACAAATGGAATTTGTTTGGTTAGCACGTGCGATGCACAGGATAATAAATATAAACGAAGACTACAATGGGAGAGTTTGAATTGCATGTGAAATGCACGGGTTAATAAATATAAATAAAGACTATATAATTGGAGCACGTTCGATGCACAGATTTATTTTGTGATAAATGAAGTTTGTTTGGTGACAAACTCTCCCATTAAAATAGTATATATATATATATATATATATATATATATATATATATATATATATATATATATATATATATTAGAAATGCTCCTTTGAAAACGGGTTTGTTTTCACAGGTTGGAAAACAGCTATCTGGGTCGTTGGATCGCTCTTGAACGTGATCAGCGGCTCAGATTGCCTCCGCCCATCACCCGTTCTCACTTAAGTGGCAGAGGGTTATTTTGAAAATTTCGTCCCAAATAACTCTTCGCTTGATTCGCTTTGAGGTTATGAAAACACCTAGACCGTTGTTGGGAACAACGACCTAGGTTATGAACATAAGCCGTTGTTCTAGGTTAAAGATCGTTGTTCCAAACAACGGCCTATACTATAAAATTTTTATGAAACTCGGACAAACTGTAAGGAAGAAGCGGTAGTGATTTTATTCTGAATTGCATGTTGTCTGAGAGAATGGAAATGATGAATGAGAGAATTAAAGAAGAATAGAACCCAAAAAAAAATGTTCAAAACATACAAGTAAATGCACGTTGAGTTTGTGTGCATTAAGAGAAAATATTGAGCTGACATGATTGAAGTATCTCTACTATTATAATGGGAGAAGGGGTTAGTGTCATCTGTCATCGTTTGTCATTTTGTCAACACATGCAGCGCACGTGTTGGCTTTTTTTTTTCTTTTCATTCCCCTCCACGTGCATCGCGCGTGCATTATAGTTTTTTTTTGTGGTCCTTTTCATTCGCCTCCACGTGCATCGCACGTGCATTATATATATATATATATATATATATATATATATATATATATATATATATATATATATATATATATATATATATATATATATTGGTCCTTTTCATTCCTCTCCGCGTGCATCGCACGTGCATGATACTAGTATCTATAATGCTATTTTGAATGCTTTCATGGATACATTTTGGTTATATCAAATGCCTATTCTATTTTTTTGTTTTTGAAGACAACCTTAGTATTCCTTTCATTAACAAATACAAAATTTAGAAGAAAGGAAAAATAAGCAAACAAAACAAACATATATATGCACTTGAAGATTACATTATCACAAAGAGGTAAGTATGATATATTAGATAACACTGTCAGAATGAAGTGATAATGAATATATGTATATGAGAATACTAGTTGGAAGCTTAAAATGTATAATAATCATATGTATTTGAAAATTTGGTTAGAAATTTATTATAAACAGGTAAATATGATATATCATAGAACAATGAAAAAATATCATAGAATGACATGCATGGACTAAGTGAAAAATAATATTAAATTTATAAAATGATAAAATAACATGAATGATGTGTGAAAAATAATTAGTTTAAAAAATAAAAAAAATAATTAGCCCATGAGGTTTCAAACCTGTGACCTTCATGTTATTAATATAACATGCTAACCAAATGAGTTAATAGGCCAATTATTGTTTCAAATTTTAGATAATACAATATAATCTTATCTGAAAATAATTATATATATTTTTTAAACATTGTAAATAAGTAAAAAATATGGGGTCCTATAAAATTAAAGGCCCAAAGCAGTTGCTTGTACTTTTTGGGCTCAGATCCGTCCATGTCTATGTATACTCCAACCATCCTATTTATAATTAAACAAGAAGAAGAATAAGATATCTTTCAATCAAAATATAATTTTTCACATGATTTTGTGATTTATCTAATTCACATCACCATTTGAGGGAAGCAGACTCTGCTGAGTATTTTTGAGGAGATTGGTGAGCTAAAAAGATAAACCAACAAATACATTATTAATTACTTAATTAATGTGGTTTAGTTCTTATTTTAACAGAATGAGATAGATTCTTTTCAAAGGACTAAGCATATGCTTTAATTCTGATGCGGTCCTAGTTGCCCGATGGCTTTGTCGTCAAACATACATATCAATATCAATATCAATTGGTCCAAATGTGCAACTCCTATCTCCTATATATGCACGTTTAGTGCACGCACAACAAAACTCTTACTTATTATTAGGACCACTTCTTAATTTTCTGTATATATTAAATATGCGTCATATGTATAAATTAATATCCATCGATTTATCTATAATATAATATATATACTTACTCTTTAATGGAAGAATTTGTTACAAATAAATAGTTTTTAATATTTTTATACATCTATCTATCTATAATATAATATATAAACTTACTATTTAATGGAAGAATTTGTCACAAATAAATAGTTTTTAATATTTTTTGTCTCAAAAGAAATTTCAATTTTGTCACCAAACAAACATGTGCATCGCACATGCAACTTCAAATCTATTTTTCAACACATGCTTCGCACATACACATCAAAGTTTTTTTTCTTAATTTTTTAAAAATATGTGTATTACACGTTCAGCTCCATTTTTTTAAAATTAAGGCATTCATTGCACGTGCTAATTACTGTTGACTTCTGTGTATCGCATGTTTAACTCCAACTCTTTATCAAAATGTGCATCGCACATATAAAAGATTAATGAATTACTAAATTCCGTCTAGCCAAAACAAAATAATAAATAATAAATGCTTGTTATACATATGGGCCATAGTTTGAGCTCCTCAAGAGTCAAGACAATTTCCGAGCATCCTCACCCCCTCTGATTCTCACCCTACAAAATTGGTTTATTTTTCCTACAATCACATCACACACTCATAATCTGGAGTGCTCGCTGTATTAAAGTAGTTAGTTTGATATGACTCTTCTTTAGTTCTTTTAAGTTTTAACCCATATATTATTCAAGTTAATATTTGGTATTAAGGGTCTCTAAATTTTGTTATTTGTTAGTATACACTTGCTCTTTAATTTATAGTACATCTTAGATGCAACAAGTGCAACAATAACACTTTGGTTAAATAGGTTACCTAAATGATTGGTGGTCTAACCAGTCACATTTAACAAGTCGATCCAGTCCAATTGACCAGGACATTTTTAGATATATCATAACTAGTAGTTTACACATGCAATGTACGTTTTAATAAATATAATTTTTTAAAATAAAAATTTAGACGTAGTCTTGATTTGAACCTATGACCTCTTTTATAATAGTTATGCACGTGTGTTACACGGGTTGGTAGAATGACAAAATATTTATAAATGACACTAAGGCCTTCTCCCATTATAGTATTAGAGATATGATATGCTTAATTAGTAGAAAAAACTATATATAGGAGTTATTTGAAGAAAAAAACTATTAACAATGCACATTCTAATAATTATGTCACTATTGGTTCTCCTTAAGAAAACTGACAAATTTTAAACTTAGACATGTGTAAGTATAAATTTATATGAGAGATTTATTAGCTGCCGAATCAATTGCACCAAATCAGATAATGACTTGTTTCTTTTTCCTCTTTCTGGCCTGTTCATAAATGTGGACAAAATTTTTTGTTCCTAATCCACCTAGTAGTGACAATTAGGAAATACTACATCATAAGAGTTTTAGGGGAAAAAAGGACCGAATAATTGGGGTTGGTGGTGATGGAATGAATAATGCACATATATATAATAAATCTGTATTTATGTGTGACGCCTACTAAGGAATCTATAAGGAAAGCGTGCATGAACTCACTTAATGACAAAATATTAACATCCCTTTAGAAAAGTTGGATGGAAAGTGAAACACTTTGTTAATTAGGTGCCGAAGCTGTTTCATATATTGTCCTTTCCCATCAACTTCATGCTCGAAAATAACAGGTTAGCTGATTGAAGCTTTGGGACCTAGCTTGTTATTTATGAATAAATAATGCAGTGCAATAATATTTGATCTTGTAGTTAAACACGCGCGCGCACACACACAATATATATATATATATAGTCATTCTCTTTTTTGATAATAATGAATTGGTGCAAGCAAAACTCCCATTTGATTTGGCTTATTTTCAGCTTAAAATGACTTTTGTAGTGTCTAAAATGAAGTCAAAAAGTGACTTTGGGCTGAAAATAAACCAAACTAAATGTGCCTTTATTCCCTAAAACAAATAAGTCTACCACTAACACCCACTAGCACTAGTCGAAATGCAAATATTCACATAACAACAAATCTAATAATTAAGATTAAGATGTATATAAAGGAAAATTAATAATTGTCACCAAACGCCAAAGGTTATTCTAATAACCTCCCCCCCTCTCTATCTCTCTCTCTCTCCATGTATATTTATGACCGCCTCACCGACAAAAGAATTATTTAAGGGCATTGCTACCGTCCGTGTCTAGTCTAGCTAATAAATAAATAAATAAATAAACATCATAATTAGTTAAGCCAATAAAGTACTACTATTGACCCATACAAGCATATATGGCTCAAACAATATTGATGAATGAATTGCATTTGCTAGGTGATGTGGCAGATAAGACATTTCCTTAAGAAGACCACCAGGTTAGGTTCAGGTAGACGTGTCTTAATTGAATTGGTAAGATTAGATTTTGAAGTGCATATAGTATGTTGGATGGATGGATAGATGGATGGATGGTGATAAGGATGATGATGGTGGTGGTGATGTAGCACTCAGAGCATCTGCAGTCGTCGAGAAGCTAAATTTTGGGTATTTGAGAGCATCTGTAGTCGTAGCTTGTTAAATTTTGTGTATATAGCAATTGAAAATAGGAAGAAAAAAATGTCGCTGTAGTTGTTGAGAGCTATATTCGATTTGTCATATGTATTTTTTTTTCAAGATGGAAGATTATCTTTCATCGTTGAGTTTGCAGACAAAAAAAACTTCGGGACAGGCAATCGATTGTTCATGCTACACCCAAAATTTGGATTTTTGGTAGACGACTAGAGCGATGTTTTTGCCATATTTTCCATTTTTTGGGTATTTAGCTCACGACTACAGATGCTCTGACAAATGGAAATGAAAAAAATGACTTTGCGCTCGAGTTGTCGAAAGCCAAAATTCTATTTTTTTTCACTATTTAAAATCTCAGACGAAAAATTATTTTTCGTCCCAAGCAAAAAAAAAAAAAAAAAAAAAAATCGAATAGATGGAGAATGATTTCCCGTCCGTCTTTTTTTTTAAAAAATTAAAAAACTTTAAATCATAATTAATTCCTTAATAAATGTTAAATCATTCCTAATTATTTCTTAATTAATAATTAATTAACTTTTAAACCTAAGTTTAATCCATAGAAATCATTATGAGGTTGTTTTATAGAAATTTAAAGAAAGAAAAGTTTGGGACGGGGCTTCATCTCCCATTTCACTTCATTTATGATTATTTTTTTTTAAAAATGGAACGGACGGGGATTCATCTCCTGTCCAACAGTTTTTTCATTTTTTTAAAAAAAAGTGTAGAGACGATGTATTATTTTCCGTCCAAGCGTGTCATGCAAAAAAGTATAGGGACGATGTATTATTTTCCGTCCTAGCTCCTCGACGAAAGATAATTTTTCGTCTGATCAATCAGACGATAAATCATCTGCCGTTAGCTATATTTTGGTAATTGCCATTTTGTCTCTCAAAAATATCTAGCAACTGTTCATTCGAAACCCAAATTTTGGATAAATGACTTTTTCCAAATGTTAAAAAATTTAGCAAAATGACCAACGACTACGGATGCTCTGAGATGGCAATGGCTAACCACCCACTGATGAAATCAAGAATTTTTTCGCATTGACCCACTTTTTGAAAATATTTACTAAACTAATCCACTTCCAAAAATATTTATCAAACTGATCCAATTTAGAACACGTTAGCATAAAACACACTTGTAAACAACGGTATAGATTATTTGGATGTCGTTCTTAACAAAAGCGGTATCTGTTAAAAGAAAATTAACATGCCGCTTTCTGAAAAAACGGCATTAGTACATTTCGCATTTAAATATGAGCTCTTTGACGTGGGCAAAAAAATTCAAGTATCGAAACATGTTGTAACAAATGTCGTTATCCTCAATAACGACATGCTCATATAGATACCGTTATTGGGGATAGCAACATTTGTTATATCATTCTAAATAGTGGGACCCCCTTATGCTGGCCCTTTCACTTTCATTCTCTCTCCCTCTCACTCCCGAAACCCAAAATCCCAAACCCTAAAATCCTATATCCCAATTCTTCTCCTTCAATCTCTCATCTTTCATATCCCAAACAAATTCACAATATACTCGTCCATAAACCCTAATTGTCATTCCCTCCTCTCTTAATTTACTTGAATTTGGGCAATGATTTTTCTACAACTCACCTTAATTCCGAAATTGTGGTAGGTATCCTAAAACTCTTAATTTCTTTGAAAATATTCACTTTATTGATTGAGACACTCCCTGCCGGTCGCCTTGTGAACTAAGCTAAGTGAATTCGCTACCGCGCCGCGGGGATCTCATGCGCTTGTCGCCATCTGTCTCGACCTAGTGACTTCTTTTACTCTGGGCATTTTCCCTATACCCACTTCTGAGACAGCTGATATCATTCTTGTCGCTTTTGACACTAGCATTGGTATCGGGTCGGGTTGGGTCCTTCACTACCCGGACCCAGACCCGTAAGGACCGGGTTCTGTTCCAGGTCCGGTTCCTATTAAAATATTTCTACCCATTCGGGTAGGAGCGAGAGTGTGAGTGCAAGCGGAGGCGGAGAGTTGAGGATTTAGAATAGATGAGAGAAGAAAAAAGCATGAGTTTTGAGTTTGGAATAGGAAGATTTAGAATTGAGGAGGAATGAGGGGAAGGATGAGAATAGAATATTTATTTTTATGTTGATTTTTGGGGTTTTTTTTTAATGGGTTCGGGTTCGGGTCCGGCTCGGGTCTCTTTTGAGCGGACCCGGACCCAAAAGTCCAACGAGTCCCATTTTAAGACCCGGACCCTGACCCGAATAGGCCGGGTCGGTTCCGGTCCAATGCCGGGTCCGGGTCGGATCCGGGTTTCGGGTGTTTATACCAATGCTACCTGACATTATGGGTTTAGGACCACTTCTTATGCTTTTAGCTTAACTCTGACTGGGATTCTTCCCTTTCCTCTGTTCGGCATCTCCTTACTTTCATGGCAGGTCAAGTACGGTAGGTAGCTTCACTCATCCGCTTTAGCAGCAGTAGTGGAATCACTTTAGGAAGAAAGAATTGGTTAACTATAATACTATCGTGTGCAGTCTTTTTTAGAATATTTTTGGGAAAGCGCACCGCAAAGATTAACCCGATTTTCAGAAGTTGGAAATTGAAAGGTTGAGAATGGAATGAAATTAATTGAGTGGCATAGGTTGAGGTATTAACCTGATTTGGCAGATAGAGAGGTTGGAACTGTTACCGAAAGCTACACGCAATCTGGGTACCTTAACTCACGCTCGAATGAACGGCCCCGAGGGCTGAGGGGCTTCCTCCCTTTGTTTCACCTCTCGTATACGTATGCGAGGTCAAAAAGTAGCTCAGTCAGAAGAACAGGTAAGACTCTGAGTTCTTAGTTAAGACTTACTCGTAGTGTTGCTAGCTTGATGGCCTGCTTTCTTAAAACAACTAGCTAGTGCTAGTTTTCCTTCTTGCTTGACCGCCGCATCAAATTGACTGCCAAGGCGACACAACGAACGTAGTCCACTGTTAAGCCAATCCGATGAGGGAAAGGAGTGAAAGCACTCAACTGATGAGTATATTGACAATGTAGTATATGGATGTTATGGAGATTGATATGAGTTAATAATATGAATGGATGAGAATAAATTTTGTGTATACTAGAATTGACAATGTAGTGTATTAGATGTTGTGAAAATTTTGTATAAACAAGAATTGCAATATTTTTTAAAAAGTTAAGAAGATTCATGTGTATGTATGAATGAATGTTGATATGAGACGTGTTCATATATAAATATGTAATGTATAGAGATGTTGTGGTGAGAATTGTTATGAGTAGTTTTTCGATACGAGTATTGAAACTTTTTTTTGTTATCTTGACACATGGTTTATTAGTTTTATTCATGACACATGGTTTATTAATTTTGTTCATGACACATCGTTTATTAATGTTGACAGAGAATTGGATGTCGACCAACCATCTTCTTTGCGTGCAGTAGGTGCGTCGTCTTCTGCCGCACACGGAGGTCCAGGTCCAGTATACCCAACCCTACTCTACTTGCAAGAAAAGCATAGGTCTCAAGCGGTGTGGAAGGGAGAGGAAAAGAATATGAGTTTCCGAATGCACAAGACTTTGCCGCCACACCCACATATACGCAACTAATTGGTAAATTCCAATTTCCACAGAATGTCGATATTGACCAAAGTAAAATGCAACCATTCATTACTTACTGTTTTTGCGGAGCGATGGAGGGAGGAGACACACATGTTCCACCTACTCGTTGGTGATATGATGGTGGCGCTACAAGATATAGCGATTATATTGGGACTTTCAATCGATGGGGTAGCCATGACTGGTAACCTCTTGTTCAACAAAGTAATGCTAGTCAAAGATTATCTTGAGAGAGATGTTGAAGAGGACGACAAATGTGTTTTCATCGGCGAATCAATCTGGCATTCGTAGCTCTATCAAGAGTTTAACAATAGTTTGGGAGAGGAACCGACCAACTTCCAACTTCAATTTTATACTCAGGCGTATCTAATTAGTATAATCGGAGGTGTTCTCATGTTGAATTCTTCTGGTGATGTCTTCCATCTAATGTACATTCCCTTAATTGTCGATATACATAGGGTCGGCCGTAATAGTTAGGAAAGTACGGTGTTGGCTTCTCTTTACCGTTCTCTGTGCAATTGTGCAATAAGGCCGATTCAAATGACCGGTTCGATTGGGATATTATAGATTTGGAGTTGAGAACGAATACACATCGACCGTTCCCGAATAACGGTTCTTTCAAATGCATGAAAAGTAGCTGAGGAGAACGAAGTGATGAGGGCTCCTTTAGGGGTTTATAGGACCGTCCGCCACACGTGGAGAAATAACCCACGTGGAGTGTTAACGTATTATAGAGATGAGAACTCGATCAACTTCGGGAAGAGTACGTCAATTGGACACCGTACATGCCCGAAAGACTTCAAAGGCTACCCCCACTGTGCACGGTCGGCATGCAACTTTGGTTGACACAAGCTCCACTTATAAATTTTAACATCGTGGAGTTCTACTATCCCGATCGAGTCTTCCGAAAATTTGGCGCACGACAAAGAATCCTGAACAACTAGATGTACGACTGAAGACTACACAATTTTTCATTGCTGACTATAGATTGGGCCGATCACCATCGATGTCATGTAGCAATGTGGAACGAGAGAAAATATGACTTTGTGCTGGAAGGTCTCGTACCGTACGATGGGTCGGAGAAAGAAGCGTACATGATGTGGTACAGTCGTGTTATGCGTTTGTATATATCACCTCGAACGACTATACCGGCAGCTGGCAGGGGTCCAAATATCGATCCCAAAGCATCAAGTCGAACTACAACCCGTACATTCTCAACCAACGTACCAACCCAAGGCCTCGTTGTATCGACTCTTGGTTAGTAACTCATTTGTTAATAATTAAAAATTTACAAATTCCGCAAATATTTTATTTATACATGTATGACAGAATTTTATTTACACATGATTATATTTAAATGTTGTTCTAGATTGATAATTCATGGGAAATCACATGGAAATGCGTTCGAATATTGAGCAGTAATGCTTCGAAGGCTTGTAAGGAAATAGCGAGAGAAATCCTCCATCCGTGTTGGTTGTCACTTGAAGAGGTTGGTGATGGACCCCAGCTTGATGCTCTTCTAGCTCCCACGCAAGCATCAAGCTAGTTAGTAGTCCAACCATCACCACAAGCGCCAAGCCGAGCTCAAGCTCCATCCCCAAGCCAAGCTCAACCATTCTCATCACATGGGCAGTGGCGGAAGAGCGTTACTCAGCCGAGGGAGCGTGCAATGACACAAGAGATTGTGGAAGAGCAAGATCAGCATGAAGATGATGTAGGCCCAAGCCAAGTACCCACATCACAATTGACACAAGTGCCAACTCATTCTCAGAGAGTTCTCGTTTGGAAGAGGAATAAGCCACAACACTATACTCTTAGTGTGTGTTGATTGTAAATGTGTTGATGTTTATTCTTATTAAGATGGAGTTATGACTTATGAAGTTAACTGCTTAAGTTATGACTTATATATGAAGTTAGAGCATTCGCAGTCGTTCAATGTAAAAAATGGCAAAGTGTATATTTTGACAACCCATTTCGACGAAACGCTGCAGTCGTTGAATGGCAAAAAAATGCATAAGTTCGTTAAAAAAGAAACAGATGTTTCGTCTGTCATTAAAAAATAATTCATACAGGCCGAAACTTAGAAAATATTAATAAAAAATACGGGACGAAACATCATGTTTTGTCCGAAAGAGAAGAAAAAAATTTCAAAATAACTGATGTTTCGTCCGGATTTTTTTGCGAAAAAAACTGCAAAAATAATTTTAAAAAATAGTTTGTAAAAAATATTTGCAAAATCAATTTAATAATTTGCAAAATCAATTTAAAAAGTTGCAAAAACAGTTTAAAAGTTTACAAAATTAATTTTAAATATTATTTTTTAAAAAAATAAATTGGATTGGGACGAAACATGATGTCATGGGACGAAACATCATGTTCATTCCCACCCTTAAATTCATTTAACCGGATATTTTATTTGGTTTTTAAATTTTTTTCTTTTACTTTAGACGAAACATCATGTTTCATCCGATCAATTAAAAATTTAATTAAATAATTCGGACGAAATATGATGTTTCGTCAGCTATAATATGCATTTTGCTATTTCGAATGCTACTATTCCTTTTCTACTGTAGCCGAATTGCCAAAAAATGACAAAATAGCTCACGACTGTGTGCGCTACAGTAAAAAAAAATGACAAAAATGGGAAACAAGCAAACGACTGTGGATGCTCTTATGATAGATGTAGTTATGATATTGATTTTATTGAATAGGTTTAAGACTAGCCAACTTTATTTGAACATTTCGGTCATGTAATATTGGTATTGGTATTGTTGAAAACTTGAAATGATCTGTTAGTATGTTTTGTTTGACATATGCTTGTATTAATTTTAATTACCATATTCTTGTTTCTTATTTTTTCATGTCCGTATTGAATTAAATATTTTAATTTACTATTTATATATCTATAATATTAATTTTTAAAATTAATTTAATTTAAAGTATCCAAACTTACCTATATTATAGTTTTTGAGAAATCAGCATATCCGCGTACGAAATACGCATCATATCGGATACACGTATATGATATGAATGTGTGCTTCATAGGAGTCAACTTTAAAAATAACTTTAAATAATTAATTAGAATTAATGCACACTGAAAATGTGGACCACATTTGTCTTTTCCCAGTTTTCATAGAAACCCGTATTTGACAATGAATGTAAGTTAAAATACATGGAGGTGAACAATATCTATCGCAAATAAGCCATGAAAAAGAATCCCACTAGAATTTTAACCGTGTAAATTAATTAATGAATTAATCTTGTACTCTTCCCCTTATCGAGCATTTTCATGATGCTGATCAATTGACAACTCGACAAATGCAGCATGGCTGATGCAGTAAGACATGAGGCACTGTTGAGGGACTCCTTGTACCTCAAGTTCCCCCACCCAGAGCACCTTTTCCTCATCTCTCAGCTGAATGCTCTCATGCCTACCATTCTGAGTCTATACAAACAGCGACGGATAACAAATCATAGAAATACTTAGTTCAATTTAAAGATTTAATTGGACAAAAACTTTAACGCAAAGAATCAAACAGTTGTCCAAGTAGAGATAATAAGATCAATTACACTGCAAGACAAGACGTATATGGTGAAATTTTGAGAGGAGACATGTTTAATTAATGGGATAAATCACATGAGGATACTTAACTAGGCGTTTAGACCTTCATTTGATTACGAAACCTTTTTTTTTCCTTTTTCTTGTAGGGATCCTAACACAAGTTGTTGGCTTTGCTTGTCATCAAGGTTGGTGGGGGGGGCATTTTTTGAAAAATCTGATGGATTAATAAAGGGGGGGTGGGTGGGCATTCTTTGAAAAATCTGATGGATTAATAGAAGGGGAAATTTTAGAAAATAAGAAAACAAAAAAAATTATTTAGCAGTAAATTGTAAATATAACCTAAAACTATAGTGATGTGGGTATAAAGTAGAGATGATATAAGACTAGAAGTCTAGAATGATAATTTGGTTTGGGGGGGGGGGGGGGGGGGGGGGGGGGGGGGGGGGGATGAGTCAAGAAATATAGGCGGTATATAGGTCTACTTTTTAGTGTAAACTATGAACATGATTTCTCATTAATGAAAGATGATAAGATAGCTTTTGATATCTTTCAATCGAAAAATGAATACATAACAAATTATTAATTCAAAAAAAATGATGGGAATTCTAATAGATTGGCTCATATGCCTCCATCTTTTGGATCTGGTGTTGGGTGTGGCAATGATATCACTTCTTGTGGGAACAATAGTTTCAATAAACTTGTTGTCACTTGAAGCGGAAGCTACTTGTTTTTTGAACTGGTGTTGGGTGTGGCAATGATATCACTTCTTGTGGGAACAATAGTTTCAATAAACTTGTTGTCACTTGAAGCGGAAGCTACTTGTTTTTTGAAGTTATTGCTCCTACCTCCAATCTATTGTTGTTGTTGTTGTTGTTGTTGATCTCAAATTCCACCCTCATCTTCACCATATCGCTCTCACTAATTTTCATCGTAGTAGTTGTCTCATGACTCATCTCAACAACCATGTCAAGCTCTAGCTAGTGGCGGTGGTGGTGCTGTAGAGGAAATTACTGTTCATCTGACTGACGTTTCTGCCTTCAATCTCAAAAGACATAATTGAAAGACAAAGAAAAAAAAAAATAAGTGAGTAATTAATTGATTATTAATTTTCTCAGGGTTTCATCTCCTTATTAATAATGGTAAAGTTGGGAATGTCGGTATGAAGCAAAAAGGAAAAAAAACTGAATTACATATGAAGTGCATCACTGTATAATCAATTTTTTGTGATATGAAGATGACGCTGAATTGGACACTATGAAGTGAAGCTCGTATGTGTGTGTGGCTTTTCATACCTTGCCCAACCTTTAAGCATTTTATGTGAAGAGAAATATGTTTATACTGTAGTTAAATCAAATGATCATGATCAGAATATATAATACACAACCAAAATCAACAACCCTTTAATTTGTTTGTTTGAACTACTACTAAAAGATTGAGAAAACAACCAACCAACCAACCAACCAACCAACCAACCAAGCAATGAGCATGCAACCACACTTGAGATATCTTCATTTCCAACTCCGTATATATAATATAAGTGAGTTACATCATTCCACTTGCCTAATTAAGTAGTATCTAGAGAAGTAGTTGATGACTTTTACTTTTGTTTTCTGAAACCCTAAAAAGTTACCTACCAGCACTTGGATCATCTCAACAAACTAGCTTCACTGTTTACAGAGACACCCAAATTAATATGAATACGATGATTAACTGAAACTATAAATTTGTAACCATGCATAGCCCCCCATTCCCACCCCCCACCCCTTTATAAACCCTAGTAACATCTCAAATCCACCCTATCAATACAACACCCAGATACTAGACACCGTCCATTAATTAGAGAGAGTGGCATTTAGGCTAAGATCAAAACCTAATTCCTGTCATAAATATAAAGTAATAGTAAAATTGGTACTCACTCACCGGCGATCTCGTTGGCGGCATCCCCTCTAGATCCAGCTCCAGCGTCGCCATTGTTTGGACAATCGGGTACGAAGGTCGAACTGAAACCCATTAATAATGGGTTGCACTTCACAAACAGAGAAGAGATTGAAAAGGAGAGGGAAGAAGATGAATTGAATGGAACAGCATCTTGTTCATCTATTTTTTATTTTGAATTAGTGTATTATTATGGGCGTTTTGACGGATCTGGGCTTTTGGACTTTCAAATAAATTAGTAATTGGGCTTTGATTATTTAAGCCAACCCGTTAAATTAAAGATCCCTCCCTCACCTGGCACCCTATATAGATATATTTTTTTTATATAATATATACCCTTTTCCCGAAACTATCTGCAGAAAAAATGACACAAAACTAATTGCGTTAGGAAACTCAACAACTAAACTCGTCGTTCCCAACGGAGAATTTAGTTATTTTGTGCTCGCTATTAGAAACGGCGTGCTTAGTTTTATTTTTTGGAGAAACTCGCCATTTCACAACGGCAAGTGTAGTTCAAATTTATCAAACAAGACTCGTCATTTCAATAGCGAGGTTCTTTGAAATTATTTTTTTGGAACTAAACTCGCTGTTGGGAACATCGAGTCTAGTGTAATGCACCTCGCCTCCCAATGGCAAGTTTTATTTGAAATTTTTGAACTAAAAAATCCTCTCTGTCGAACTTGGTGAATTTATTTTTAAAAAACCATCGAAATCTTTTTTGAACTAAACTTGTTGTTGGGAACGAGTCTAATGTAAAGCACATCGTCATTCCCAACGGTGAGTCTTTTAAAAAAAATTTGAACTAAAAATCTCTCGGCTAGACTCGGTGAGTCTTCAGGAAAAAAATTCATCGATTTTTTTTTCTTAAACAAAATTTGTCGTTGAAAATAGCGAGTCTAGTGTAAAAGATCTCGCCGTTTTCCAAAGGGCTGAGTCTAGTGAATTTTTTCCCAAACTGTCCCACTTTTTGAAAGTTTTTCCCAAACTGCCCTATTTTTAAAAAAAAATTCCAAACTGCCTCACTCGCTTTCTGAAAAAGCGAGTTTGGTTAAAAATATGCTGTTTTTTCAGAAAGCGAGTGTGAGACTTTTGATTTTCGAAAGCGTAGACTCGCTTTCTGAAAAAGCGACCTATTTTTAACAAAATTCGTTTTTTCAAAAAGCAAATGTATTATTTTGGTAAATACTTTCGAAATTGGGTCAGTTTGGTAAAAGCTTTCAGAAAGTGGGTTGTGTTGGTAAATACTTTCAGAAAGTGCGTCATTTTGGTACAAGTTCCTCTTCTCTCATTCTGGTATTTGTTCTTTTTCTTTTATGGTTGATGCATTTTGTCGAACAGTTTGTGTGGATTAATATTTGAGGTTGGTATTAGAAATGGATAGTTGGGTCAATTTCTTAGGGTGTCCTACAAATGAGTTTTTAATTTGGATGAGATTAGATCTATTACGGAGAAGAAATTCTTATTTGATGGATTTGTGAAAAAGGTGAGGTCATAGCTTTGAGGTTTTCATTTTTCGGGGGATTTGAAGAGGTTCTTGATTGAATATTATTGGAAGCTTGATTATTATTCTCTATCTGTTAATGGGCAAGCATTAGAATTATGGTCTTTATTATTTTAAAATATGAAATTGTCACTTTTGTGTAACAAAAGTTATATATATATATTTTTTTAAAGAAATGAGTTTATAATTTGTTCTTTAGATTTAATTGCAGGATTTGAAAAAAGACATACTATGGATTACATGAAGTCTTTATCCTGACTATACTTCAAAAAATGGTAAGTGTCACGATCAAAAAGTTTTAAAATATTAAGGACCCTAATTCTAATGTTTGCCCATTAACAGATAGGGAATAATAATCAAGCTCCTAATAATATTCAATCAAGAACCTTTTCAAATCCCCCGAAAAAAAGAAAATCCCAAAGCTATGACCTCACATTTTTCACAAATCCATCAAATAAGAATTTCTTTCCCGTTATAGATCTAATCTCATCCAAATCAAAAACTCATTTTCAGGACACCTCAACAAATTGACCAAACTATCTATTTCTAATACCAACCTCAAATATTAATGCACACCAACTGTTCGACAAAATGCATCAACCAAAAAAGAAAAAGAACAAATACCAGGATGAGAGAAGAGGAACTTGTTACCAAAATGACCCACTTTCTGAAAGTATTTACCAAAATAACGCACTTTCTGAAAGTATTTAACAAACTGATCCACGTTCGAAAGTATTTACCAAAATAATACACTTGCTTTTTTAAAAATAGGTCGTTTTTTCAGAAAGCGAGTCTACGCTTTCGAAATCCAAAAGTCTCACACTCGCTTTCTGTAAAGCGGCTTATTTTTAACCAAACATGCTTTTTCTGAAAGCGAGTGAGACAGTTTGAGAATTTTAAAAAAAAATAGGGCAGTTTGAGAAAAACTTTCAAAAAGTGGGACAATTTGGGAAAAAATTCGAGTCTAGTATAGTATATATATATATATATTGACAGTATAGTTTAGTTTAAGCCTGTTAAGGTAAGGATGACGATGACCCATATGAAAATTTTGCCGTACTACCCCACTTTTTGAAAATATTTAGCGCTCTGCCCCACTTCCGAAAACAATTAGCGATATACCCTTGTTTAGGACACTTCAGCAAGAAACGTTAATGGAAAAAACGGCATAGGTTATTTCGATGCCGTTCTCCCCAATAACGGCATCTGTTTGAAAAAAAGTGTCATGCTGTTATTTGGAATAACGGCATAGGTTGTTTTGTTTTTCGATAGATTGTAGTCTCCACTTAGAGAAAAAATTACAAGTGTGAAAACCTTATAACAGATGCCGTTATTGCAAATAACGGCATTCTCAATACTGATGCCGTTATTTGGAATAACGGCATTAGTTATAAATTTTTTTTATAAAAAAGTAACTTATTATTCATCCTCTCTGACGAATAAGTTAAAAAAAAAAAATTATAACTGATTCCGTTATTTCAAATAACGGCATCAGTTATAAATTTTTTTTTAAAAAAATTAACTTATTATTCATTCTCTCTGTTTCCAAACAACGGCAAGAGTTCATTTATATATAACTGATGCCGTTATCTCCAATAACGGTATCAGTCATTCGAATGCCGTTATTCAGGATAACGGCATTATTTATAAGTTTTTTTTCACACTTAGAATTTTTTAAAGTTAGAAGATTCACACTTGTAAGAGAAATATACTGATGTCGTTATTTCAAATAACGGCATGGAAAAAAAAATGTAAAATAGATGCCGTTATTGGAGATAACGGCATGTAAATAATCTATGCCGTTATTTCCAATAACGGTTTATGCTGACGTGTCCTAAACAAGGGCAAATCGCTAATTGTTTTTGGAAGTAGGGCAGAGCGCTAAATATTTTCAAAAAGTGGGGCAGTACGGCAAAATTTTCGACCCATATTTGAGATACTAAATGCTACAGTACTGAATTTGCTTGTGTGGGGTTACATGCATAATTTTTTTTATATGTCATTTTAGAAACCATTTGCACTTATAGGACAGTTGCTAAAGTATTTACGCTCATGGACTCAATAAGTAAATTTGTCGTTCTCAACGGCGAGTTTAGTTGTTTCATGCTTGTCGTGGAGACATGACGAGTTTAGCGCTATTTTTTTTAGAAACTCGTTGTTCCCAACGGTGAGTTCAGTTCAAAAATTTTCATGAAGACTCGCTGTTCCCAACGGTGAAGATATTTATACTAGACTCGTTTGTTGGGAACAGTGAGTTAAGTTCAAAATTTTTAATGAAGACTCGCCGTTCTCAATAGCAAGGACATTTACGCTAGACTCGTTTTTGGGAACGGCGAGTTTAGTTATAAAAAAATCTATGAAGTTTTTTCCCAAAAAATCACTAAGTTTAACAGAATGTATCACTCTCTGTGAAATTTCCTACATCCTTCTCGTTCCCAATAGCGAGTTTAGTATAAATGTCATCACTGTTGGAAACGATGAGTTTTCATTGAAAATTTTGAACTAAACTCGTTGTTCCCAACAGCGAGTCTAGTATAAATGTCCACGTCGTTGAGAACGACGAGTCTTCATTGAAAATTTTGAACTAAACTCGCTGTTGGGAACAACAAGTTTCTCGAAAAAATAACACTAAACTTGCCGTATCCCTATAGCGAAAATGAAACAACTAAACTTGTTGTGAATGTCGAGTTTAGTTGTTGAGTCTACGAACATAAATACTTTGCTAGCTGTCTTCTTATTGTAAATAGTTTTAAAAATTGGCATATTATAAAATTAAAAAAACGGGTTATGGTTTAAGATACAGATATGGCCGGCCTATTCAAACCAAAGATTTTAAAGGAGAGCCAGGCAAGAGCAAGCTGAAGATTGGCTCTTGGTGCGAAGAATTAATTAATGTGTAGTTTTTTGAGGTATATTGGAGTGGTTACGAACTGCCTCCTGAAAGACTAAGAATATTTAAGACCTTCTCTGTTTTGATTGATCAAGATTATATATAATATACTAGTAATTTATATGTGCGATGTACGTCTTAGTAAATTTGATTTTTTAAAAGTAAAAATTCAGATATAGTATGAGTTTGAACCTGAAACTTTCTTTATATTAGTTATGTACGTGTGTTGCACATGTTGATAAATTTACAAATGAAACTAAGGACTTCTCCGATCATAGTACTAGAGATTATATATTTATATATGTTGAATTTAACCGAAGTTCAGCCCCTAGCTAGGAAGTTGTCAGGCATGATATTGTTGCGTTTCCTGTAAGATCTTGGGCCATGTCGAGGTCTCGATCTCCTACTGGATTGTAAGTGTTAATTACCTTTTGTTTCATAGTTCATGCATCATTTCCTAAAGCTATTTGATATAGCTGCAGGTGGAAGAACAGAATTAAGTTATAAGCATATTTAGTACGATCTCTACTACTTAAATGTACAACTACAATTTTCAAAGCACAAATTAAGGATTTTTTTTTATAAGGCACTTTCTAAAAATATTTGTAGAAAAAGAACAGCTACCAAAGTATTTATAGACGTAGACTCAACAACTAAATTTGTCGTTTCCAACGACGAGTTTAGTTGTTTCATGTTTGCCGTTGGGACACAACGAGTTTAGTGCTAATTTTTTTTAGAAACTCGTCGTTCTCAAAGACGAGTTCAGTTCAAAATTTTCACTGAAGACTCGCCGTTCCCAACGGCTATGACATTTATATTAAACTCGTTGTTGGAAACAACGAGTTTAGTTCATAATTTTGAAAGAAAACTTGTCGTTCCCAATAACGATGACATTTATACTAGACTCGCTGTTGGGAACGGCGGGAATGTAGGAAATTTCACAGATAGTGAAACATTTTGTTGGACTTAATGAATTTTCGAAAAAATCTCAATATAATTTTTTTGAACTAATCTCACCGTTCCGAACAACGAGTCTAGTGTAAATGTCCTCGCCGTTGGGAACATTAAAACTTCATTAAAAATTTTGAACTAAACTCGTTGTTCCCAACAGCGAGTCCAGTATAAATGTTCTCACCATTGGGAACAACGAGTCTTTATTAGAAAATTTTGAACTAAACTCGTCATTGGGAACGACGAGTTTCTAAAAAAAAATTAGCACTAAACTTGCCGTGTCCCAACAACGAGTATGAAACAACTAAACTCACCGTTGGGAATAGCAAGTTTAGTTGTTGAGTCCATAAATACAAATACTTTGACAACTGTCTTATAAGTGCAAATATTTTCAAAAAGTGGCATATAAAAAAAAATCCAAATTAAGAGAGCATGCATGATGAATAATAAATGTAAATACTACAAGCTAAATTTATGTCAATTTCTAACTTCAGTTACTACTAGCTAGTATTTGTATTATATTATACTAGTAATATACACGTGCGATGCACGTACTAATTTTTTTTTATAAATAAAGTAAAAACTCTGATTTACACATGCGATGCATGTCTTAATAAATAAAATTATATATTTTTAAAAGTAAACGTGAAAACTATAATAGGAGAGTTGAAGTTGCACGTAAGTAGGTAGATTTACAACTTCAACTCTTACAATATAATAGTTATTATATATTATATTATAGATAGATAGATATAGATAGAAAGATAATTTACACACGTGATGCACATTTATTATATTTATAAAAAAAATTAAAGTAAAAAATATGACGTAGTGAGGACTCGAACCTGATATCTCCTTTATATTAGTTATGCACGTGCAATATACACGTTGGTAGATTTACAAATAACACTAAGGTTATCTCCAATTATAATATTAGAGATTGTTAATCATTATAAGATGATGGATCAAAACCATATGAAAATAAAGCCCTAAGAATGGTTTTTGTGAACAAAGACCGACAAAAAGGGCGGACTTTGCTGAACACTGACTGATGTGGTATAAATGGCATGGCCCAATCAGGGCCGTCAGATCTCCTCAGATTTCGCTCATCACAGATCATCAAGTCAACAAAGTCCAACGGGCTTCTGCCATCTCAGGCCCACTGCCAAATGGGTTCGACCCAGCCCATTACGGTTCCAGACCCGTTTATCCCTACCTATTAATACCAGACCCCCTCCACAATGCAAAAGGTAATAAACTTTTTCCCACCTGAACCCTAGTTACTGTTGCTTTCTCAGTATCTGACTAGTTCATCGAAGGGCCTGTCGTCGAGAACTCTCCCAGTGTTTCTAGGCATTGTGCAGGTATCAAGATCCGAGCCGAGCTACAAAAACCCGAGCCGAGTTACGAAGATCGGAGCCGAGCACCCTGCCTCTACCTCTCTCATGCTATTCCCGAGCTACACGTAGGGTAAACGCTCTAACATAACACAGATAGGTACAATTGCTCCACAAGGTTAAGCATCAACCTACACACTGGATATGGAGAGCTTCTACCTAACCCAACCCCCTCTCCCTTACTGATTCTCATCTCCGGCGACTGAACCCCATACCAACCTGTTTCTCACCAGAGCTCCCTTCTCTTTCTATAACCTCACTTCTTCTTCCCAACGCCTACATGCCTTCGACCTTGCTGTCGGTACTTGAGCTCAGTGGGTGCGGGCCCAATGAGAGGGTCTGCCACCTACCGACGCCAGCACCAACTACCACCATAGCTGCTGCTCCACTTTCAGAGCCGACCACTACCCTATCAGCACCCCAACAGCAACCTCTTCCACCCACGCTGCCTAAGGAAGTGAACACCCCAATCCCCCCTCCGGTGGCCCCCCTACAGATGATCCGACATCCTCTTGAGAGAGGAGGTCGTGAGCTCAGACTTGTTCGCTCCTCGATGCGTGCACATCAACGTGCACATCAACGTCGTGAGGGGAGGAACTACGATCATCATCGCTCCGAACAACATCACCGACAAGAGGAGTCTTGCAGAGGAAGGGCCCAACGATGGGATCCTCCTACCGGCCAGTTTAGGCGTAAGAAAACCCCACCGTTACAGCTCCATCACCACCACCCCAGGGGCCACTGTCAGAGAGTTAACGATCATGTTACACACAGACAACATCACACTCCCACCAACACCAACACCGACACCAAACCATTGTACCAACCACTTCTTCAACCACAGCAATCCTCACCGAAATATTACCATTACCCGTCTGATCCCCCCCACCACTACAACATCCACAGGGAGCCAAAATGCCATGACCATCCTCCCCAATCCCACCAACATCACCATTTCCCATCTGACCCCCTCCATCACCACAACATTCACAGGGAGCCAAAAGGCCATGACCACCCTCCCCAATCCCACCATGAATCACGACAAAATGCCACGACCCCCCCCCCCCCCAATCACACCACCTACCAACTCGCAATTCCAACACCTCTGGAGAGCCCTGTAACTAAATCCAACGCCAAGCGAGACCCTCAAGGGGCTGCGCTAGACGAGACTATTGAAGATGGGCACTCCGGCGATGAGGAGAGGGAGGGGCAGTGGGTTCATGTGCGAGGGAAGAAAAACAAAAATGAGGCCATCTCCACTAACCTTCAAGCTGCTCAGCTCCAACACAAGAAGAAGCAGAGGAAGGGCAAGCGTAAGCCGGCCCCGTGTTTCAACTGCAGAGATCTAGGCCATTACAGGAGTGAGTGCACCAGAGAAGTACGGTGCCTCAAATGCATGAAGTGGGGGCATCTCTCTTATGTATGCACCAATGTGGTGGAAACCCAAAGTGATGAAGAGCGTCGAGTTAGTCGGGGGAGATCCCCCGATCACCCCACAATTATCCGATTGGCAAAGAGCCTAGAGATCATAAAGAGCGAAGAACGATGGTTGTGGCAATGGTGTGCTATTACCAAAGTCAAAGTAGGAAGGCCTTCAGAGACACATCTCACACAAGCGCTTACTGAAAAATGGCCGATGAGAGCCCATAGAGATTGGGTTGCTAAGAAGTTGTGCTATTTGCAATTTTTGGTCTCATTCCCCTCGCCGGAGAAAGTCACAGAGGTTGTAAGCTTGGGGATTGTCGACTTTGGACATTTCCAAATCGAGTTCAGCGCTTGGACGCCGACATTCGGAGCTGAGCTCCCACAGGAAGAAAAATCTGGATTTGGATTCATAATGTACCCCTGCACTTTTGGAAGAGGGAAGCTCTTCAAGAGATAGTTGCGGAGTTCGGGAGTGTGGAAGAGATAAATGAGAAAACGGTGCGACGGTCGGAGATAGTCTCGGCAAGGGTACTTATCAGAAGCATTGATATCTCCTTGATGCCGCGCTTCGCCAAGGTGTATTCCTTCGAAGAATCGTATCTTGTCAGGGTTGTTCTAGACAAGAGAGTAGAAGCGCCAAAGGAATATGAGGCTAGCATCTCCCCTGCGACTAAAACAGCCCTTAGAGATAACAGGACATACAAGCAAGTGGTCTCGCCAACAAAATGCCTTACAATAGATGGTTCCCACGAAGTGGAAAGGGCTCACCGGGAGATTCTCAAGGCGGCAATGGGGCAGGAGCAGCGCCAAGAGGCTCCGGCAGAAGGGACACGGCCAAAAAAAGACCCTCTGTACAAAGAAGATCGAGGCAGGAGTCTCGCCGTTAGATCCAACGGTCAAAAGTCCTCTCGAACCTTCAACTCGTCGGATCAAACGGTGGATCGACTCAACACCCCTATTTTGGAGGAAAGCACTGTGGCTCAGAGGGGAGGGACAGGGCTTACAGAGCCCAAAAAGGAAAAAACTACACTTTGCAGCAACATGCAGGCTTTGAGACAGGAGTTGGTGAAGGACACCTCCAGTCTGGGGCAGTTGGCTGGCGAAAGAGCACTTTCGACCAGAGAGTGGGTTACAAAGAGCTGGTTTCCAACAGAAAGGAAAACGGAGCCCCTCTGAAGCAAGCGCGACAAGAAGCGGAGAACACTCTGGGGAAAAAGACGAGCGAGGACCTGCTCAATCTCAGGAAAAAGAGCCCTAAGGAGAGCGAGTTTGGCGCTGAGGGAGTGGGTAACAAAGAGAGGATTTTGGAGATAGGCAGATTTGGGAATGGAGACAAGAGTGAAGAAGAAGCACTCGTTGCCTTGGTAACGAAAGAAAAAGAAAAAGGAAGTTTAAAAGCTTCGTTAAGCACGCCGCTCACATCATTTCCAGCGCCTTCTGAACCTGCCGACACACCCACCAACCCCTCGTTGCCAGCTGGCATAGGGGGTATGCCTACCGCCCACGTAAAGCAACTGGCACGTGCTCCATTCGAAACAAGCGATATGTTGGATCGCGGCAGATCTTTAACGTTATCCTCAAACGGTTCCAGCAAGAGTGAGGAGAAGCGTGCACCGCGTTATTGGGCCCAAAGAGGGGCCCAAAACACACTCTACTGCCTCTAGGACTTTTAAATCTATATTTTCGAACAATCAGACAATTTGTCAGACGGGTAGCGGGCCCATTGAGGGGACCGCAACGGATAACACCACCATTATTATTGAGTCGTCAGCCTGCGGGCTCAATGAGGAGTCCGCAACGAGAGAGACTGCTCCACAACCGGCAGCTCAGCAAACATATAGTGATGAGGATCTAGAAGGGCGCCTAAACCTAGATGAAGAATTCGTATTCACAGATGAGGAGTCAGAGGATTTAGAGTTAGAGTTCATTGCTAACACACAGATGTGGCCAGAAATGGTTCTATCCGCACTCTCAGAGTCAGCACCTGCAATTAGTTCTGGTACAGCACACAGGACGGTTGGCTTCAGAGTGTAGCGTTCACCCAAGAGGGCTCATGTGGAGTTCTTGGATGACTACGTCGAAGTAGCGGCGGCAGCCAAAGCTGCAAAATTCGACAACGGAGATACGAGCAGTTATTTAGCAACTATATTAAATTTCATGTCAGACTCTGATTTTTTTTGCTTGCTAAAATATGTGGGTTAGAGGTGTGTGACACAGAGCGTAATGCATTACTACTCAATAAAATTAGGGATTGAGAAACTGAAAGGGTTAAGACTAGTTATGAGAACGCCCTAGAAAATAGCGCTGGGTCAATAAACATTCCCGAGGATGTAGCCGGCCCCACACCCACACCAACGATCACCGACGATACTGTCCCCCAATGAATACACTATTCTGGAATGTTAGGGAGCTGGGGGATAGGAGGAAGAGAGATATGGTAAGGGACGTCATTAGCAATTCCAAGGCGGAAGTGGTAGGGTTGCAGGAGACCAAACTCCAGCACGGGCTCAAACTCAAAAGAATCGGGGGTAACAGAATCAAGGAATAGGTGTTACGACCGTCAACTGGAGCCTCAGGAGGGATTGCTATTGGTTTCAACTCGGATATCCTCTCTTGCATTGATGTGTACAGTGGATCGTTCTTCCTGACTACCCGACTTAAGCGATGGTCCGATGATTGGGTGCAAACGGTGACTGTTGTTTACAGGCCAAATGTGGCTACAGACCGAGATGCCTTTTGGCAAGAATTTGTCGACATTCGACAACGTTGGTTGGGGGCTTGGATTGTTGGGAGGGACTTCAATATCACTAGATTTGCTTTTGAGCACAAGGAAAGAGGCTCTAGCGACAGACACAAAGAGGAGTTCAATAGAGTGATTACGGAATTAGAGCTGATTGATATCCCAATCAATGACAGACTATTCACTTGGTCTAATATGCAAGCGGCTCCGGTTATGGCCAAGTTGGACAGGATTTTAGTCTCGTTGGAATGGGAAGCTAAATTTCCGCTAGCTTTAGCTAGATCGATCCCTAGGCCCACATCAGATCATACCCCGATCCTTCTCGATGTGGGGGTGCGCGGAGCCCACAGACCACGAAAGTTCAGATTTGAGAAGGCTTGGCTGGAAATTCAGGAATTTCATCACATGGTAATGGAGAATTGGGCGCTCCCAACTGCTGGCAGGGACGCAGCATCCCGATGGTGTGAAAAAATTTGCAAACCGAGAAAGATGCTGCGTAGATGGAATCGATCTAGATTCTCGACCATCTGGCGTGCAAAAGACTCCTTTCTGGAAGGAATTGATGAGCTTGAAAGGGTGGAGGAGACGAGAGTTCTGTCACAGGAAGAAAGAAGCAAGCTGCTAGAACTTCGGGAAAATGTCGCCAATCTGTACAAGTTGGAAGAGATCAAGTGGCAACAAAGATCAAGGATTTCGTGGCTCAAAGAGGGAGACGTGAATACGGCCTACTTCCACCGCGTGGCAAGTGCAAGACGTAGATCCAATATCGTCCTCACTTCAGACGGATACGAGAACACTGCAAGACGAAAATGCGATCTCCGCAACCTTTCAGAATTACTACAAGGGCCTCTTTGGAAGAAAGAATGATTTCAGGATCCCATTGAGGGGGGATTATTGGCAGGAATACCAGAATGATTCAACGCAAATTTTATCCTCTCTGGAGGCACCTTTTTCGGAAATGGAAGTGAAAAAGGCCATCAACCAAATCGGTGCAGACAAATCCCCTGGGCCAGACGGCTTTCCAATGATGTTCTTCCAAGTGTTCTGGGAAGAAATTAAAGGGAACATTATGGCACTGATGGAGAAATTTTTTCATAATAATCTCAGATTGGACATGTTCAATTTTGTGGAAGTGGTCCTCATACCCAAACAGGAGGAGTCCAAGCGTGTGGGGGATTTTGGACCAATTAGCCTCATCAACTGCTCGGTGAAGATCATCACAAAGATCCTGGCCATCCGCCTGGGGAGTATAATGGATAGTATAATCAGCAAAACCCAGACAGGCTTCATCAGGGGCAAATGTATCCTGGATTGTGTGGTCACTGCTGAACAAGTTATCCACCACTGTCATAAGAATAATTCTAAGAACTTCTTCCTAAAACTGGATTTTGAGAAGGCATACAACTCTGTTGATTGGGAGTGTTTGCTGGAAGCTCTCAGAGGGAGAGGATTCGGGGACAAATGGGTTAGATGGATCAAATAGTGTTTACTTACTAGTAAAACGACAATATCGGTGAATGGGAGGCCAGGACCGCCATTTTCTTGCAAGAAAGGGCTCCGGCAAGGGTATCCTTTATCCCCGCTGCTATTCACTATCGTAGCAGATGTGCTAAGGGAAATGTTAGAAAACTGTCAGAAAAAGGGTTGGATTACGCTCGTGGCCAGCATCAACTCCAATCAAAGGTGCACGATTCTCCAGTACGTTGATGACACCCTACTCTTTGGAAATGGGACCCGATCAGAAACAGTCTTCTTTAAAGGAGCCCTCTACTGTTTTGAAGGCTGGTCAGGTCTCAGGATAAATTTTCACAAGAGTCCACTGATTCCCATTTCACTTCCCTATGAAGAAGCGCGAGAACATGCCACCATATTAAACTGCATGAGGAATGAGTTTCCAATCAAATACTTAGGGCTTCCACTCAGTCCAGGGAAACTCACTAAGTCGAATTGGCTGCCTATAATTGACAGGGTGGAGGATAGACTAGCTGGCTGGAAAGGAAAATCGAATTCGCTAAGAGGAAGAGTTGTACTCATCAACGCAGTACTGTCCAATCTGCCCATCTACTACATGTCATTTTTTGAGCTCTCTAAGTGGGTTATTCAAAGGACTGACCGAATCCGAAAACGATTCCTTTGGAAATGGGCAGATTCGAATAGGGGAGGTTACCACCTGATCAAATGGAATATTGCTTGCATGAAGAAGAAGCATGGAGGGCTATGCATCATCGACCTTAGGGATATGAATCTTGCCCTTTTAGGGAAATGGTGGTGGAAGGTTTTTCACCACAGCAGGGAAGGATGGCAGGATTTCATTCAGCCATACCTGCGAGGAAAAGGCACGAGAAACTTGGGCTTCCGAGTAGGGTCTAGAGTTTCATGATTCTGGAAAGGAATTACCAAAGCCAGCGGGCCGTTCAATTCAACAGTGACGTCAACTATCGGTAATGGGCGGTCCACCAGATTTTGGTGGGACAAATGGTGTGGTGCATATACTCTGAAGGAAACTTTCCCTGAGCTGTATGACAAAATGAATCGACCCAATATATCTGTAACCGAGACTTGGAAGAGGGGAAGTTGGAAGCCGTCGTTCAGAGGAGCTCTTACCCCAAGATTACATTAGCAACTGCTCGAACTCCAAGTACACATCACATGGACCGGGATGAGATGTGTCCAAGGCCCAGATCAGATGCGATGGGGACTTGATCCCAAGGGAGCATTCACGGTCAGGTCTCTGTATCATCGGATTCACTATCAGGGCTGCAGACCTAGTTGGGCACAGGTTTTATGGAAGGCGAAAACACCACTTCAAGTCAGAGTCTTCCTTTGGCTAGTGCTCAATAACGCAATACTCACCAGAGAGAACCTGGCCAGAAGACAACCCCAGATTGCGATCGACTGTGGATTCTGCAACATGCACACGGAGAATTTGAACCACCTTTTTATCCACTGTCCGAGGAGTAAGGCCACTATGGTAGAGGTTTTACGAGCCCTAGGAACAAGTGACTATCCCAGCGAATATGAGGATTTGTGGGTTGGCCCCAAATTTGCAAAGGTTCGCCATGAAATGAAGGATGCGTGGTACACTGCCATTGCGGCAACTACATGGGTGTTATGGCTAGACAGAAATAATTTTTATTTTCGTGCTTCATATAGTAGTATTTCTGGTAACCTTATTCATATCATGCATCTTTTTTTTTTTTTGGCTGCAGCTGCCGCCACAAGAGCGAGAGGGATGATTGCCAAGGTCTTCCAGGTGGAGGAGTTTGATGATGAGGAGATAGAGTTTGGGCCGACACTGGACTGAGGGGTGGAGCAATCCATACCCGTCTGAGTCTCAATAGCTGCACTTTATGCTAGTTTGGTCTTGACCTACTGTACTTTTGGTTTTTTTGATGTATGGAGGATTCGACTCACTCCCCAGGTTTTGTTGGGGGTTTATGTTTTATTTCCTGCACTGTTTTGTCTTTCCTGCTATGTACTTTTGTATCCTCCCCGGTTCACCGGAGTTGTTTTAATAACAGCTTATTAATGAAATATGGTAGTTTTATTCCACCTTTTGCCTCAAAAAAAAAAACACAGATAGGTACGTAGGGTAAACTTTTGTCTATGGGACAGAAGACTGACACTGTTACGTGGGACCAACCAACTACTTTATTGATGTGCAAATGTGGGGTATTGGTAGATATTAGGTGCGAATAAGTTTCCCATAATTAATTTCACAAGACAAAGAAGAAGATTCCTCGTTCCAGCCTCCTTCTAATCTCTGTCTTAATTATCTCTTTCTCTTTTCTCACGCGAATGAATGAATGAATGAATGAAATTACTACGTTCCTCCAAGAAGAAAGAAAGAAGAATTTCATCCATCCATCCATCCATCTATCCTTCTCTCTCTGATCGAGAGGTAGGTATTCTCTCTTTCTTATTTCTCTATTTACCTTTTTCCCATTATTCCTAGCTATTTATAGTTTTAGTTTTAGTTTTAGTTTTAGTTTTTTTTATTCTTTTTCTTTCTTTCTTTTTATTAGATTATATGGCACCGCGATTTAATTTGTTTAGTTTAGTTTGTTCTCAAACTCTTTATTTTTATTTTTATAAATCTTTTCTACTTTCTTCTCTAATCTCTCTCAATGTTTATTTGTAATTTTCTAATACCCCATGTTTATTAAGTTAGTTTTGTTTTGGAGGGGGGTGGGGTTCGGATGACAACAACTTGTTGTATGGCCATCGACAAGAGTGATTATGGTATTTGATTGAGAGAAATTCATTAAACATCAATTCTAAAGACAACCCAGTTTGATGATCTCACATTCTGATCATGATATCTTTGCTAAATCACCTCATACTGCTTACATACATACATACATGTCCAACAAACTAAACCCCACAACGATTTACATGGTTTATTGTGAATACCTGGATTCCCAAATGGTTGTCTGATGGCAGCTTACTATCTGAAAGGTGAGACTATCAAGTGTTTGATAATATGTGCAATACAAGTGATGTTTTAGGAGAGGAAAAAAAAAAAAATCATTGTTTCAAGTTTCATGATTAGTGGCGCACAAGCGTTTTCTTAATTGAAGATATTTTTTTTATAGATGCAACATATTCCGTAACTTTAAATGCCAAAAATTTTAGATTGAGAAAGCTGTCGTCTGCTTTGACATTACAACTCTCATTAATTCTCAAAACAACAGTGGGGTCGATGAATAGGCTTCTTGGTGGTCCGGACACCTATACAACTCTGAGAATCCTTCCTGCGTTACTTCTGAATGGCGGAGTTAGTTTTTAACAAGTGTGGCAAGAGGAGATGCAAAAAAAACCAAAACCCATCCTCTGGTCATTGTGGTAATTGCCTATTTCCTCATCGACTGCTGAGGGAGGCACTCTTGTCCATTTGCAACTGCAAAATGCACTTGAGCTTCTAATGGCTTTGACTTGCAGTTGACTGTTCAAGCCTGTTGTATACGCTTTAGGTGTTGATGTTAGCATAGATAATTTGATTATTGTCGCCAAGTTGATACTGTGGTTGTTGTGATACCATCATCTGTTATGTGCCTAGCCCCAAGAGGAATCTCCTTTTCTTGCATTCCTTGCAGCAACAAGATGCAAAATTTTGTTATCATGAGGAAGATATATAGTTATAGGTTGCATTAATGGAACTTCACTTTTTTATACACAAGAAAACACACACCATAACTGGGGTGTTGTCAAGTTCACCAGTATTTAAATTACTATGGAATTAAGAAAGTCGATGACTGAGGAGTTTGCAAAGGACCTGCCATAAGAATTAAGAGGATTGGCACATGAAGATGCCTTTAGAATGGTGGAGGTGAATATTTTGCATATGAGCTGAACAAAACTTTCTTCATATGGAAATATCAGAGCTTTTATTGTTTCCTAATATTATTCTGATATAATAATTTAAATTAATTATCAACTGATTGAAAATTTTCACAAATACATTGAATTTGTTATCATCCTTCTGGATACAAGAAGTTCAAATTTGTTAAGCATATAGGCTTGAAAATTCTGAATGTCATTCTGGTTAATGCAAGTAGTTGTTAGTCTATCTCTGGGTTTTTATTTTATTTTATTGTTTATCATTTGATGGGAAAAATTGTTTGGTGAATATAAACAGGTAAAAGGTGAACGGAATAATTTACTCATTATTTTGCATGCAGAAAAAAATTATGACAGAGGGAAACATTCATACATTTGGAAAGCTTCCTGATCATCTACTCGTTGAAATCTTTGTTCGAGTCCCAATTAGTGAGTGGGCTCAGATAACATGCGTGAGTAAGCAGTGGGCTTCTGTATTTCATGGGGAATGTTTGTGGCAGACTGCAATTGCCAGGGCCTGGCCCTCAGCAAGCCACAGGAAACGCTGGCCTGGACCAATTCCCCGGGGTGTGGGTAGGAGGTGTGTAACTAATCTCCGAAATTTTTGAAATTTTTCTTTTCAGTTTTCTGTTGGATGTAAAATACGTTCTTAATTTGTTTTTTAGGTTTAGCAGCTTACATCCCACCTGAAAGATGAATTTAATCATCAAAATCTAGATATCAAATATATATTCTACAAACTTCTATATTATTCTTACTTAAGAGCATATTTTAGGGCTACGTGTTGATACAAATGAACTGCATAACTTAAAAGATACAGTCTTGTGGTAGTTGGCCTAGTTAGAGCATCCACAGTCGTTTGCTTATTTGCCATTTTTTCCATTTTCTTTTACTGTAGCTCACACAGTCGTCTGCTATTTTGCCATTTTTTGGCAAAATTGCTACAGTAGAAAGGGGCGAATAGCATTCCATATAGCAAAATGCATATTATAGCAGACGAAACATCATGCTTCGTCCCAATGTGAGACGAAACATCATGTTTCGTCTGGATTATTTAATTATTATTTTAATTGATCGGACGAAACATGATGTTTCGTCCGAAGTAAAAAAAAAAAAAACAAATAAAATAACCGTTAAACGAATTTAAGCGTGGGAATGAACATGATGTTTCGTCCCAATGTGAGACGAAACATCATGCTTCGTCCCAATCCAATTTTAAAAAAAAATTTAATTTTAAAAATTAATTTTGTAAATTTTAAATTTTTTTTGCAATTATCTAAATTGATTTTCCAAAAAAAATTTACAATTTTTTAAAAAAAATCTTTTTGCAAATTTTTTTTTACAAAAAAAACTTCCGAAAAATCCGGACGAAGCACCATGCTTCGTCCAGCTACAGTGATTTTTTGGGAACTTTTTGTAATATTTTTAATTTATTTTGCAAATTTTTAAATTGTTTTTGCAAATATTATTTACAAACTATTTTTAAAATTTGTTTTTGCAAAAAAAAACTTCCTTTTTTCCCCCTTTTTGGGACGAAACATCATGTTTCGTCCCGTATTTTTTTTAATTGCAGACGAAACATCAAACGAAACATGATGTTTCGTCTGTTTCTTTTTTAACGACTTTATGCATTTTTTTTGCCATTCGACGACTGTGGATGCTCATCGAATTGGATGGGCAAAATATGCATTTTGCCATTTTTTACATCGAACGACTGTGGATGCTCTTATATGTCAAGTCTCCCTTAGCAAGGGATTGGGCATCAACAAGAGGTTAAATGTTAGGTTTAAGATCTTTCTGTAAAAAGTATCAAATTGGTTAGGCTGGTGTGATTGGGATTTGACTAGATCCTCTAGAAATAGTGTACCTGTACCCCCATATTCGTATTAACTTCCAGATATATTGACAGATGGGGTATTATACTAATATAGGTTTATATTCATTTCACTGGCGAGTAGGTTAATTGAAATTGTATGTTCCGTTAACTTATTTCGCATTACTGGAGTTATATAGGTTGCATGTTATTTACTTCTTAATTATTATTTTTTTTTATCTTTTTAAGTTTCTTTTAACCATACCATCAAAGGTTCTCCGGTATTTAGAACTTGTTTGAAAGATTTAATTCCAAGTTCATTTCTATAAGCAATTATCTGTGATATTCTCATCCACATAGTATTACAGAAACTAACATTTGAACCCTACCTTTCAGGAGATATGTTGCCTTATATGTGAGTCAACAGATCTTTGCTTTGGATGGTGAAGTTGATGAGCTTATAGGCCACACTTACTTATATCTGAAAGAGCAGCTTGAGCTTTCGATTTTGCCACCTCCTTCTGGCGTACTTCATGGAACCATGATTGGTGGGTCTTTGATCTTTGCCGTAAAATGTTCTGATCTATTTCTAATTGTTATAAACTTATTTCTACTTGTACATTTATTTCTAGATTTACTATTTACTAATGCTTGTTTTGCAGCAGTGGCTCTTTACTACAGCTTAAATGTAAGTAATGTAATTTTATCAATTTTGTTCATGACCTTGTTTCTCCAAGCAGATCAGTTTTTAGCATGTGGCAAGAGCAGGGACAAAGCCCATGAGCTCGCTTCACAGATCTGGTTGGCTGTCATCAACAATTTGGAAGAAAACCAACAAACCTTTTTAATTTTAAAACGTCTTGCGCAAGAGGGTGATGTAAGCATTCAAAATCGTGGTCTTACTTTTGTTTCTGGTTCTTTGTTTTTTTTTTCCTTTTTATGTTGTGCGCGCGCTATTTGGATAACACGTTTCCTTCAGTGATGAACTACCACTTCCCGAAAAACCCTATTAACTCTTTTTTGGACATCGATTTACTATTATATGGGTCCTCACCTCTGGATTCCTTAGCTAGAAATATGGTGAAAATGTATGGTTAGGAGCTTGTCAGTAGTCTTGCAAGTAGTTCATAACCAATTTAAATGCAAATATACTGAAATTTTTATTATTCATTAATCGGCTCCATATATTGTTATATAGTAAAATGAGATACATGTTTAACAATCTGTTTTGGTGGTTAGTTTGTAGGTTTATTTACCTATCTACTAAGTATGTCTGACCTTTTCGTTTTCCTACAGTTCTTTCTTCCATATCCATACTCACGATCTTACCAAGTCCTGTGGAGGATATTTGAGAAGCTGTTCACAGATTTCCGTGACTGCTTTGAGCACATGGATTATTACGATGTACTGGCCTCTGCAAAGTCGAGGTTTCAGCCTATACCGCCTACTTGGCTGGGCTATTAGTAGTAAATAGATTATCACGGGAGGGGGGCAAACATAACCACCGGTGACTGTTGATTTATGTTCTACAATCGTATTGTACATAATTACCTGTGATCACATAATTGTACAAGTATATAATGTAAGACTTGGAAGCATATCCCTGTACTTCACAATGACACAAGTATAATGGAAAAACAAAACAGGTACCAGTTTCCTTATCTATATATAAAAAAGGCTGGATCTCGAGTTTTTTGGCTGTTTCTGAGATGCAATGTTATTTATATTTTTCTCTGTTTCTTCTGCTGTTTAGTTTAAAGAATCTTGTTATCTCTTCAGTTCATCCCTTAGATGAGAATTTGTGTAAAAGTTGGCATTTCCCCTGTAAAAAATGCTGTTTTTTTTGGTTCTGCAGGTTTTGATACCAATTTCAAGAGTTTCCCTCACCTCGGTCAAATCAAATCTATGAGATAATTGCCAGTTGTCAACTAGTAACTAAGTAGATGTTTTAGCAAAACCATGTTATAAATTAGATTTGAAGGATACAAATCAAACGTCGGAAGTAAACTCATATAGCTTAAGCCGTGCAGTACAAAAAATAACAATCAGGTATCTGGTATATCGATATAAGCAGCACTACATGAACTAATAATCCTTGCTGTAACATGTGTAAAACTTCTCTACAAGCTTAAAACTTAAAACAGCAACTTCTGTGAATCGCTGGTCTTAAGTGGCTAAATTTCATTAGGTTAAATCCAGCC
>CM030364.1:679811-1131129 GCA_017893485.1 Hemerocallis citrina | reverse complement strand
CCCCCCCCCCCCCCCCCCCCCCCCCCCCCCCCCCCCCAAAAAAAAAAGTTAAAAAGAAATCATTTACAAATTTCCATCTCAAGACTTGTATTGGTTGGTAGATGGAGGTTTATTATGTAAATTCTGGTGCAGAGTTACTTGGAGCTTACTCGGATGCTGCTTGAGGTCGACCATCCACCGAACCCCATCTTTGGGTAGCATCCAAAGTTGTATCACCTGGTGCTGCGTCGTCAATCTTTGATTTAGATGATGTGAACTGGCCTTTGTTACGCTGCATCCTGAATCAAATGAACAAAAACAATTCAGTCATACTAGGAAATATAATATTTTCAGTGACAATTGGTACAAGCTGAAAAAAGAACATACCAAGGGCATGTCAGATCATAACTAAAACATGTAAAGCATAGATTTTAGAAGAAAAAAACAGATGGATAAAGTAAATTCTGCATAAGAGGCTTAAGAGGAACTTCTTCACCCAGCATCTTCTATTATAGTTAGACATAAAATTAAAGTGACAGAATACCTCAAGCGAATATAAAGATAAGGAAATCAAAACAAAATCTTATAAGAAACTAAACTGGTCCAGCTATGAGCTACCACATAGGAAGAAAAACGGCTGAACTAAGTTAATGGGGATCTGTGTGTGTCACCACACGAAACTACCGACAAACAAAACATCCACCTTATACAAGTATCAATAAGGGAAAGAAACACTCAAAACAATAAAAGAAACCTATTAAGCGTGATTTTAATATCGGCTCTGCTTAGTGCTCTTTGATCTGATACTTGCCAAAAACTCGGTATTTGGGCGATATGGAAGGTGAAACGGAAAAAACCAAAAAACTTCAAATTTTCAATAGTAAACAACTAAAAGTCAAGATCAAAGAATTTGTTTTAAGATGTTAGTGCCATAGACAACAAATATGTGTGTGAGAGAGAGATAGTGTAGAGAAAAATAATTTTTAACATTGCGTGTATATTGGTATATTTGAATAACTAAATATGTATATTTGTGTAGCATACTTCTATAACTTAAATTTTGTAAGTTTATAGTATAACTAGGTATGCCCGTGGGCACGTGCCTACGGCACATATTCAAAACGATACAACATATGAAAAATCATGTAAACAGTAAGGAATGATTTATATCGATGTTTATTTGCTAGTAGACGTTGATGTATTGATGTACTTTGAAGTAGGATTATGAAGTGACCTGAATGTTTATTGGTTTGTATATTGCAAAATTATTTGTCAGCAGCTTGGAATTTAAAAATAGTATTGTGAATCTACAACAGTAGTGAATCGAAAATTCCTTGTTATGTGCGACTTGAGCATAAGAGATTTTTTTTTTATTTGGAGTCTAACATAAGTAACAATTCATTTTTTAACTGCATGAGTTACGGTTAACGCCTCAAATTTGTTCTGATGTATAAGTGAAGTGAAATTGCAACAAAGCATATCAAGATACAATTTTGCAGCTAAAAAATGGGAAATACAGGGATTAAGCATGGATTTGTCTATAAAAGCACGATCAAGCGAGTCAATTAAAGAATTTGCAACGATCTTTTAAAGCAGCAAATGCCCAAAGATTCAAAAAAAAAAGCATAAACCAAAATTGCATAATAAAAAAGCATTCTAATCAAAATTAACTCAGTGAAGCATTCTTATCTAAAACAATTACTCAGTGAATTATTCTACAATCAGATCAAATATGGTAATTCAAAAGCAATTAAATGGAAGTGAATGTTATTGAGTTATGAAAGCATAATCCCAAAAAAAACATAATTAAAAATTTGAAGAAAAAAAAGCATAATCCGAAATTGCATAACAAAAAAAAAGATTCACTTTTTTTTTTCTGTCAACATACCTAGGTAAAAAAAAATTAGAGAAGAGAAAGAATTATGAAAAAGGAGAAACGAGGGGGAAGAGAGAGGGAGAGTAATAAATGAAGGAGTTGTTTTGTTTTGGGGGAAATTTTTTGAATTTTAGGGGGGGGGGGATGTCTTTTGGGAGCAAAATTGTAAACCGTTGATTTTCTTCCAAATAAATGAAAGCCACTTGATAGCTTTCTCTGTGTTTTATTATATAGATTATTTTTCCTATTTTGAATATAAAATAAAAAAATTATAAAAATATACCGTGTATGAAACTGAAAATAAACACAAACATGACAATTATAATATGTTTTCTTTAACAAAATTTGGATAAAATGCTTGCTTTCAGTTAAAATTGTTTATTAATTATTTTTAAAAAAGTAGTCAAACCAATTTAGAAGACAATACCACGCCAGTCGATAAACCAAATCTTTCCAAAAATACTGGAACCAATATCAAAATAACAACAATGATGCGGAACCATGCACGGACCTATAAAAGAATGATAAAAACAATATATTCTGCAGTAATCATTCATCCTGAATTCAAAACATATCCACATGATATAAAAATAAAACAAAATTGTGTTCTTAGCAGAATGGCAGGCATTCGCTGTCCTCCCTTATTAACAAATCTTACTATCTCATCTTTCTCATCTTCTATCCCAATAAGATCTTGTAAAAAGGAAGTATTGCTAAGACAGTGGCCGCGCTCTCTAAAAAGACCACACCAAGAACTACTTGTCCTTTCCGTACTTCCACTTGATGTCATGGAGGTTGTCAATTCTCCCAAAGTTGCACAAGTGAGCATAACAACCGTAAATTCATGGGTCAGGGGTCCATTAAAGTCGATCTCCAACCAATACATCTTAATAGAGATGCGATTGAAACGATTTTATCTTTTGCTTAAAGCAATTAACCATTGTCCAAAGAAAAACCAGCTAAGGAGCCAAACACTTCCCAAAAACCGTTTCCCAAAACTGTGTCACATCTCCCTTTATTTGAAAACTCAGCTTCCATTTTTCACTTCTTTTTTTAACTGTATTTTAATTCAATCGTTTATCTTCTTTTGTGCTTGTGATGTGTTAATGAGATGATTGCAATTCATATCAGTTTAATTGCTACGACTATTTTCGTGCAGTAGAAGGAAATGCAAAGATTTATTTCTTGGCTGCAGAATCCAGAAGTGCATGCCCAAAAGGGTAGATTGGCCAAACCATTATTTCTCCATCAAAGTTTATGCTGAAGGAGTGAATGACTTCTAGCACAACAATGTACAGAAGGGGTTGTCCACTAAAGCAACACCACTTATCCCATTTAAGAGATGTTTGGTAACACCCACATCCATTGCAACTGGGCCAAAATAGCAATTGAGTGGCAAAGTAAGGCTCCTGGCAGCGTTTAGGTGGAAATTTTTTGTGTTGCAACTTAGTTGCAAAAAGAACGTTCAGTTGCAACCTCCAACTTGCATCCATTAATGGAGCAAGTGAAATTTATTATAATATGGGGTCCAAATTACAGTAGCAATCTATTTTGTTACCTACTCGAGATATTACAATTCGCAAAATTTACAGTTGTAAATGCAACCACAAGCACAACAGCAATTGCACAACTACAGTTGCAGTTAGCAATGCAAAATGAATCCGCTAAACACCCCCTAAGAGAAGGAAAGATGAGGAACAGAAATAAAGGTTATCAACCCGATTTATAGTCATTGCTTTGCCTCAACTTGTGATATCACTTCTAGTGTCCAAATAATACCCAAGAAAAGTAAGAGGAGATGAAGAGATGTGGTAGGGGTCTATTCAAATCCGAACATATTACTTAACGAGAGGGTTAATGTATGCTCACTAACCAACTGTTAATTTAATAAGTGGGTCGCGAACCCTCAACTTGTGATATCACTTCTAGTGTCCAAATAATACCCAAGAAAAGTAAGAGGAGATGAAGAGATGTGGTAGGGGTCTATTCAAATCCGAACATATTACTTAACGAGAGGGTTAATGTATGCTCACTAACCAACTGTTAATTTAATAAGTGGGTCGCGAACCCTCAACTTGTTAATTTAATAAAGATTATCTACCCGATTTATAGTCATTGCTTTGCCTCAACTTGTGATATCACTTCTAGTGTCCAAATAATACCCAAGAAAAGTAAGAGGAGATGAAGAGATGTGGTAGGGGTCTATTCAAATCTGAACATATTACTTAACGGGAGGGTTAATGTATGCTCACTAACCAACTGTTAATTTAATAAGTGGGTCGCGAACCCTCTTCAACAAGGTTGAACAGAACTGCATTTTAAGATTTAGGTTATAGATTGATTTAAAGCATTACATAGCACATGTTCCTTTCTCAAACCTTCTCTTCCTCTTCGTACGATGGAGTCAACAAAGGGATGAGGACAACACATGGAAGTGCTCATGATAACACATAAAATATGTGGTAATAAAAATAAATAACGTTCGCAACTGTCTTTAGTTCTCTCTAGTCTCGCCCTAAGCACCCAATGAGCAACTAACAGGCCATCTATCTAAGCAGGCATCTAAACTCTCAGAAACAGTGTTAATGTCACTTCATTAATTTGCTCGTACTTATCTACGCTACGAATTTTTGCAAAAGGGCCAAATAAGGTTATCACTCTCCATAGCTGATTCCATTTTGATAGGGAAAAAAGTAATAACGTGGAAGTTTCTCATCATTACTGAATACAGTAAGTCGAGATGATGAAGATATGCACCCCCCCCCCCCAACCACCACCACCCCCACCACTAAAAAAAGTCCAAATGTTAAATTTGCTATTTCATCGTCAACGACAAGAGAATCATTTTCGACCAAGTCACAACAGACTGGTATGTTCCTATAAGCCATACACTACTAGTCTGAGTCCTTCAGAACATATGCAGAAATTTGGAACCAATTGGATTTATAGATCCATCATCATAAGCATGTCCATGTTTTTGTGTCTAATGCATATGTCATATCAAAATGTATCCATTGCATTGAAAGCTAATGATAAGTTTCGATGACTTTGATCTAAGAAGACAAGTTCTAAAGAATTTCAGATATCAAGGTGTAATACCCCCAAAATAATTAAGAATTATTTTGAATATGAATAGTAACGCAATGATAAATTTTGTCATGAATAATTGCATATATTATTATTAAATTGTATTTACCATTTGTCATTTTATAAATATACACACATGCACACTACATCATATGAATAAATAACCCTAGCCTACAATTGTTGACTTAGAAAATGGTCTATGTGTAATTATTAAAAGCCTAAGGGGTTAAATGAGAAAAATAGGTACACCTAAGCAATCCTAGGAGCTTCTACACACACCCACACACCACCACACTCACCCTAACCCTATCAAGCTATCACCAACTTGGTCGGCCATACCCTTCCCCCCTTTCTATAAATATGAAGCATGTATGCAAACTCAAGTTCATTTTTTTTGCCAATACTCTTCTAGTTCACTTCCATACTAATTTACATACAACTCTTTCATTCATACTACATTCCAAAATATATCCAAAACATCCTTCTAGTTTCTAAAGCCCTGGTTGGCTAATTGGAGCAAAAAAAGGGAGTAGAAGAAGCCAAGCAAACTAGGAGGAGATAGAAGATAGGGGAGGAAGAAGATAAAGCCAGGGTTAAGCTCTTTAAACATAAGGTGGGTGTTCTTCATTCCTTGTGTGTTATTTTTTTAATTGGTTGCTTGAAATTATGCTAGAAATTGTTGAATGCTTAGGCTCATCATAAAAGAAATTAAGTAAATAGAAAGGTCCAATATCCTTGTATGTTCATTTTATTATATGATAAGTTGTATGTTTAGTTATTTGTTTAGTTAATTGATTGATGTAGTTTGATGTTAGTTGGTTGTATGATGTAATTTAATGTAGTATGAGTAATTTACTAGTAAATTGAATGGTTGTGTTTAAAATTCACACATAGCAACAACAAAACCAAGTTGAAGGGTGTAGTTGTCAAGAAAATTAATTACCGATTATCATATTAAATTCTAATTTTTGTATGATTAAATTCATACCTTATAACTAAAATAAATGCAAAGATAATTGTATAAGAATACATATTTTTATTAGGGTGTGTTGTGAAGTTTATGAAATGAAAAATAGCACAAAAGGATTGCACGTAAGGTGTTCATTGAAATGTCTAAAGGAAAATATATACACATACGAATAAAAGTCTAACAGATTAACAAACAAGCTATGAGAATGTGTTGCAATTGAGATCTTGGTCAATATGTGGATGTGAATTAGTACATTTACACGTGTGAAATAACCAATTTAAGAAGTATAAGTTGTTTACGAAGTGTTCGATGAAATGTGCATATGTGTAGATTCATACCTATAGTGTAATTAGGCACTTGTATATGTGTAGGAAAAAATTATAATGTATATGAGGTGTAGGAAATGTAAAGTAACACCCAAATTCATGCATAATAAGGTTGTAGGTTGGGTGCACAAGTTGGGCACTTATTTGGAGTCTGAATAACCATTAGAACGGGTTCCAGAATGGTTTAATTGTGGTAACTTTGTTATACAGTGTCGCCGTTCTAAAGTGTTAAGAGTTGTTCGTTGAGCCAGCAATGGGTCGAATTGGGCCAAACTCCTAGGCACGAATTAGATGGTCAAGTGGGACCCTAATTAAATACTTATAATTAATTAACTTACGAAACTAGGATGGAGTACTTTAGCAATGGACTATGTAATCAATCTAGTACACTGAAGTTAACTTGGTAAACTAGAATTAATTAAGTTAATCTAATAAGTAACTTAGAAACTGGAAGTGTAATAATAAATCGGGTGAAAGTGAATAATGAATCAATTTAGCATAACTGCAACCACTAGTTATAGAGCTTCCTAGAAGATTGAGATAGAAGATTATGATGATTGGTAAGGACAGACACTAGTTGGGCGTGTACTCACCTGTCAAGGGGATACGTGCGGCGGCGTCTCGTCTGGGACACGTACGGCATTATCTCGACTATTAATTTCTGAGATTTAGTAATAAGAGCGGGATGCAGACATAAGTCACAAATCCTATCGGAACTTAGGGGATGGACCCTTAAATTTTCGTTTATGTTCTGGGTTATCAATACGAACAAGGAGCAAGAGTGTAACTCTAAGTCTCTTGACAGAGTAAAGGTTGCCTTATTGATTCACCTTATATTCATGGCAACTTTGGTAAGGGCAGGAGTGGAGAAGGACCATGATTCCGGCAGAGCTGATTATCACCAGCCTGACCGGAAATGAACAGGAACCACGATCATGTCGGAGTGGAAAAGGACCATGATCTGAACGAACAGAGTGATCACTACCGTTCGAAGTGGAGAGGACCAAAATCCGACTACAGGAGCAGGAAAAGACCGTACGTACTGCAGACTCTACCAGTCACTAGATGAATGTCAGAAACAGAAAAGAATATAAGAGCAGGATGCACGGCAAGGGATCGAACCCCATTATCTGGAAAATACGAACTCGATTTAGAAAATATGTAGTATGAGATGCATATTTTTTTCAAATCAAGTTTGCATTAGAGTAGAAGCATCGTGTGCATTCCGAGTTTGTGCATTAGAATCTAGATCATGGCAACACTGACACTTGTGATTTGACTTTTACATTTTTCTTCTGCATCAAATATTGATTGTTGAGGATTTTGGAGATCGCATGTCTCATCCACATTGCGGCAGTTGCATTCAACTGACGTGCCCACAGTTGTTTAGTCACAGGACTGTTCGCGGGAGCCGAAGATTCAAGTTGTGAAGCATCCAAGTGAAGGATATAGTTTCCTTGCGCAATGTAAGTCTTTAATTTTTTGTGGTTTTTCTGTGTTGTGTACTCATTGAAGTAAAGATTCTGGGTATGTGTCACGAACTCCCAGTGTGCGAAACTCGGGGCACTACACAAAGTGTAGAGCAAACAGACAAAATTTTTGGTGCTGAAGAAGACTACTAAGTATGAAACTAGCAGAAGATGAATAGTGTACAAGTTGCAATGACTGAATAGGAGTTGATACAGTGGATGATATGAGCATGTACCACAAAATACCTAAATGTAAGAGGTAAAGGGTGATCAAATATTTGTGCTTAACATGATCTAAGAGAAGATAGATCTAAATTAGATGGAAATGTGAAATCCTTAAGTAATGGAAAGCATGCATGATGCTGTATCTAGTCTAGGAACTATCAGTTTAATAGCACTAATCCATCTTCACTTATACAAGATTATACCTTCCTAAACGGCTAAACGGCATGCCTTCATGAGAGAGGGTGGAGTCTATCATATATAGACACCCATTCCCCAATAGAAAGTACTTAGGTTCTGACATTTTCAGTGATCTGATCACAGCTACAAAGGAATAATTCATTTACGACTTATTCTGAGTTAAAATATCATGCACAATTTTATCCTTTTGTTTCTATTAAATTATCAAAATCACTTTAAACTCTTACAAAATCATGTGTGTGTCCTAGTACTTAAAGGCGTTAAGGAATATCAGTGGACACCTGACACTGGGAAACAAATAGGTATGCATCTCCAAACACGGTATCAAAACACAGTGGTCTTCGAGTTTTGGTGCCTCTCACGTCCCACAAAAACTGTAGTGCCAAACACATTTGAAGTTTCGATCTAACTTTTTTTGTCAAAACATTGTGTACTAGAAAAGAATGTATCTGTGTGATGCACGTGTGCTTGTGTTGAAAGAAACTAAGTAAATGAATGAAATAAACCAGGACGGCACATTCATAACTAATGTGATTATCAAGGTGCACATTATCAACCAATGCAATGCACTTGTAAAATGATACACAAGTTACCTAAGGGCAACCTCCTTACGAACGGTATATCGGATCTTTTTATCAAAATTCCTTTCTTTCCTCTTCTCTCGGAACCTCATCAATGAAGCCACTCTGTGAGGAAAATTAGGCCCCTGAATAAAAAAGAAAACTTTTATTTCAGAAAATAAAAAGGAAAGGGAAAAAGAATGGAGAAAAGATGAAAGAGAGAGAGGGAGGGGGGGGGAACCATCAACATAACCCAACCAACACCCATGAAAATAAACAAATAAGCCTCCCATATAATAGACGATACCTTGTTATATTGCTGAGAAGCTAATGGAACTGAAGGAACTGGAGTTGGTACCTCTCTACCTCCTAATAACAGAAGTACGGCTTGAACCTAGTAACACAATAAAAATAAATAAATATAAGTACATAGGACTTCTTCATACTACAACCATTAGAAAGTATTAGATCGCCTGACAAGTGTGATGCATGTCCAATTAGATAAGAACATGTAACTATGAAGGATTAATCAGTGATGTGTAATCTACTTCTGCTTTATTCAGTATGAAAAGTACAGTTTCAAAAGATGAAATTAAATTTGGTAGGCATAAAGATGCAAGTAATCATGAAAAATTCCAAACAGCTCAAGTGTGGGGTTCACTACAAAAACCCTTCTTTTGCTACAGTGGTACTAGAATTTTAGAATGTGTTTTTTCTCTACATATATTCCCTCAACACATATTTATAATCACTCATTCCCAATGATTCTTCAAATCAATATGACAAATAAATTTAAAAAAATGTGCAAAATACATGCTAGAGCCTGAACAAGAGTCCAACCAGACACTTGTCTCTCGTCTCGTCTACCACTATGTAATAGAATAGATATAGAATATTATAGATGAAGATATTGACACAGCCACTAAGAAGCTAAATCTTCCCCTACTAATCATTAAGTCGAATGATAAAGTAACAAAGAACTACATATTCTAAATTTTGGCCGTAAAAAGTTCAACCGACAAACTGGATTAGTAACAAACAACTACATTATCATGCTGGGAATGGGGATTAGTGACAAAAAAAATGACATCTCTATGATTAGTATAAACTATATAATCTCATCATAATCTAACAACAAAGGTCGAGAAAAGGCAGCCCCGCCATTCTCAATACAAACTTACGTGTCACACATTTGGATGAGTCTGAACCGAGCTCAGACCTCCCTAGTTTACACTAATCCATTTACCATAAAGATGAATGATATTTCTTCAATTTTAACAAACAACAGCGTATTTCGGAACAATGGGTGTAGACAGAAAGATTCTCTGCCCCAATTTGCAACCAATTATGGTACAAGTTAGTGACAACAATTAGAATTCCTACATGTCATTGACACTAATCCGGTCAGGTACTATAGTCTATAGGCACAGGTTATAATGAAGTTGCAGAAACATAAAAATGGATAAACAAATGATGAAATTTCTATAAAATTTAAAAACAAAATTTAAAAAAAAAAATTAAAAAAAAAAGGGAAGACCTTCTCAGGTGAAACATTATCGAAGACGTAGACTTCGCCCTGAAACGAAAGCGTGAGCTGCTGACTACCGCTCACAATATGAGGACCGATCGCACCCGACCCCAAATCCCCATCATGATCATGCTCCTGATGATGATTCTGATGATGATGATGATGATCTTCATCCATCATCCCAACTTCATCATCGTCATCTTCTTCTTCAACTCCTCCTCCGTTTGCCTCCGCCATCGCCGCGTAGCCTTCTCCGCCGCCGTTGACGCCGGAGTTAGGGTTGACATCGCCGGCGATGTGGTCTTGGTGGATCGTCATGGAGTAGAGATTCGCAGCTTCGCTAGGGTTTTCAGTCATGATCCGAATAAGGAAGGGAACGAATTTGGATGAGATCGAAACCCTAGATTTCGATTTATTTATTTATTTATTTATTTTATCTACTTCCTTTTTTTTTTCTAGTTTTGATGAGAGATAAGGCAGAGGGAGATTAGGACAAAACAAGATAGAATTGTGACTTCATCAGCGTAGGTATCAGATGGATTATTTTCCTTTTTTCTTTTTGTTTTTTTTAATACAATGGATTAATCTCAGCCGTCGGATTCTGGTTTTGCAGGGAAATTAAAATTTCTGGTAAACTAAAGTGCAGTGAAGTAAAATTTTTTGTCGTGCTGACCCAATTTTTGAAAATATTTAGCGTTCTGACCCACTTTCGAAAATATTTAGCAAACTGACCCAGTTTTAGACATGTCAGCAAAAACCGTTATCGAGAAAAACGACATAGGTTATTTACATGCCGTTTTTTCCAATAACGGCATTTATATTTAAAAAAAATTGTCATACCGTTATTTGGAGTAACGGCATATGTTATTTTGTTTTTCGACAGCTTGTAGTCACCATATAGAGAACAAATTGCAAGTGTGAAAACTTTATAACAGATGTCGTTATTTTAAATAACGGCATTCTCAATACTGATGCCGTTAATAAAAAAATTATATAAAAAAATAACTTATTCATCAGAGAGGCTCAATACTGATGCCGCTAATTAAAAAAATTATATAAAAAAATTAACTTATTCATCAGAGATGATGAATAATAAGTTAATTTTTTATTAAAAAAATATATAACTGATACCGTTATTTGGAATAGTGGCATCAGTTATAAATTATTTTTTTTTAATTAACTTATTCGTCACAGATGATGAATAATAAGTTAAATTTTGATAATAAAAAAATTATAACTGATGCCGTTATTCCAAATGACGGCATCAGTTTTGATAATATCGTTATTTGCAATAACGGTATCTGTTATAAGATTTTCACACTTGCAGTTTTTTCTCTAAATGGGGACTACAAGCTGTCGAAAAACAAAATAACCTATGTCCTTACTCCAAATAACGGAATGACACTTTTTTAAATATAGATGCCGTCATTGGGAAAAACGGCATGTAAATAACCTATGTCGTTTTTCCCAATCACGATTTTTGCTGACGTGTCCAAAACTGAGTCAGTTCACTAATTATTTTAGAAAGTGGGTCAGAGTGCCAAATATTTTCATACGGCAAAATTTTCGTGAAATGAAGAGGATGAACGGTTGGATTCGGGTTCGTATAGATATACATATCATCTCAACTATTTGGGCAATTTGCAACTCTAGTACCAGAAATAATTTTTTAAAATTTAAAAAACCCATTGTTGATATTGTATTTGTAGCAGATTTTCTTGTGGGCACGTGCCTACGCCACGTCTTCGGAATGATACAAAACACGAAAAGCTCTGTAAAAAGTAAAACAACAATTATGTAGCTCAAGTTTGAATAGTATGACAATAATTAGTTGTAAATAAAAGTTCATGTTTCCATCAGTATATGTTGAAAAATAATTATAAATGGATGTGTAAAATCTACTTTCTTAGAACTTTAAGTGTGAAAAATGATGAAATTTAACTATTGAAGAGATATTTGATATTTTTAATATAACATGTGAAGAAAAAAAACATAAAAATTCTGAAAATTTGCAAACCTGAAATCTTAAAATCTAAATTTCTAAGTAAATAAATAAAAAATGGGAGAGAGAGAAAGAAAGAAATATGAAAAAAAGAAGAGAGAATAGAGAGATAGTAATAAAGTAATGAATTTTTTAGTTTTGAAGGGGAATTTTTTCTTTTGGGTTTTGAATTTTTTTTTTTTTTTTTTGGGGGGGGGGGGGGGGGGGGGGGGGGGGGGGGGGGGGGGGGGGGGATGTATTTTATGAGGTTAGATCTGGGCCTTTGATTTTGGGGGATTGAATGTGAGCCACTTGATAGCTTTCTTTGTGTTTTATTATATAGATTATTGTAACTCTTTCATCACACTAATTTAATTGTAGCACTTCTGCAATTCATGTCATACATAACTCGCAATTTTATATTGTGGTTTTTTTTCTTTTTCACGTTGACTTATAATTGCATTCATATATACAGTTTATTCGTATAACTTCAAAAATAATGATTAGGGAGGAAAAAATCTCAAAAATAATGGTATCATTTTAAAAATGAATAAAAGAGACATCATAAATTAACGAAACAGGTAGTACATATTACACTAACTCAAAATCCTTTACGAACCAAAAAAAAAAAAACAAATACATAAGAGTAGCGACATCCCTCCTGCCTAACGCACCCTCCAATCCTATTTCACTCTTCCTCCTCCATGCGCAGCCTCTTCTTTGCCCCTGTCTGATCTGCCAAAGCATGAATCGAAACAAAGTTTTTATGCTTCATAACAGTAAATCTATGATTAATATTGCAAAAACAAAGTTCATTATGGTTTATCCATAATCCTCACATGGTTGCAGTCGCTGAAATATCCCAGGCTAGCCTATCATTTATGTGAACTATGTTTTCTCCCAAATGTCCCCAGACCTCTAAACTTAAACAAGGTACCTCCATACTGAAAAAACCTAGACACATGACCTCTCACGTTGACCTGGCCCTCGAACAACTGAATAAAATATGATTAGTATCTTCTTACTCGATGCCACATTTAAAACACCTCATGTCAATCTGCATACTTCGTGTCTGTAAGTTGACCCTAGATAAGATAGCATCATTGTTCACCAATCATGGGAATGCTTTGACCAGGACCGGCCCTACCCTTGAGGCGGGCAAGGCGGCCGCCTTAGGCTCCCGGAGATTTTGCGATTTTAGGGGCTCCAAATTTGAACTTCCCTTGTAAATATAGATACGTATTTTGCGCGTAAAAAAAATATATGTTATTAGGGGCCCCATTTCGGAAGTTCGCCTAGGACCATCGGGAAGTCAGGGCCGGCCCTGGCTTTGACTTTTGGGAGCATATTTGTGTTCCAAATAATGTTAGCCTCCTTACTTCTGATTCCTCCGTCATTAAGTCACGTATACATTGATGCCATGAAAACTTTCATGTCAATCCTATATTCCATATTCTCTCATCTCCTGTCTTTTGGGTACATTGTTCATTAGAAAGAATGAAACTGCTAAGGTTGTGTAATTGATTAATGCCCTCATGCGATCCTTGCGATCCTCTAACTTAAAAGTGCTACTACACCACACATCTACCACCAATGTATCAATACCAACAATCACTTTAGCTCCCTCCGGAAAAAGACCTAGTAGGAATGGTATCATTAAATGAGAAATGAGAAATGAGAATCTGCTTAATAAACACTATCCCCTCTTTGGCAATAAAACTCTCTACTTTTGTTTTTTTCACCACAAAGTGTAAGCCCATCCATGTCCATAGTCTTGGGAATTTTTTGCCGTCATGGGCCACTTTTTAAAAAAAATTGTGTTTTTGGGCCAGTTCCCCAACTATTAGCACTTTTGGGCTACTTTGTGCCACGTCAGCAGCGGCCGCTATTCTCAATAGCGGCCTCTTCATTTCGAAGTCGCTAATGGGAATAATGACCTATGTTTTAATTTTTTTTGAAATTTTTTTTTGCCGTCGCTTTTCCCACTAGCGACCTTAGTATAATGAGGTTAGTGAGTTCGAATAAATGTATTGAGACACTTAGCGATTCCTAAAGAGGTTTCCCAAAAAATTTAAAACTGAGGTCACTATTGGGAATAGCGACCTTAGTATACTGATATGGCTAAAAATGAGATTAAATCGGGACCGTTCACATCGGACACGAATCTTAAAGCTCAGGGGTAAAACGGTAATTTCACCTACAAACTGGTCTGAAATGGGAACTGGGTCTTTATTCAAAGCCCAATAACCCATGAACGGATCCACGACAACTGGGTATGGGTTCCAACCCGCTGCACACCCGATCCAGCAAGATACAATCAAGGTCCCTGATTAGATCTTAATCAACGGCCCTGATTTACATCTATCTTTTCACTGGGAATTAGGGATTCAATTCCTTATCTGATTACTAGGAGAATATTCCTTATCTAATCACGGGGATTACATTCCTAATTTGATCCCTAAGACGCCTATAAATACCCCCATCCATCTCCATTAAGAGGTAATCAGTATTTTCTCAATTTACGCTCTTTCTTAATCATTTCTGATTACTGACTTGAGCGTCGGAGGGTGCGTCGCCGGGATCCCCCCCGGTGTCTCGCACTTTTTGCAGGTTAACGGCGGGAGTCAACGATCAGTCAACGACGGGTCAGGTTTGGTTTCGCTATTCAGGTTTTTCCTCGAACTCACAAATTCTGTCTGTTTACCCCCACACCAGATTTAGCGGTAACAGATTGGCGCCGTCTGTGGGAAAACAAACGAATAGCAACCTTCCCTCTTCCCGTTGGTCCGATCTTCTCCAGCCATGCCTCCGAGGAAAGCAAGGTCCAGAGGGTCCAACCGTGGACCCAACCCCGCCGATCAGCAAGAGGTAGTCCCCGTCCAGCCCGCTCCGCAGCAGGGACAACCCCCGCTTCAAGTGGAGGACCCTCTTCAACAAGATCAGCCTCCTCTTCAGAATCAGCAACCCCCCAAGGGTCCCACCGGTCTTCAAAATGCCGGTGTGGGGGGCTCCTGCATGAAGCAACCACTCAATCAGGATCGCGTCTCCATACACAATGCCTCTACGGATTCCACGGCCTCTCACAATCCTCAAAATCGGCAGGAGGTGGAGGACCTACGCTACCGTCTGGACGAGAAGCGGGCCCGAGAGGGAGCCTCCCGCCAACAACATCCGGATGAGCAATCCCCTCACCGCCGAGACTACAGAAGGTCCCATGTCCGAAGGGGAAGGAGGGAGTCCCCCGAGCATTACAGAAGGAGGCACTCCCCCGCAGATCGGCAACAGCCCAGGAACAATGAGGCACCCATCACCCGTGCCGAGTTCCAGCAGTTCCAAGCAATGGTACAACAGGCACTCAACCTCCGTCAAAACCCTAATGAGCCGAAGGCCCCGTCCCCTCCTCCAGTCCGAAGCCCTCGCCGACGGTCCCCATCTCCTCGTCCCGCTCCTACCAACTCCCGGCGTACCCCAAGTCCTCGTCGCTCCCGAAGTTACCATCGCCGCAGCCCTCGCTCTCCCTCTCCCTCCTACGAAGACGAGTCTAGAGGCTCGGCTGATTACCGTCGGAGGGACGACACCATGTATGGCCGTCTTCGTGAGGTAGAGAGGCGCCTGGGTCAGATAGGTCGAGAAGAAGAGCTTAGGGGGAGGACCCTACGTCCTACTCGACCCCCTTTCTCCCGAACCATTGTGGATGCACCTGTGCCGTTCGGCTTCAAACCTCCACAATTTGAGACTTACACCGGGGAGACTGACCCCGTTGACCACATTGAGAGCTTCAAGACTCTCATGCTCATCCACCAAGCTTCCGATGCCCTGCTGTGCAAGACATTCCCTGCTACTCTCAAGGGCTCGGCTCGGGAATGGTACTCCCGCCTCGCCCCGTCTTCCATATTCTCCTTCGAGCAGTTCGAAACACTCTTCATCACCCACTTCGTGAGTAGCAGGCGCACGGAGAAGACCAGCATCTCACTCCTCCAGCTCAGGCAAGAGAAAGGTGAGAAGTTAAGAGACTATGTGAAGAGGTTCACTGCGGAGGTCAGGTCCATGGCCTCCCTCGACCAATCCGTCGCAACGGCCGCCTTCCAATCCAATGTCTTCAATTCCAGCCTTCGTTCCTCTCTTGCTAAGAAGCCTCCACAGAACTTTGCCGACCTCCTTCTCAGGTGTGAAAAGTACATTCGGGCCGAAGAGGCTCTCAACCCCCCTACTCTTGAGGAGACATCTTCCGGGAACAAACGGAAGAGCACAAGCGAAGAGGGGTCCCAAAAATCCCAGAAGGACGGTAATGGCCAGCGCCGTTCGACTCCACGTTTTGAGAAGTTCACCCCCCTCATTGCTAATATATCAGAAGTCCTTATGGAGGTGGACAAGGAAGGACTACTCCGCGCTCCCCCTAGAATGAATACCCCTGGTAAGAAGAGGGACAAAGATAAGTGGTGCCGCTTTCACAGGGACCATGGCCACGACACGGATGAATGTCGGGCTCTCAAGGAGGAGATCGAAGAACTCGTACAGCGGGGACACCTGACCAAGTTCATCCAAAGAGAGGGGGCCGAGCTTCCCCTCTGAGGAGCCAACAAACGAACCGAAGGGTCCGGCGAGCTTCAAGACTCAGAACCTCCCAGCTCCTCCCAAGAGGTCTTCACCTTATCGTAGAAGTAGGATTTTGATTTTCAATAAGGCCGATGCTTGTAACCCGGCCAATAGCATGTAATAATGGCTCGCCCTATTGAAGCAGCCACTTAGTTTATTTCAATAAAACTTTATGTTTTTTCATTGGAAATTGTTGCTCTTGCTTCATCTCAATCTTTCCGAGTCACGACCCGTTAAATGGTGATTCCGGAGTCCAGCTTCTTCTACATGGCTCCTCCCGCAACTCACTAAACTCTACCGATGGTTTCGGAGCCCAACACTTGGTTCGATTCTGCTTCGAATAACTTGCTCTTAAGTGGGTTAGAAGTGGTTCGCCATTCAGAGTTGCTCCCCAAACTCTTCTCCCAAATGGCTCTCTTCCAGAGCCGAACTCTTTGCTCCGCCCACCTCCAAATCGGACCTCTTCTCAATGAGTTCGGAGCGCACAACTCTCTCCTAGAGTTGCTCCTTGTGACAGTGTAAAAATGACCTAAGGCCCATCCAGGGCCCAATACAATTCCTACTCAGGAAAGCAAGAATGTCAACCTGGTTCGGCTCCGGACCCCTTCAGGGTCGGCGCCGAACCTCGTGTTTACCCCCACAGTGCTGGCTTCCTCGTACTGACGAGCCCCAGTATCCCCCGGAGTCCGATCCGGAGCAGTCCCTCAGGCCGTCCCCCCTCTCTGGCGGGGCGGAAGGATGACCTGGCGCAGCCTAGGCCCTCCGATTCCTCCAGAGGCACAGGGGACTCACGATGAGCCACGTCAGCTCCAAATACCGCCAAGGGTTTCGCCACGTCAGCCCTATACCACTCCTGGTATCACCACAACCGCCCTAAACCCCCTGGGCCTTCCGCCACGTCAGGCCCATGGGCTTTCGGAACCAAACCCGGTTGGGATTCTCTATAAATACTAGACCCTCACCCACCTTTTGGAGGTAATCAATCTTTTACCACTTAAATATACCTAGTTATTGCTACTCTCTCACAGAGACTGACTAGAGCGTCGGAGGGTCCGCCACCGGGACAAACCCCGGTGTTTCAGGACCGTCTGCAGGTACACAAGACCTCGGATCCGACCCTTCCGATCCGAGCCCAACCTTCAAACGCCTTTCCGAGCTCATCGTAGCCCCCAGAAGGTCAACCGAAGGTCGGCAGACGAGCGGCAATCTCCTTCAATACAAATTGAGTTCGAACTCACACCTGGTGCTTCCACACGTGCCTCAGAAATAAACAGCATCAGGTTGGCGCCGTCTGTGGGAACCAACTGCTCCAGAAGCCGATCCGACCCAGACCCTCAAAGGCCATCGATAGCCGAATCCTCATGGCCTCCAAAGGCAAGGGGGCTGCTTCCTCCGTCAACCAACGGGACTCGCCCCCACCCACCAATAAAGCCAGGCCTCGCCCGTCGAAACACAAGGCTCCCTCTCGGGAGTCCCAAGGGAGCGTCAGCCGGCCAGCCCAGCCCGACCTCCGAGGAATAATCCTCAACCGCAAGATTACCCGCAGCAGGAGAAGGGCCGCTTCCAACCCGGCCCCGAACCGCCCGAGGCCACCGCCCGAGGCGCACAGACCAACGCCCAGCCGAGTCGGAAGACAACCCTCGGACCGACCGAACCGGGCCAAAGGAGCCCCCGTCACTCATAAGGAATTCCAAGACTTCCGAAGAGAAATGCTGGGAGCCCTCCGACGGGCCCCCAAGGAAGAAACCCTCCATTCCCAAACAGGGTCGGGCGCCGAAGCCAGCGCGTCCCCCCCTTCAACGACCCAACCAGAAGACGACGACGTACTCCTAAGGCGCCTACAAGAAATGGAGGACCGCCTTGATCACATAGGGGGCGACGGCCAAGTAGCGCCTCAGAAGTACAGGCCTGCCCGTCCTCCCTTCTCCGCCCCCATCCTCCAAGCGGAAATACCCCGGAATTTCCGACCCCCTCAATTCGAGACCTACGATGGCGAAGGGGATCCTGCTGATCATATGGAAGGTTTCAAAACCCTCATGATGATTCACAGCGCCTCGGATCCCCTGCTCTGCCGAGCCTTCCCGGCCACCCTTCGGGGTCCGGCCCGCGAGTGGTTCTCGAAACTCGCCCCCAGCTCCATTTACTCCTTCGACCAACTCGAGGGGAATTTTCTTGCCCATTTTGTCACTAGCCGGAAGACCGAAAGGACCAGCGCCTCATTACTCGGGCTCAAACAGATAGAGGGGGAATCACTCAGGGTGTTCGTCCGAAGGTTTACCGCGGAGGCAAGGTCGGTCTCCTCCCTCGACCCAGGCGTCGCGTCAGCGGCATTTCGTCACAACGTCCGCCCCGGACAGCTGAAGGCGTCTCTGGCCAAGAAACCCCCCGCCGACTTTCCCGACCTCCTTAATAGGGTCGAGAAATACATTAGGGCAGAAGAGGCCCTAAATCCCGAAGATGCCAGGGATCCCACCGGGAAAGGGAAGCGGAAGACCGAGGAAGTCGAACCGCCAAAGAAAGCTCCAAGGGACCCGGGGGCCATGAAGAAGGTCCCGCCAGTCCCCCGCTTCGAGAGGTACACCCCCCTGACGCATAACATATCCGCCATCCTCTTGGAAATCGAAGACAAGGGCGTTGTCCGACTACCCCCCCGATCTAATAACAATAAGAATCGAGACCAGCGCTTTTACTGCCGCTTCCACAGAGACCACGGGCATGAGACTGACCAATGCCGAGCCCTGAAAGACGAAATTGAAGAGCTCATTTCCAGAGGGTACCTCCGAGAATTTACCCGAGAAGGCCCACGGGATCGGCGAGACGGTAGGAACCGGAGGCAATCGACTCCGAACCCTCCTCCAGGCCAGACCCCGAGTCGGGACCCCGATTCCGAGGGAGCAGCAGATATCCCTTTTATCTTGCACTGCGTCCACGGAGGGCCGATGGGAGGCGAATCGAAAACCTCCAGAAAAGCCTTCGTCCGAGAGGTGAACACTGTCAGAGACAACCCCTCGCCCAAACTACAATCAAGGCCGGTCTCCTTCTCAGGGGAAGACCTTGAAGGAGTTCGCCTGCCCCACTGCGATGCCCTCGTCATTAACCTTCACATGGCTAATTGGGAGGTCCACAGGATCCTCGTCGACAACGGTAGCTCGGTGAATATTCTCTTCCTCAAAGCCTTCGAAGATCTCAGGTTACCCCGAGGCAAACTCAAACCAGCCGGGTACACCCTACACGGGTTCTCAGGCGTCCCTGTCGTGACAGAAGGAATTGCTACCCTCGACGTTACCGCCGGATCGACTCCTGTCAAGAGGACCGAATCCATGGACTTCATGGTGGTCGACTTCAAGACGGCCTACAACGCCATACTTGGCCGGCCTGGACTATGCTCCCTACAAGCAGTGCCTTCGGCTTACCATCTGAAACTCAAGTTCCCCACCCCTCAAGGAGTCGGCATCGTCCGAGGCAGCCAAGAAGTGGCGCGATCATGCTACATGGCCGCCGTCGGGGGAGGTGTGTTCCCCCTCGACGCCGAACGAGCATAGGTTACGACCCGGCTAAATGTAAATCTGCTCTTGTGTAAAACCCTCATTTGTAAAAGGCTGCCTTGGCGGCCCTCCCTACCTTGTGCTAAAAATATCCCTTTTTGTCCGAACCCAAATGTCTCGACAATCTCAATACGAGTCCGCTCCACTCGCCTCAAATCAGGAAGATCAGGGCCCCTCGGGCCCAATGGGGCACGGAGAGTGTTTCGGCCAAGCAACTAGGGGCCCCTCCCCTCGTTATGGGGCTCCTTGGCCTCGGCCACGTCCGACCCTCCAGCCGCAGAGCTCAGGGCGTCATCCGGTCGCGCCCACCGCAACAGCAGTGGCGCAGAGGGAACCCCCTCCGCCTGTCGACCCACCGAGGAAGAAAACGAGGCACCCGACATCGCCTTGTAGCAAGGCATCCCCATCTCCTTCCCCGCGAAGACGTCGCGGGGTAACCCCCCAGGAGAGGACCTCGGCACCAAAGTACTAAGCCCGGCCTGTCTTAGGTCCGCGCCGCCGAGCTCCCGATCCCACACCACTCTCCTCAGCCGGCGCGTCCCCACACTTAAGACGGCGAACTTGTTCCGGTAAAAGTTACAAGCCTCATCAGTGTTCCGAGCCCCCCTTCGATGACGAACCAGTGCGGCCGCCCGGACCTTAACCTTACCCCGGAGACACGCCCCAGGGAAACTACGGGAGGCCCACCACGGGAAGGGAAACCGCAACCTACGAAGTGAGCCAACCCGAAGCACCTGAGCGGGGAAATCCGGAAACGGCTGGCATCAAAACCCATGGCAGGTCCGAATTACTTTTATATATAAGCACAAAAAGGCGGGGGCCAGTCCGCGGGAGGCAAATACAATCGAAAGGAGGAAAGAAGAACGAAAAACAAAACTACACATCTCGGTTTCCCTCCTCAACGCCGGTCGGGCTCGCCGAACGATCATCGGCCGAGTGGTCCACGAGCCCCTCCACGGCGGGGACCTTCGAAGCCCCGTCAAGCTCCATGTCATACTCAAAGTTCGACAAATCGAGGGTCGGATAGAAATGCCTCACATGACTGAGCGCCTTCGCGTAGCACTCATCCTGGGCGGCTATCACCATCCGCTGGCCCGCATCCGTCAGCTCTTTCCTCTCCTTGGCAAACGCGGCTAGTTGCTCCCCCTTCTCCCTGGCAAACTTCCGCTTCAAAGAGGCCACCCCCTTCCCCCACTCGATGTCCTTGGCCTCGAGCTCCAGCTTCATCTGCTGCTCCCTCTGACGCAAACCCTCGAGCTCGATCCGCATCTCCTTCACCTCTCGTCCGCTCTTGTCCGCCCGAGCACGCTCTTGTAACAGGGACGCTTCGTAGAGATTCTTTACATTAGCCCCCTGCATACAAGCCTGCGGCCGAAAGAAACGGATTAGAAGCAAACTCCTAAGGCAAGACCAAACGGAGAGGGGGAGGTCGACGAGCTTACCGACACGGTGGCCTGCGCCAGGCGCGTGAATGCCACCTCCACGGGCTCGTTCTCCATCATCTGGCGATCGCGAGGCGTTGCCAGCTTCTCCGCCACCTCTACGGCCTGGGCTTCCTCGGTCAGACAGTCGCTCATCCGAACCGACCAGTCCGGCACCCACCGCTGCCGCAACAACTCCACCACCGGGTCCTCCTCCTCGACCCCTACCAAGGGACCTTTCTCCTTGACGAGATCGGACGCCCGCGCCGGGTCCTTGCCCCTCAAAGAGGCACCCCCCTTGCCTGTCTCCGAACGAGTCCTCTTAGCCCTCGGCTCAAGCGGTACCTCCGAGATAACAAGGGGCAGCTCCCTCGGCCACTTCGCCGCCTTCTTCTTCTCGGCATTTTCCTTCTTCATGACGAGCCGCCTTGCTTGGATTGATGCCTCATCCATATCTGCAAAAGAAGCCATTAAAAGTAATGAGCAAGAATGTACGAAAGGATCGAGGGAAAATGTTTCATTTTTAAGATTTAAGGCGCCGTCCTCAGACAGACGCCCCGGGCTCCGAGACTGGGTCGGTTCCCCTTTCACCCGCGAGCAACTCGGGGCTTACAGCGTCACCTGCCGAAGACCCGAACTGTTCGAGGGTGAGACAGAAACCGCCTCAACCTGGAGCCCTATCGGAACACAGAACTGACAGCCTCCAGTCAGAGAACCACTCATCTACCCGGGGCCCAAAGCTTCAAAACGCCCCCCTCGGATAGCACCCCGGTCAAGAGCAGATCAACACCCGAAGGCCGAAAGAAGTGCTCCATTCCGAGCCAGTTGATGCAACTGCAAAGACCCAGCCTACTCCAGCAACGGAACCTTCGCAGTTGCAAACAACCGGCCCGGAACGCCCTTCCAACCTCTCGGAAGGATAGAACCTCCGCTGTTGCAGACGGCTCGCCCTTCGACGTCCGGTCGTTACCCCTGTCGCCCAGATCCCCCCTGGATCTGACCGCCACACCAGGGCCATCAGATCCAAGAGAAGATCAGGCGACAAAGAAACTACCTCGCCGACGAAACCGGGGGCGAAAATTTTCAGAAAAACGGGCGTCCGCCGAAGCAGACACCTTTAAAGGCCAAGCAGACCACCTGTTGCTTGATCTGAACCACAACAAGAGAGAGGGGGGGGGTACTTATAGCCTCCCCCCAGGGGCCGGCCATTATGATTGGGGGAAAACCAAACGACGGAAGACCATGCGCCATACAGTTATTAGGCGGCGCCATTAACACACCTAGGAAATGGGAATCTTGCACAGGTCCCCAGGCGCCCTCAAGAGGCTCCGCGAAAACAACGGGCTAAAATACGCAAAACAACCCCAAGGCGCAACGGTTCGCCCCCTGACGGCCCGACCTATGATCCCCTCACCAGCTCGAGGTTCGGTCTGACACCGGGATACTCTTCCCAGGAAGTAACAACGGCTCACCTTCACCCTCACCGACCCGTAATCCCTCGCCAGCTCGAGGTCCGGTCTGGCACCTGGGTACTCTTCTTCGGAAGATCCACCGGCAGGCCATCACCCTTACCAGCCTATAATTCCCCCTCACCTCGAGGTTCGGCCCGGCACCAGGGTACTCTTCTCAGGAAGAAACAACGGCTCGCCTTCACCCTCACCGACCCGTAATCCCTCGCCAGCTCGGGGTCGGGTCTGGCACCTGGGTACTCTTCTTCGGAAGATCCACCGGCAGGCCATCACCCTTACCAGCCCATAATTCCCCCTCATCTTGAGGTTCGGTCTGGCACCGGGGTACTCTTCTCAGGAAGAAACAACGGCTCGCCTTCACCCTCACCGACCCGTAATCCCTCGCCAGCTCGAGGTCGGGTCTGGCACCTGGGTACTCTTCTTCGGAAGATCCACCGGCAGGCCATCACCCTTACCAGCCCATAATTCCCCCTCATCTTGAGGTTCGGTCTGGCACCAGGGTACTCTTCTCAGGAAGAAACAACGGCTCGCCTTCACCCTCACCGACCCGTAATCCCTCGCCAGCTCGAGGTCAGGTCCGGCACCTGGGTACTCTTCTTCGGAAGATCCACCGGCAGGCCATCACCCTTACCAGCCCATAATTCCCCCTCACCTTGAGGTTCGGTCTGGCACCGGGGTACTCTTCTCAGGAAGAAACAACGGCCCGCCTTCACCCTTACCAGCCCGTAATCCCTCGACAGCCCGAGGTCCTGTCTGGCACCCGGGTACCCTTCTCAGGAAGGCTCAATAACTTACCATCCCGTCTTTTACAGCCATAAGCACTCCTCCACGGCTAGCTCCCGCACCCCCTGCAGGAGTGGGGGGCTTGTGTGACAGTGTAAAAATGACCTAAGGCCCATCCAGGGCCCAATACAATTCCTACTCAGGAAAGCAAGAATGTCAACCTGGTTCGGCTCCGGACCCCTTCAGGGTCGGCGCCGAACCTCGTGTTTACCCCCACAGTGCTGGCTTCCTCGTACTGACGAGCCCCAGTATCCCCCGGAGTCCGATCCGGAGCAGTCCCTCAGGCCGTCCCCCCTCTCTGGCGGGGCGGAAGGATGACCTGGCGCAGCCTAGGCCCTCCGATTCCTCCAGAGGCACAGGGGACTCACGATGAGCCACGTCAGCTCCAAATACCGCCAAGGGTTTCGCCACGTCAGCCCTATACCACTCCTGGTATCACCACAACCGCCCTAAACCCCCTGGGCCTTCCGCCACGTCAGGCCCATGGGCTTTCGGAACCAAACCCGGTTGGGATTCTCTATAAATACTAGACCCTCACCCACCTTTTGGAGGTAATCAATCTTTTACCACTTAAATATACCTAGTTATTGCTACTCTCTCACAGAGACTGACTAGAGCGTCGGAGGGTCCGCCACCGGGACAAACCCCGGTGTTTCAGGACCGTCTGCAGGTACACAAGACCTCGGATCCGACCCTTCCGATCCGAGCCCAACCTTCAAACGCCTTTCCGAGCTCATCGTAGCCCCCAGAAGGTCAACCGAAGGTCGGCAGACGAGCGGCAATCTCCTTCAATACAAATTGAGTTCGAACTCACACCTGGTGCTTCCACACGTGCCTCAGAAATAAACAGCATCAGGTTGGCCAAACTTGTCTTCCAAATGGCTCTCTTCCAGAGCCGAGCTCTTCCCTCCGCTCGCCGCCGAAGCGGACCCCTTATCAACGAGTTCGGAGCTCAAAACTCTCACCAAGAGTTGCTCCTCAAACTCATCTCACAAATGACTCTCTTCCAGAGCCGAGCTCTCCACTCCGCTCCCCTCCAAAGCGGACCTCTTCTCAACGAGTCCGGAGCGCACGACTCTCTCCTGGAGTTGCTCCCGAACCCTTCTCCCAAATGACTCTCTTCCAGTGCCAAGCTCTTTGCTCCGCTCACCTCCAAGGCGGACCTCTTCTGAACGAGTTCGGAGCTCACAACTCTCTTTTAGAGTTGCTCCCCAAACTTGTCTCACAAATGGCTCTCTTCCAGAGCCGAGCTCTTTGCTCCGCTCACCTCCAAGGCGGACCTCTTCTCAACGAGTTCGGAGTCCAGCTTCTTCTATATGGCTGCTCCCACAACTTACTAAGCACTTCACAATGGTTCGGAGTCCAGCACTCGGCTCGACTCTTCTTCCTAGGCTCGCCCACAGACGAGCCGGAAGTAGATCGCCGTTCGAAATTGCTCCTGCAGCGGTTGAATGGATCGGAGTCCAACACTTGGCTCGATTCTACTTCGCAAGTTCGCTCCTAAGCGGACTAGAAGTAGCTCGCCATTCGAAACTGCTCCTGCATCCCTTAAACTAACCTCACAATGGTTCGGAGTCCAGCACTCGGCTCGACTCTTCTTCCTCGGCTCGTCCTCAGACGAGCCAGGAGTAGATCGCCGTTCGAAATTGCTCCTGCAGCCGTTGAATGGATCGGAGTCCAACACTTGGCTCGATTCTACTTCGCAAGTTCGCTCCTAAGCGGACTAGAAGTAGCTCGCCATTCGAAACTGCTCCTGCATCCCTTAAACTAACCTCACAGTGGTTCGGAGTCCAGCCCTCGGCTCGACTCTTCTTCCTCGGCTCGTCCTCAGACGAGCCAGGAGTAGATCGTCGTTCGAAATTGCTCCTGCAGCCGTTGAATGGATCGGAGTCCAACACTTGGCTCGATTCTACTTCGCAAGTTCGCTCCTAAGCGGACTAGAAGTAGCTCGCCATTCGAAACTGCTCCTGCATCCCTCAAACTAACCTCACGATGGTCGGGGTCCTATGGCTCGACTTTACTTCACCGGCTCGTCCTTAAACGGGCCGGAGGAAGATGGCCATTCCGAACTGCCCCCACGACCATCCGAACCGAGCTACCCATCTACCGAGAAGTAAAGTGCTGGAAAATGTGCCCCAAAATCCGTGCTCGGATCTGCCGAACAAGATGCATCTACCGAGCGGCAAAGCAGATGAAGAGCAAGAAGAAAAAGAGGCTAACGGGTCAAGATCGGATCCAATACCAACGGTCCGACCCATACCCTTCTTAGCTCCTTCATTCTTCTCCTTCTTCAGTCTTCCCGCCAAAAGTACCCAACACTTCTGCTTTTCTTCACTGTGCGAAAGAACGAGGCAGGGGAGAGAACCCGAATGCCTCTCCTCCCCTTCCTCTTCTCAGGGCCCAGCTCTTCGCTCCGCTCGCCTCCAAAGCGGAGCTCTTCTCAAGCGAGTTCGGAGCTAAAACTCTCTCTTAGAGTTGCTCCTCAAACTCCTCGTCCAGATGGCTCTCCTAGAGCCGAGCTCTTCACTCCGCTCGCCTCCAAAGTGGACCTCTCCTCGAACAAGTTTGGAGCACAACTCTCTCCTAGAGTTCCCCCTCACACTTGCCTCACAAATAGCTCTCCTCCAGATCCGAGCTCTTTGCTCCGCTCGCCTCCGAAGCGGACCTCTTCTCAACAAGATCGGAGCTCACAACTCTCTCCTAGAGTTGCTCCTCAAACTTGTCTTCCAAATGGCTCTCTCCTAAAGCCAAGCTCTTCGTTTTGCTCACCTCAAAGGATGGGTCTTCCCACGGCTCTTACAAGGGTCTTCCTGGCACAAGAGTTTTCCCAACACAGCTTCTCCGCCCCTAGGAGTGGAGCTCCTCTTCCAAAATCCCCACGACAAAAACACTCCTCAACTTCATGAAGACAAGGATGTTGCGGGGCTATTTTGACCATGAAGGAGGGTGAATCTTCATCTCACTCCTGAAGAGAAGTTGTAGATCTTCGGATTAGCTTCGAAACAAGGGGTCGTACGCCCCGAGCCGACCTCCGTAGCACCGGGAATATCAAGAAGAACTTTGCAGGGAAAATTGGAGTTCGGCACCCGTGCCAAGCGTTCTTGCCACCGACTGTTTTACGGGCTTGAGTTCGGCACATTTGAGTTCGGCACCCGCTGCCGAGCGTTCTTGCCACCGACCGTATGATGGGTTTGAGTTCGGTAGTCAAGATCTCCAAAAAATTTCTAAGTCTCGAGCCTCGGCACCAGCTGCCGAGCGTTCTTGACACCGACCTCGTTACGGGGAAAAAGTCAAGTTCGGCACCCAACGCCGAGCGTTCGTGACACCGACCTCGTTACGGGGAAAAAGTCAAGTTCGGCACCCAACGCCGAGCATTCTTGACACCGACCTCGTTACGGAGAAAAAGTCAAGTTCGGCACCCAACGCCGAGCGTTCGTGACACCGACCTCGTTACGGGGAAAAAGTCAAGTTCGGCACCCAACGCCGAGCGTTCGTGACACCGACCTCGTTACGGGGAAAAAGTCAAGTTCGGCACCCAACGCCGAGCGTTCGTGACACCGACCTCGTTACGGGGAAAAAATCAAGTTCGGCACCCAACGCCGAGCGTTCGTGACACCGACCTCGTTACGAGGAAAAAGTCAAGTTCGGCACCCAACGCCGAGCGTTCTTGACACCGACCTCGTTACGGGGAAAAAGTCCAGTTCGGCACCCACTGCCGAGCGTTCGTGGAACCGACCCCGTTACGGGGGAAAATTCCAGTTCGGCACCCACTGCCGAGCGTTCGTGGAACCGACCCTGTTATGGGGGAAAAAAAATCAAGCTCCGCACCAGCTGCCGAGCGTTCGTGGTACCGACCTCGTTATGGGGAAAAATTCCAGTTCGGCACCCACTGCCGAGCGTTCGTGGAACCGACCCCGTTACGGGGGAAAAATCAAGTTTGGCACCCACTGCCGAGCGTTCGTGACACCGACCTCGTTACGGGGGAAAAATCGGACCTCGGCACCCCTTCGCCGAACGCTCTCATATACAAGCAACCAAACAAACAACACAAAAAGAAGAGGGGGGCTATAGGGTCGGGTTCAGACCTGTTAAGGATCCAAACCCAAACTCTCTCTCTCCTCCCATTCTTCTCCAACAAAGTTGCCGCCGATCCCAAGCAAAAAGCCAAAATACTCCTCAACTTCATGAAGACAAGAATGTTGCGGGGCTATTTTGACCATGAAGGAGGGTGAATCTTCGTCTCACTCCTAAAGAGAAGTCGTAGATCGTCGAGTTAGCTTCGAAACAAGGGGTCGCACGCCCCGAGCCGACCTCCGTAGCACCGGGAACATCGAAAACTCTCCTCAACCTCATGTATACAAGGATATTCTCTGGCTGTTTTGACCATGAAGAAGGGTGAATCTTCATCTCACTCCTAAAGAGAAGTTGTAGATCTTCGAATTAGCTTCGAAACAAGGGGTCGCACGCCCCGAGCCGACCTCCGTAGCACCGGGAACATCGAGAAGAACTCTGCATGGAAAAATTGGAGTTCGGCACCAGCTGCCGAGCATTCTTGACACCGACCCTATTATAGGGGGAAAATTGGAGTTCGGCACCAGTTGCCGAGCGTTCTTGACACCGACCCTATTATAGGGGAAAAATTGGAGTTCGGCACCAGCTGCCGAGCGTTCTTGACACCGACCCTATCATAGGGGGAAAATTGGAGTTCGGCACCAGCTGCCGAGCGTTCTTGACACCGACCGTTTTACGGGCTTGAGTTCGGCACCACTTGAGTTCGGCACCCGCTGCCGAGCGTTCTTGAGACCGACCGTTTTACGGGCTTAAGTTCGGTACCAGTTGAGTTCGGCACCAGCCGACCGTACAAAAAAAAAAAAAAAAAAAAAAGGGACAGACAAGGGGCCGGGTTCGGACCCATTAAGGGGACCCGAACCCAAACCAAAATGCCACGTCACTCTCCTTCCCATCTCCTCCTTCAGCACTTTGGCGCCAAACCCAAGCGAAAACCAAAAAGGATAGTTCGTCACCTTCTACTTCGAGCTCCTCCACGGCGCGAGCTTCCACGGCCGAGCTCCACCTTCAACGACGAACTCACCCCCACCGTCAACTATCTCCGACGACGAGCTCTCCATCCCGAGCTCGCCACCAAACCCAACGCACGCCGAGCTCCATCGCCGTGCCGAGCTCCACCTTCAACGACGAACTCACCCCCACCGTCAACTATCTCCGACGACGAGCTCTCCATCCCGAGCTCGCCACCAAACCCAACGCACGCCGAGCTCCATCGCCGTGCCGAGCTCCATCTTCAATGCCGAGCATCTCCTCCAACTGCTAGCCCCGCTCCGCACGACGAGGCCGTTCGCCATGCCGAGCTCCGCCTCCGTCTGAGTCGCCGAACTCCCCCCTACGCGAGCTACCCTCGCACTCCGAGCTCCACCATGGCCAGCGAGCAAGCTCCGAGCTCTCCACGCGCGAGCTCAGAAGCTCTCCACCGACGAACTCACCGCTCCATGGCCGAGCTCCTTCGTCGAAGCTCTCCTCGGCCCCAAGCTACGAGTCCAATGACGAGCTCCGAACGCCGTCGCCACGAGCTCCGTCGGCTCCATCAAGCGAGCTCCGCCGAAGACTGTCGAGCTCACCACCATGCCTTCGCCGAGCACAAGCTCCGAACCCACCTTCGAGCTTCGCCACCTTCGCGCGAGCTCGACCTCGCCAGCACGAGCTCCGAACGCCGCCATCATGAGCTCCGTCGTCTCCTTCTAGAGCTCCAATCCCCCATCGCCGACCTCGGCCCATCTCCTTCCCGAGCTGCCTTCGCCGTCGAAGCTCCGAACACCACCTCCGACGAGTTCTCCTCGACCAAGCTCTCCCTAGCTCGCCGAGCTACTCCAACAGCTCAGCTCCATCGCCGAGCTCCCCCTCTACTCATAATCGCCGTCGCCGTCGAGCTCCCCACCTCGAGCTTTACTCCTCGTCGACCTCCGAGGACGAACTCCCATGTAGAGCTCCACTTCGTGAGCCTCTGGCGCTTCGAGAACGGGGAAGACGAAGGAAAAAGAAGCAGAGAGCGGGAGAAAGGAACGAAGAAGAAGAAAGAAGCAGCGCGCGAAAAGGGAAAAAAAAAAAAAAAAAAAAAAAAGTCAACCTTTGACTTGCCACGTGGCGTCCACGTGGACTTCGCCAATTTTTGCCGAGCGTTAATGGAACCGACCCTCTTAGAGCATCTCCAACCATACTAGCTAAAATGGCTAGCCAAATTGTTCAAATAGTGTTTTTGCCTAGTGAATTTGGCTAGCCATTTTGCTTCATCTCCAACCATACTTCTTCCTCTATATTTTGCCTCTTGCTCTCCATTTTGCCTCTTCATATTCATGGCTAGGCAAAATGCCTAGCCATTATGCCTAACCGTTGGAGATGCAAAATGAGTGTGACTCTCCAAATATGGCTATGCCTCTTCATTTTGGCTAGCCGTTGGAGATGCTCTTACACCAAAAAATGGCCTCCTCTTCCTCCTCCCGATGCGCGCTCGCTTGATCGTGATCAACGCACACGATCGCGCCACGTGTCCAGGTATTATTTAGTTTATTTATTTAATTATTTAATTGTTTTTTTTATTTAAAAAATCCGAAAAAATATTTAAAAAATCGGAAAAAATTAAATAAAAATTCTAAAAATAATTATAAATTCAGAAAAATTATTTTAAATTCTGAGAAATATAATTATTTAATTAGAATAATTATTTAATATTTTCGACGATTAATTATTTAATTCAAAAAATGAATAAAAAATTCAAAAAATGAGGAAAAATTCAGAAAAATCTGGAAAAATCACCAAAAATCCAGAAAATTCTGAGGATATTTTTGGGTATTTTACAAAGCCCAGAATAAAACCGTTACACCCCCGAGCAAGATCCAAACTTCCTTAAGAACACCGATAAAATCCCGTACGCCATTAGAACAGTAAAACTACTCCTCAAAGACTGAAAAACTCAGTCTTTAGGAGTGGGGGGCTCGTGATATGGCTAAAAATGAGATTAAATCGGGACCGTTCACATCGGACACGAATCTTAAAGCTCAGGGGTAAAACGGTAATTTCACCTACAAACTGGTCTGAAATGGGAACTGGGTCTTTATTCAAAGCCCAATAACCCATGAACGGATCCACGACAACTGGGTATGGGTTCCAACCCGCTGCACACCCGATCCAGCAAGATACAATCAAGGTCCCTGATTAGATCTTAATCAACGGCCCTGATTTACATCTATCTTTTCACTGGGAATTAGGGATTCAATTCCTTATCTGATTACTAGGAGAATATTCCTTATCTAATCACGGGGATTACATTCCTAATTTGATCCCTAAGACGCCTATAAATACCCCCATCCATCTCCATTAAGAGGTAATCAGTATTTTCTCAATTTACGCTCTTTCTTAATCATTTCTGATTACTGACTTGAGCGTCGGAGGGTGCGTCGCCGGGATCCCCCCCGGTGTCTCGCACTTTTTGCAGGTTAACGGCGGGAGTCAACGATCAGTCAACGACAGGTCAGGTTTGGTTTCGCTATTCAGGTTTTTCCTCGAACTCACAAATTCTGTCTGTTTACCCCCACACCAGATTTAGCGGTAACATATACTAAGGTCGCTATTCCCAATAGTATACTAAGGTCGCTATTCCCAATAGTGACCTTAGTTTTAAAAATAAATTGATTGTCATTTTCTAGAGAACAAAAGCTCTCTATATTTTGCTAAGTGTTAGAATACAGTTCATTAAAGGTCGCTAATCCCATCAACGATCTCATTATACTAAGGTCGCTAGTGAGAATAGCGACGGTAGTGAGAATAGCGACGGCAAAAAATTATTCAAAAAAAAATTAAAACATGGGTCGCTGTTCTCATCAGCGATCTCGAAATGAAGAGGCCGCTATTGGAAATAGCAGCCGCTGCTGACGTGACACAAATTAGCCCAAAAGCGCTAATAGTTGGACAACTTGCCAAAAAATACAAATATTTTCAAAAAGTGGCCTATGCAGGCAAAAAAAACTCTGGTCCCAGAGGAGGTACCTTAACAAATAAAAGATAAAAGGCCATATTGTTTTTTGTTAATAGCTACTACCTAAAATTCATCTGTGCTGCCATGAAACAGCTCATAAGAGTTTTTTTTCCGGTTAGTTTTAGTATTTGATAATGAGTTATTGGTTGAATAAACACTAAATTTAGATACTTGTGAATTTGTCTACGATTAAAATTGAAATCTATCTGGCATATCAAATTCAAAACTAACCAGATAAAGTATCAAAATCATCTAAATAATAAAACACAAAGAAAGCTATCAAGTGGCTCTCCTTCAATCCCCCAAAATCAAAGGTCCAGATCTAACCTTAAAAAATATATTTTTTCCCCAAAAATTTTACCCCAAAATACAAATTTAAATCCCCACCCAAAACAACTCCTTTATTTAATTAATTATTTCTCTCTCTCTCTTCTATTCAAAAAATACAGAAAATTAAAATTTTAAATTTTAAAAAAAAAAATTTAAAATGAAAAATTTAAAATTTTAAAAACTTTTAAAATAATTCGAAAAATTTTAAAAATAAAAAACTTATAAAAAAAATTAAAAATATTATTTTAAAAAAAATTAAAAATATTAATTTTAAAAAAATAATTTAAAATAAATTTTTTTAAATTTTTGAAATTTTAGAAATAAAACTTTAAAATTTTAAAAATAAAATTTTAAAAATAAATGTTTAGATTATTGGTATTGTAGATACTTTCACAGCTGCACTTGCATTACCATTGTATTTAGACATGCTCATAGTGGTTATGAAATTAGAGTAAGCTCTATAAAACCTATATGATAATGTCCTTACATAACTATTACAAATATCTAAAATTGATGCTGAAGTTAAAAAAAATTCTATGCAGTGTTTCTAACAAACTATATGCATTTCAGGTAAGTTCAAGCTGATGATCAGGAAGACGATAATTGAGCTTAAAGGTAGATATACTGTTTCCTCATATAATATGTTTACTACTTCCATTAATTTGCTGGACCTCCAAAACTATTTTATATAATCAAATCAGGCGCATCGTTTCGAAGACGTGCTATAGACACGTGTCAACGGATAAACCTAGTACTCACTAATATAGCAGAAAATAGCAACAGCTCACAATTTTCTATTCAAAAGGTCAAATTCAATAGTATCTGGCTGTTAAAGACTTCGCAGAATCATCAAAATTGAAACGAAACACCAATAAAATGTACAGAATGTGATTATAATCATAACAATGGAATGGAAAAATTTAAAAAAAAACACAATTTATTTTTCCTGCTCGAGTGCCAGATTAAAGTGAACAAATTGAACTCACAGATAACTCATACAAAGTACACTACTTTGCCCTTGCAAATCTGTTGACAAAATATATACGGACCAAGAGCAATAGAACTTAAGAGATTTTTCTAAGCTCAAAATCTTACGAAGGCTTAATCAAATGTACTGCGAGCCAAATAATATCACAAAAAATATATTTACAAATAACAGACAGATACTCTTTTACATTTCGTAACTCAAAAGAAAAACTAATGACAAAGATTCTCATCCAAATTGAAATTCACTATGATTCCAAAGCACTTGATCGTCAATCTTGGAGAGATTCTCATCATCAAGTCGTTTCCATGTCCTAATGGTTTCAACCCCCGACCATGCATTCTTCCCTCTCCTAAGCTTCGCTAAAACAACTCGTGCTCTCCGGTTCCAACTGGCTCTTCCATACCCATGGTAGCCAAAGCCTCCACCATAGCAAAACCATATGCCGTCAATTTCACCACAAAAATCATTGAGATGATCATGACCATGAAAAACAGCCTTCACATCTGCCATGGAGACCAGGGTTTTTAGAACCCCGGAGTTGACCGAGGAAAATGTAACGGCCTCCTGATACTGGCCTATGTACTCCTTGAACCAGAGATCTCGAACTTCTGGAATCGGAATATGAAAAAATGCCAAGGCTGGGGCCACGGATACTGCCTGTTCATGACATTAGTATGAGAAAAATATTTAAAACATAAAAATATAAAATCGTGGTAGAAGAACTGTTATTATTTGAAAGCTTTATTTCATCATTATTACTGTTTGCTTGTCTGGCTTTTACATATACCTTGAGTTTCAATCTAATTCCCTTTGGCAATTTCATCAACATTTTCTTCCAAACTTTCTCTTTGAAACGTTTTGTCTGTCTTCTAGTGAATAACATCGATCCACTCTGACCCTTAGTTTCTCAGGCCAGAAACCATGCACTAATATAAGGAGAATTGATGCAAGATTGAAGTTTGGTACTTGAACTTTGTCAAATCTTCATGGAAGTGTTAAATGATGATGATGGATATTAAAATTTTGAAAATTCGAGAGTATTAGCAAAATTTCAGAAAAAATGGATACAAAAAATTATGATAATCAAAGCAAGCTTGATATTTCAAGGAAATAAAAACAAGGTTTTCTTGTAAAAGGTAGGCATTTAGTAAATAACGCTGTACTCGTAGAACTGTAGAAGTATCTTCTGCATTGTTGGGGCCAAAATTTGTAATCTATAAGTCCATTCTAACATGAATTGGTATCCAAAAATGGAAAAAGGAGAACCTTACATTATTATACGTGAAAGTTACATAAATTGGAAGTTAATTTTCTTGACTACTAATCCCAGTTTTTTCAGTTTCTTTTCTAGATTTTAGAAGTCAGTTTTTTGTAAAATCTATATTTTCACATATTCAGCTACCAAAGTTACGAGCCAAAAAAAACTGAAATACTGAAGCAAATCTCACGAAAATTGAATGTTCTATTCCAAAATTTCAAGTTCTGTACTTGGCAACAAAACTAGGTGTCATTTCAATTTTACATACTAATGCACTATTGTAGTATGCATAATTCAAACAGCATTGTTCCAAGAATAAATAATAAATGATGGACTTTAATCTGAAGTGTAACCGAGTCCTACTGGATTGAACACAGTTTCCAGCACATATTCAGGAGCCGTAAAACATCTCATGTGAGCTCAGGTTGACGGTCTGATTGAAGCTCAGTTGGCTAGTATTTTATAGTCAGAAAAGCACATATTATACAATCGCGTATCCATGGTTTTGGATTACAATTTTGGCATAAATATCAAGTGGTTTGATCAAGTACTCATATCAATTCTTTCAGTTATTCTCACTTGAGTCTTTTGCCGGATATGAACCAGAAAGGTATGATATTGACCCGGGCTTTAAGTATTGGCTTGAGCTTTGGTTCAAATTTCTATATTAAAAAAAAGATACCAATAAATACAGGGACGGTTTAAAAATTCTGAAACATGAAACAAACATGCAGGTGTCCATAAAAACGATTTCGTAGATATTATAACTGATCGGATGGATTCTTGTAAGACGGCAAGAAAGTCATCCCACATATGAGACGTTAGAAGGCCTATAACACATCGTTCATGACTGCCTACCCCTAAAGATGTGCAACTGCTAAATTATAGGATCAGTGTGTATGCGAAAGAAACTTGCAAAGAAAACATGAAAAGAAGAGTCGTTATATAAGGAGTTAAGGACCTTGGCATTTCATGCAGATGACGTTCTTTGTCAGGACAACCCAACAATGAATTCACATGAGGAAGAATCGCTCGTAAGAAAGACTTCTACTTGAACACATGTTGTGTCTGTGTCGAGTGATAATCAAGATCACAAAACAAAGCAATATGAATGAACAAAAATTATCAAGATAAGCTAATGATGAATTAGGGAGAGTGAACAATAAAGATTTAAGAAGCTAACATCTTGTGTGGGGCAGAGAAGTAGGTGGAGAGGGAGGTACATAGTAGGGCAAAGGCCATATAAGGAGAAAAGCAAAAATATGGAGCAATAGGATCAAAGAATTGTAAAATTTTTCCTCAATGTTATACTAAGCGGGGTGAGTTTGTAACGTTTTAGAGGACATAACAGTAGAAAAAAAATGTGTAATAAAGTAATCAGGTGGAGTATCATACACCCTCTAAAATGGAGGAGGCCCTAAAGAATGAGAGGAGATCAGGAGGTCTCAATAATTAATGTTCAGAGACAGCTCTCTGCTACATCAACTTTTGGTGTATTTGAAGTTGAAGTCAAGCGAGTTAAAGTAAGTGTTCTTGTGAGGCTAGAAAATCGTAAAAGCGGAGTGAAACCTATTTACCTTAAGTCAGAGCAAAGTGACTTTGATGCTATTAAAATCAGAGCAAAAGGTGTTAGCGAAAATTGAGAAAAGTAGCAATCATTTGAGCGAAGTGGTGTGAGTAGGTGTGACTGTGTGAGTAGTGTAGATATCAGATTTGTAAAGCAATAGATACAACCAAGTAATACAACAACACTGATAAAAAAAATTTAACATAGTAGCAATTGCCTTTGCAAGAGAAACAGGGAGATGGTCTCTGAATATCTGAGCGAATGATATCAAACAGTGCAAAAGAAAAGAAATATCCTCATTAGATGGAAAAGGTGAAATCAATTGTTTTGACAATTTGCAATTAATGCAAAGGAAACAAACTCTAAAACGAGGAACATATAAAAAAAAAAAACGAGTACTATGAAGAAATCATAACTAGAGAGAAAAAAAATGACAAAAAACTGTTCATCAGATAAATGATGTTTTTCCTGCAGAAGATCCAAATATGTATGCATTCCTGAAAGCTGATTTTGCATGATACAAAATGTGGCATCAAATGGAACATTGTAACCTGATTTGTCAAACGGGTTAAAGAGAAAAATATTATTGCTATGCTAGGGATATGGCGGATAAGGTGTACAAAAAAATTGAAGGGAGTCTTAAGTAATTGATGATTAAGGCAGTGACCCAAGTTGTACCGTCAAGTATGCAAGCACCCATCAGCTCATGAAACCAACGAATGATCCTATAAAACTTCCTCTAAAGAGTGAGAGGACGACAAATTATGCTTACACATATAAACACGACACGACACGACACGACGATAAGAGTCCTAGGTTTTGAATCATCACAATATTGGTATCAAGATTAAGTGCTCCTATCTCAAGTATGTAAATCATTACTTTCAGTTTAAAATCTGCCTTTGGCTGAGTTAAGCAATTTCATGACCAAACCAAACCTCGAGTATGGATTAAAAAATTGGTACCTGAAGCCCTTGAGAAGTGGTCCTAAGCCAAGCAAGTTGAGACTCCCTGATCCATCCATAAGTTGGACGGCCATTAAACACATCACGATCACCAGTGTCAAGGAAGTAGAGATTAAGAACACTAGTATTGGGCAGCTCCGATCCAAAAGCTCCCTTCACCGTCAAGTCATAATTCCCAAAGCCATCAATTGTGATGATGGCCCCTGGCCCTGGCCCACCACCACCACCGGGATTCACTTGGGAAACAGAATAATCCATAAGGGAAATTAAGGACATGAGTTCCTCACGGGTCATCGTAGACTCCTGGTCATGATTACCCAGGATTGCTGCCCAAGGAATTCCCGATTCTATTACGGGTCTGAAGGCTCTGAATAAAGATTCGGCAGCATCACTGCAACTGCTCCCAAATATATTGTCACCTGATGATTTGTCCATATTCAAGCAACCATTTTGGGGTTTGTTTGATGATGGACATATATAATAGACAAGACAGAGAATCAAACCAAAAACAAACAAAAAAAATGGTAAATTTACCTGTGAATACAATGAGATTGGGTTTCTCAGCTTGAATGATTCTGTAGAGAAATCTGGTGGAATTGAGATCGGAACAGGAAGATGCCTGAGATGGAAGCACGTCTCGGCATCGGGTGACCAAGCCATTGCCAAAGTGCAGATCAGCAACCTGTAGAATCTTGAAGGTGCCGTCTTCTTGTTGGAATCGGAGAGGGAGGTGGGGGGGCTGTCTCTTGATCCGCGGAGCAGCGGAAGGGGAAAGAAGGGAAGCTGGGAACAGAAAGAGGCCGAGGAATACTATAATAACAAGGAGGAGAGAGATGAAGATGGAGGAGGAGGAGGAACGGGAAGGACAACGAGCTGAAGAACCAATCATCTCATCTCTCACCAATTCCAATTCAGATTTTGAGATTTTGAGATTTGAGAGAGGGATGGATGACCATTTTTTAGTACTCCTGACGCCAATGACCATTTTTATTGAAATTTTTGAACTAAATTCAATGTTCCAAACAACAAGTCTAGTATAACAGGGGTGTATTGGATTGAGAATTTGAAAGATTTTAAAAGAACTGAGAATTCCAGTATTTAAGGAATTTATGAGGAATTCACCTAAAATTTTGCGTGGAATTTATAAGGATTTTAAAATAATTTGATGAAATTTTTATTATGAATTCGATGGAATTCGAAGGAATTCGATGACAATTGAACTTTCATGAACTTTATAATTATTAAAAGTTTATTTCCTACATAAAATTGTCATACCTCAATTTGGAGGACTCCTATTTCTCTCTCAACTTCTTCTCCTTTCATTTTCCCGTCCTAAAATATAAAGCCAATAATATATTAATTAGAGAAGAGACAAAACATTCAATAACAAAAGCAAATATCATCCACAGTGTCAAATATATATAGTCTAACAATACTTATACATGTCCAAAATCACAAAACAAAATGATACGACTACGACCAATTCAAATTGTATGCTATCCAATCTGAGCACTCCTCTGGTAACATACTAAGCAATTCATTTTTTATTCCCATATTCGGAACTAGTTCGAGCACTTCAAAAGAAGAGTGATTGTGCAAGTTTGGAGTCTCCTTGATAGCATTCCAAAGGTTGTTATTTTTCTTCTCTGTGCCCTTTTCCATTAGACTACGCATTCCCAATTTCAGTGGTAATAACTTTGATTGATACCATGCCCAATGCTACTTGTTCATAAAGATCGGCTCGTGCATTGACAGCTGAGCTTCTCTTCTGGAGGCTTCTCCAGGAGGTTTTCTCCGAAGAAAGAAATGAAAAATAGAAGAAAGTGAGAGAGGTTGCCCTAATTGAAAGTGAAGTAATTTACTTCGAGGTGATAATTAACCTTTAACTTATCGTTTCAATTTATCTACTCATCAATAAACCATTACAGTTTACATGAAATTATTTTTTTTTTCCATAGAAAATACTGATAAGAATATTACTTCAACAATCTGAATCATCCATAAATCACAACAATAACTTCCCACTCTAATCAAACTTTGAAAAAGTCACCTAAAATCATATACTAACTTCTCTGTAGGCTATACATAGAATTTAGAAATACTCCAATCAGACCAATGCTACAATAAGCATAGATAGATACTACCTCTGTATACAAACCTCCAGTTATCTTACTTTATTTATTTATTTATTTCGGACTTTTACTGGCCTCTAACCCTCAATTGCTCCGTCACCAATCACCACAGTACCCAGCAGAAAATTCAGCAGCGCCTTCGCCCCTCTCATCCTAAACGTCGCCCTATCATACGCTGCCACAGCTACCTCCGCTGTGTCAAACGTCCCTAACCACAACCTCGCCCCGTGCCTAGATGAGTCACGTATTTCCACAGCATACTTCCCCCATGGACGACGCCTCACCCCTCGGTAGTGCTTCTTCCCTACATGACCGGTCAACTGATGAATCATGTGGTGGTTGTAGGTATGTCTATGTTGAGGAGCAAAGGCGGCGGCGAGTGGTTGAGGTGGTGGATGTGGTGTTGATGGAGGATGAGGAGGGGTTGGAGTTTTCTTGGAATATACTTCTCTTTAGATCGATATGAGAATTGAAAGTTTCTATGAAGAAGATGAGAATTGCAAAGGCTTCTGGTATTTATACCTCAAACCTTAGATTCCATCTAAATCCACCTAATTCTCAATTCTACCAAAATCAATAACTTTTTGAATACACCGAGAATTGAATGAAGTCATTTAAAATCTCAATTGAATACACCGAGAATTGAATAGAATCACTTAAAGTCTCAATTGAATATACTGTGACTTCCATAAACTCCTTTAAAATCTTAATTGAATACACTAGTATTTTCACATTCTTTTAAATTCTTTTCAAATTCCAATCCAATACACCCGTGGTAGTCTCTTGGGACAATGGTCACTGATCCTAGTATTGGTGTGTTCGACTCGATAGTCCTAGAGCTGGTATCGGGTCCCATCGAATCGGGTCTTTTACAACCCGAATTTAGATCCAGTACCTCACGGATTTAAAAATTGGACTCATGCTTAGACTTGCAAGAAATGGGTATGGGTCCTAGTTAAAATATCTATCCGTTGGATCCGGTGGAGGAAAATAAATATTTGCACTTAAGTATTTTTGCATCTGATGCTATACTGTTCCGACAATTTTTGCACTTAAATACATAAATAAATATTATATTTACACATCTATCTTCAACAATTACTTTTATATGTATATCCCTATAACCCTGTTATTTAAATTCCATATTTTTAGATTTTTTTTTAAAAAATGGGTCCGGATCTCAATTTAGATGCCGTGAGGCGGGCCATGAAAAGTTTTGGAATAAGCAGGAGGAATTCATAGATCCTCCAGACATAGAGCTCGTTGGGCTTTGAAATCAAATACATTACCCACAATGGAAGTAAACATGTCAGTAACATAACCTTCTTCAAAAAGATCTAAAGGATAAGCCACATAAGCAATAAATTGATTTTCTTCCCCAACAGCGTACTCGATGTGATAGCAATGAATTGATTTCCTCCTCTTCCTCCGTCCAAATTTATTTACGATATAATTATTTACAAAAATGTCACTCATATAAAATAAAAGTTTGTATCACTATGGATAATTTGTAAAAGGTATGTGATGAGTAAAGAGTGCTCTCATATTTGAGATCAGATTATGTCTTAATATTTAATTTTTTTTTTAAAAAAAATATTAGAATTGCATGGCATGTATAGATTACTAGTACATAATAAAGCAAGTCTAGAAAAACCGATTTAATTAGCCTTTTCTAATTCTTGGGCTGAAGTCAGAGGATCTGGTAGCCTCTACACAGGCCTTTTCTGGGCCAACATTATAGATTATAGATCCACTTCAAAGTTGTTACTGAGTGCAACAATATGTGAACTATGACTCATTTAACCAACTTTGGAAAGGTTGTGTTGAAGTTGGTCAACACAACCTTTGTACTCCAAGGTTATACAAGGTTATATTGACCCAACGGGGAGGGAGTCCTCTCGGTGATGATGTCAAGTCATTGTCGCCAGTAAGTGAACATCGGCATCACCCTGGGCCGCCTCTTAGTTTACGGGACCGGAGGCGAACTCTCAAAATGGGGTTCATACAAAATTTATTTTAAAAAGAAATTGGTAAAAGAAATTTGGATTTTTCTCTCTCTACAATTATAGTAAAAATATATATTTAAAGAAATAGATGGAGATTTAGGAATTTGAAAAAAAAAATCCATATAAGCCCAAACCAACTAAAATAAATCGGTCCAAGTGTTAATTTAGAAAACAAATCCATACAAACCTAACCCTAACCCTAATCCTCGTACCAAGTGGCCTGAAAAGTTTTTGATTAACGATCAAGATGGATCGAAATGGTCAAAAGCTGCAAGAACAACTTGGGTCAAAACTAGAAAAACGAGAAAATAAAGGAGAAAGGGAAAGAGCTAATCGATGAGGCAGACGATCCGGAAGTTTCAAAGAAAAGGAAAAGGAAAAGAGAAAGAATTATATTTAAAAAAAAAAAAAAAACAAAGGTTCGATGAAGAAGACAGTGTAAGAAAACTACCTATCCACCCCTTGATAGAGATCGGGCATTGTCGGAGACACTTAATTTAGAGTCCTACCCGGGACTTTGTTGGAGAGATCTCCTAGTTTTCTCAATATACTCTACATGTTGCTTTTCTGTGTGAATGTTTCCCTCCCTTACAGGATGTTGAAGGTTTTAGTATTTTATTTAATGTTTTTAATATTTTTCTGCATAATTATCCAGGTTTATATTGATACTACCTTGCTAATGAAATATGGTAGCAATACTCCATATTTTTCTTCATATAAAACTTTGAAAAGAGTTCTTCAACTGTATTAAAAACATGGATAATCATAAATAGCATTATAGCACTTCTTCAATTGCTCCGCAAGAAATAACACAAAAAGAATGGGATAAAGTGTTTTATTGAATAATAGAGAGAGCCTCATATTTTGAAAGAACAAAAACAAGAAATAAAAAAGATGATAGGAGAACAAGAGCGTGAGAGGTCCTCACTCCTTAACCTTCATCGTCACAGCAACAACAAACATAGCTCATCCTATCCAAGACCTTCAAAGCCCACAAACTTCGACTTCGACGCAGAAAGGGACATGGCCAAAAGGCAGAGGGATGATTCCGTGACCAGGCGAGGGGATAGAATGCTAGATGCTTGGAAGGATCTGGACAACTCGAATAGATCGAGGGGTCGCTCTCTCCACAGAGATCAACATTCGTCCTATAGAGGGAGGATGTTTGAGTCTTATAGAGGCGCTGAGAATCTTGATAAGGGAAAGAAGAAAAGAGATGAATCGCCTGTTAGAGTGTATGCCAAGGCTAAGCCGGTTCAACAATGCCTCTCGTATGTGGAAGCTGCCATGGGAGCTGCGAGGAAGACTTCACCAGTAAGAAGCTCAACTCTACGGACCTCAGCGACAGAGAAGGCTAGAATCACAAAGCAAGACGACGATGGTGAGTGGCTTCTTGTTAGGTCGCGCAAGCTCATCAAAGCGGAGAAAAAGCAGGTTAGAGAGGACTCGGCGTCGACGGGGGCTGGCCAGCAGTGCCACAAATGCGCTCTTTGGGGTCATACCATCTCGCAGTGCCCCAATCCATGGTTTTGTTACGCCTGCCGTCGATCTGGCCATATTTCCAGAGAGTGTCCCTATATGAAGAAGAAGTCGTCACCAGCATCCTCTGCTCCAAGGGTCCAGTCTCCGGTCCCAAGAACCTTATCTCCGACCATATCCCTCAACAGCAAAACACAAGAAAGCCACGCGGGGGGTAGGGCGATGATTAAGGCATCCATCACGCCCACTCCTCTTATGGCGGAGTTTGAGCATCGATTTCATTTCTGCTGTGTTATCAAGGTTCAGAGCGGAACCCGTTGGCGGAGGATATCGAGAGGTTGCTCTACGCTAACACTTCCACTTCGCAGACACTACAATGGAAAGTCCAGCGTCTTAACGTTAGCGCATTCATCGTCCACTGCCATGACGAGGACAGACTGAACGAAGTTCTGGGGAAGAGAGGTATGGGTTCCGACGACTTCTTCGTCACCTTCTCCCAATGGTCTTGCAAATTAGGCGCGCTCAAGACACAGGAACTGCCCTCCGTTTGGCTGCGTCTGTTCAACTTCCCCTTCCACTGCTGGTTGCGCTCTGGGTTCCAGAATCTAGTGCGTTCTTTTGGTTTTCTGGTGGAGGTAGATAAGAGTACTACAACCCAATCGCGGAGGGAATTTGCTCGTATTAGAGTGGGATGTGAGAATTTCGCAGCCATTCCGTCCATGGTACAAGTGGAGTTCGAAGGTGACTTTTTTGATGTCAAAGTAATCGTAGAGAAGAAGAAGAACGTTTCTTTTGCCAAAGTATCTAGTCGGGAAGATGAAGAGCATTCGGATGACAGGTTCAAAGATGCGTTCGAAGGTTGATGATGAAGGAGGTCCATCCGATGCGGCAGCGAAGGATCTGGGCCGTTCAACAAATTTCAAAACACTGGAACCCATCAAGATTGTTGATGAGTATGGTTCCAATCTCGATGAGGTGGTCAAATCGACGGTACAGCTAGCGAAAAGTAAGGACGATTATAAGGGACCTTCGGTTCATCAGCGGCATGAGGTGATTGGCGATAAGATCGATTGTACGAAGATTAGACCAGCTCAGCCACGAAAGCCAGGGATCCTCAAAATAGCGCCTAGCACCGATATAGTAGCGTCGGAACAGTTATCAAGGGAGGATCCGGGATTCGCGTCGATGTCTAAAAGATTTGCAGGTAGCTATCCAACGTGCTATTGAAGAGCTAGCGCGCCGAGCGGAGGTTGCCGCTCAAATTCAAAACCCGGATATTCAGGAGGGTTTGGTGATGAGTTCAGATGTTATCGGCCCATGCTCCAAGCCCAGTAACGCTATTACCCCTTGAGTCAGTCAGCAGGTCTCCCTTTGGTTGTAGATGGGCCAGAGGAAGGACCACTTGGGCTTGGGCTGCAGCATCAGGCTACAGAGGAAGGAATTTTAGATGATGATGAGATGATAGATGAAAATGAGTTCTTGGGTGATCAGCCTATAGATGGTCTAGGGGATCACATAGACAGAGTCGATGTTAACTCAGAAGCTTCCTTAGACCAAGATGATAATGTTATTGACCCTGATACCTTGAACGGAACGATAGGGGCATTAGATGGTCTTCATAGTGGAGGAAGTACATATGACTCGGAGCATGAAAAATGGGTTAAACAAGTCCAAGAGTTAGCCGGGGGGAGTGTAGGGGAGGGCGGAGGGAAAGGGACAATCAAGCATCATGTGGATTATCAGAGGAAAAGCAAAAGACAGCTGGACAGATGTGGCTCTAGTGGACCAAGTGAGGAGGACCTGATTAGAGCTGCGGCCAAGACCAAAGAGCCTACTTCTGCCTGTATAGGTAATTCTTCAGCTGATTTTTCAGCTCTTAATTTGTTAAATGATGATTCGCTTATTTACTTCGCTAGTCTTTACGGTCTAGCTATGGGTTCCAATAGAGAGATGCAAATGTTCAGGGTTAATGTTATTAGAGGGGTTAGCAAGAGTCATATAGATCTGTAGAGGGTAGCAGGGGCGTTTAGATTATAGGTGTTCGAAGATACGGTTATTTATGTTATACATCTTTTGGAACGTGAGAGGGATGAGACAGAAGTCAAAAAAGAGACTCATTAGTGATACTATTACTAGGCATAGACCTTCGATCTGCGCTTTTCAAGAAACTAGAGTGGAAAATCCGTCCCCGGTGGAGTTTCAGAATATTAAAGGCATAGGAGCTTTTGAGTGGAGGTTCAAATCGTTGAGAGGTTTTTCAGGGGGGATAGCTATTGGGGTGGATCATAGATTGTTTGAGATTATTGACGAGATCGCGGGTTTATTTTCGGTTACGATTATTTTAAGGCGTCGAGCAGATAATTGGACTCATACGGTCACTACTGTCTATGGTCCGTATGATTCCGCCCAGAGGAGCTTCTTCTGGGACGAATTGAGGAGCATTAGAGTTAGATGTAGGGGACCCTGGGTTGTAGGAGGCGACTTCAACATTACTAGATTTCAACACGAACATTTGGGTAGAGGCGCGTCCAGGGGAGATAGGGATCAGTTTAACGCGATTATCAGCGCTCTAGAATTAGTGGAAATCGAACCAACGAATAGGAAATTCACTTGGTCAAATTTACAACTTGTCCCTACGTTGGCCAAATTAGACAGAATCTTAGTGTCGTCTGAATGGGAAGATGCTTTTCCACTAGCCAAGGCAACTGCTATGATTAGATTCACTTCTGACCACACACCGCTTTGCTTGGACTGTGAAGTGGGACAAAAATGACGTACACATCAATTTAGATTTGAAAAATCTTGGACGCTGTGCGATGGGTTGTCAAAGATCATCGAGGAGTGCTGGAACGAGCCGATACAGCCTCAATCAGTGGGTGGGTTGTTGGATCCAAAAGATCAGGAGACTAAGAATTAAGCTGAAGCTTTGGGCCAGGTCTGAATTTGGCACAAACCAAAGACTTAAAGATGTTATAGGGGAGAGGATAGAGCAATTAGAACTTATAGAGGAAGAAAGAGATTTATTAGGGTGTGAATTTGAGGAGCTCTACAGCAAGAGGCAAGATATCCTTCATATTCAAAAGATGGACGAGTATTATTGGAGGCAACGCTCTAGATTTCAGTGGTTGCAGGAGGGGGATGCGAACACCAAATTCTTTCATAGGATTGCCAATGGAAGAAGGCGTCAAAATCACATAGCTGGACTTATGGTGGATGGAGTTTGGTGCGAGAATGAGGATAGAATCTAGGCTCAGATCAATGATAATTTTAAGGAGCTACTAGGTCAAAGAAGAGAGCATAGGTGCTCGTTGAATCCGAACATGTGGGAAGACTCCAGGATTAATGGTAGTGAATGTATTGAAGGTTGTTTCTCCGAAGAAGAAGTGGTGAATGCTATCAATGATTTGGGTCAGGATAAGGTGCCTGGCCCAGATGGTTTTCCAATTTTCTTTTATAAGATCTATTGGAGAATCATCAAAAGGGATTTTATGGCCATTGTTCTAGATTTTTATAATGGAGAGGCAGACTTGATAGAATCAATTACGCGAACATTTCTCTGATACCAAAGAAATCTGAGGTTAAAGAGGTTGGAGATTTGAGACCTATCAGTCTCCTCAATGGCTCCTTTAAGATCATTACCAAGGTGTTGGCCAATAGATTGGGGCCAATTCTAAAGGATATCATTGGGGAGTCTCAGAGCGGATTTATTAAAGGTCGTGACATTATGGATAGCGTTGCCTCGGCGCACGAAATCGTTTTTCGAGCTTCCAAAGAAAAATCGGACGAATTTCTCTTTAAAGTGGATTTTCAAAAGACTTATGACTCGGTTGAATGGGATGTGGTTGACGAGGTTCTGTTACTGAAGGGGTTCGGCGAAAGGTGGCGAAATTGGATATCTCGATGCATTAGAGGAGGCAAATCGTTTCCCCTGATGAACGGGGAACAGGGGAAGGAAATCCGATACAAGAGAGGTCTCAGGCAAGGGGACCCACTCTCGTCATTGTTATTTGCCATCGTAGCAGATGGACTAGCGGAAATGATTGCGAATGGCAGTAAGGAAAGACCGATCTTCGGCATTAAAACCAAAGCATTTTCAGATCCTATATCAATCCTTCAGTACGCAGATGACACTCTACTATTCGGCTCGGCTTCTAAAGAGGATATCATTGCAATGGGGGCGGTATTGAAGTGCTTCGAGGCATGGTCAGGCATGAAGGTCAATTTCTCTAAGAGCTGTGTCATACAGCTTAGTGAAGAATGCTCTATCCCCATCTCTTCGATTCAACACATGCTTGGGTGCAAGAAAGGAGGGTTCCCGCTTACATACCTAGGAGTTCCGATTAGGCCAGGGAAGCTTGTTAGGGAGGATTGGCAGCCCCTTATTGATAGGATTGAGAAAAGATTGGCAGGCTGGAAGGATCGATTCTTGACCCTAGGGGGTAGGATCACATTATTGAACTCCGTCATCAACAGTATTCCGATCTATCTCATGTCTATTTACGAATTACCGGCATGGGTAATCCAGAGGATAGACAAATGCCGTAGGAGTTTTTTGTGGAAAGGAGCAAACGATGGAGGTAAAGGGATCCACCTCATCAGCTGGGGGAGGGTATGCAAAAGGAAAGAATTTGGGGGTTTGGGCATCGTCAATCTTAGGGACATGAATACTGCACTTCTGAGTAAGTGGTGGTGAAAAATGGATTGTCGGCGTAACAATTGGTGGTGTAAGTCTCTGACCAACTACCGGGCAAGGAAGAAGTTCAGATACGGGGTAGGGGTCCTCTAAGTAGGAAATCGTGTCTTTGGAAAGGGGTTTTTAAGACAGGGGATGTATTCCATAGCAACACCCTGTGTAAGGTGAAGCAAGGCAAGAATACAAGATTTTGGAAAGATAGGTGGTGTGGTAGTAATTCTTTGATGGGATTGTTTCCAGCAGCTGCAGGGGCAGTTATCAACATTGATACTCTTGTTTTCGATGTGTGGAAGAACAATAGATTGAGGCTAGAAGTCAAGGAGATTTTGGATCAAGAATCTATCCTCCAACTACAACAGCTCAACAACTACATTCGCAGCGAAGGCCGTGTCACGCAACAGCCAGAAGATGAGAGATGGTGGTCTTTGGAGGCAAATCGCAAGTTCTCGGTCTCTTCACTATATAAAAGGCTGAATGACGGAGGTTTAAGGAATGCGAGTGTTGCGGTTATCTGGGGAATCAAAGTTCCTTCTAAAGTGAAAGTTTTTTTGTGGTTGGTGGATAATGATGCGATTCTGTCAAAAGTTAACCTAAGGAAAAGGGGTATCCTGGATTGCGTTTCTTGTAATAGGTGCTTAAACCACGAAGAGGATACGAATCATATATTTTTTAGGTGCATCAGAGCGAGATGGGTGTGCGGAAAATTAGGTCTAGCGTTCGGGGTGGCTCAGTGTCCAGGGGCTAGTGCGGAGGTCTGGGGGGAGATTAGAGCGCACAGGATTAGGAGGGAAGCAAGAATTTATTGGGATTTACTAGTGGCTTCAATCTTGTGGAACCTTTGGCTAGACCGTAACGATCTCTGTTTCAATAACGTTGATCATAGATTACCTGTTCTGATGCATAAAATTCAATTTTGTTGTTTTGAATGGACAGGGTTGCTCAGTGCCAGAAAGAAGAGGAGAGTGGAAGAGGAGGAGTAGTTCAAGGGAGGGAGGAGGTTCAAGGAGCAGTTGTATTTTCTTCAATGGATGTTTCGTTTGTTTGATGTATTTTGAGTAGTTCTTGCTATTGCCTTAGTGCAGCGGAACCTTTAGGTTGTTCGCCTTCGGGCTCTACTTGTATTTCAGTTCTTGTTTCGTTAACTCCTAATTAATGAAGCGATGACTTTAGTCATCTTTTTATCCAAAAAAAAAAAAAAACTTTGAAAAGAAAGTCATAGATAACAAGCTTTTATATATGGGTAAAAGGGATATGAGCAACTTGCTCATTTAATAAATGAGCAATTGAATATGTGGCATGCATGTGATACATCGGACAATTAATCTTTTAAGAATTTTTCAATCACATGTTTGCCACATCATCAATTGCTAATTTACTAAATCAATAAGTTGCGCATACCCTTTTTTCCCTTCATATATTGTAGAAAGAGAGTCCTTCTATTCTTGAGATCTATTTCCTTGTTAAAGGAGAAATTAGAAAACCCTTGATAATGCATATATTACATTACAAGTAGATTGATGTTGACGAGACTTGGCCTGATTTAGTGATCTAGTTTTAGTAAGAGTTCGCTTGATTCACTGTTCCGGACATCTAGAAGGTAAGGGTTAGCTTGATTCATTGTTCTCGACTTATAGTAGGTAAGGTCAATGCACGAGTTAAAATGTTTGTGTTATTATTTTATGCTTGGCATCTATCTGGTCTGACCACCGGCCACAATTGAGACTGCTCATGTTGCACGATTGAGTGAAATTAAGGTGGTATATCAACAATTAAGAACAACAACGAGTGAGATTAAAAAATTACTCCATTCATAATCAAATTTTAATTTTAATTTTATTTTATTTTTGTTTGTTAAGAACAACACCTCTTAATTAGTTGATGTTCAACAATATCCAGTTAACAACATATAAGAGCAACGACTGTAGATGCTCTAAGTTGACTATTTTTTAAGTAAACAGCAGTAGGTGATAATTAACAAATAAAGGACAAAAAAAAAAGAGCGAGCATCAGATTCTAGGTCACATATATAATAGTAGTGAAGAGATTATAGAACAGATAATACGCGTGGAATTTTTTAAGAGAAAATTAAAGAGGCCATTAAACTTCTTAGAAGTATTAAGCATTTTAAAAGAATTGGTTTCAAGAGAAGCACGCTTTTGTCAAAACTTTGGAGTAATTTTCAAGCTACTATATTACGTAATATTGTTATTGAACTTAATTGAACACAACTCTAGGGTTAGATTTTTTTTAATATATGCCACTTTTCGAAACTATTAGAAAAGAAAAAAAAAATAGTTGTCAAAATATTTTCACTCGTTGACTCAACAACTAAACTTGCCGTTCCTAACGGCGAGTTTAGTTGTTTCATGCTCGCCATTGAGACACGGCGAGTTTAGTTCAAAAAATTTAATGAAGACTCGTCTTTCTCAACGACGAGAATATTTATACTAGATTTGTTGTTTGGAACATTGAATTTAGTTCAAAATTTTCAATAAAGAGTCGTTATTTTTAATGGCGATTACATTTATACTAGACTAGCTGTTGAGAACGACGAGAATGTAGGAAATTTCATAGAGAGTGAAATACTCTGTTGGACATAGTGAATTTTCGAGTGAAAACTCAATAAATTTTTTTCGAACTAAACTCGCCGTTCCCAACAACGAGTTTTCATTGAAAATTTTCCTTCCCGCAATTTTTATTAATATATATATATATATATATATATATATATATCTACTGTAAATCATCATTTGCCTGTTCAATTTTTTATTTCAATTTTTTTTTTAATTTCAAAGAGACAAAAGATTATCTTTTATCTGAGGATTTAAATATTGGAAAAGTCAAAATTTGAGTTACAATGACTGCATTGCAAAGTCAATTCTTTTCTTTTTATATGTCATCAAATATCCATAATTTGGATTACAGCGACTACAGATTCTCTTGGTTAGTAGTTCCTGTAAGAGACTGGGAAATACGGTACATACATAAATCAATTAGCAAGACGAGTATTCAAAACCCCCACATCATGTGATATTGAGTTCAACTTCGACCATCCATCCATCCCCATTAAAAAAACAATATCGCATCATTTTCAGCACGTGATAGTAAATTTCTCCTCATTATACACATGGTGGTCTAAACACGCGGAGATTATACACATGGTGGTCTAAACACGCGAAGTTGTGGACTTATTTAAATATAAACCCTTTTTTTTATTTATTTATAACTTGATAGGAGGAGTATACATATATATATATATTTATTTATTTATTGTCCAGCACAACAACGTGCGTTTTCTAGGAAAGAAGTAATAAACAAATACTAAGACCACACCACTCACTCTGTTCTACTCCGCTAGCTACCTATTTCATTCTTTTATTAATATCTATTGACTCTTATTATCTATAAATATATGATGGGGTCACCTTATCTCTCAAACCAAATAAGCTTCCTCTCTTCTCTTCTCTTCTCTTCATATTTTCCCCATCAAAGCTAACAACAACAACAATACTAAGAGCTTAGCTTAGCTTAGCATGGATGACATGGATGCAGATTATAACCTCTACTGGGAAACCAAGAGGTTTTTGGAGAATGAGGAGCTTGATCATTATAGGTACGTACGTACGTACGTAATGCATCATTACTACCTTTTGATTTCTTCGATCGCGTTTCTTTAATTTCATCGATCGGTACCTAAGCTAAGTTAATTGATATATATCTTGATTCCACCACTAAACTAATCAATCCCTTTTCGTTTCTTCTTCTCAATTTGAATCTATCACAACGTACAGTTTGGGACTTGATGACTTTTCCACCTACTCGGATTCGAGCTCTCCCGATAATGCTGCCTCCTCGGTTTCCTCCACCTCCTCCGTCCCTGCTGCTGCTGCTGCTGCTGCTGCTGATGTTGCGAAGAAGAACATTGTGATGGAGAGGAACCGGAGGAGGAAGCTCAATGAGAGGCTCTATGCGCTTCGAAGTGTTGTCCCCAACATCACAAAGGTACGTACGTATCAAACAAAACTAGTACTAATTAATTTCACGCATCCATCATCGTCCTGTGTTACTACTACTTTTATTATTATTTATTTATTTATTAATTAATTACTGAGAAAATAATCGAAACGCGGCTGATTGGATTGGATTGGATTGGATTGGATTTTGTTAGATGGATAAGGCATCGATTATAAAGGATGCAATCGATTACATTCAACTGCTTCAAACAGAGGAGAGGAAGTTGATTTCGGAGGTTTCTAAATTGGAATGGAGCAAGGATGATCAGGATAAACGACCATCGTCCAGTATTGGTGATGTGATCACCACAAAACAAGATGATGATGATGATGATGATTATAACATGATGACGATGATGAGGAGGAGGAGGAGGAGTATCAAGAGAAGTAGGAGCTCTCTTTTGGCACCAAGCTCACCTGGGAAGCCTTACATTGAAGTCATGGAGGTAATTAATTAACCAAAAGTGTAGCTATCTATCCATCTATCTATCTACTAGCTAGCTAGCGAGGTTCTTGATTTTATTGATGTGAATTTTAAGCATATACTATACTTACTATAATAATTGGTGATGATATTAATTGATACATACAGCTAAGGGTGTGCCAAGTTGGAGATGACAAGACACAAGTTATAAGCATTACTTGCAATAAGAAGAGAGACACCATGATCAAAGTATGCGAGCTCTTTGAGTCTCTTGACCTCAAAATCATGAGTGCCAACATCACCTCTGTTTCTGGAAGCTTACTGCACACTCTCTTTGTTGAGGTAATCACTAATTCAATCAATCTCTCAATAAGTTCTTTCACTTTCAAACCGTTACTGTTTTCCTCATTTTCCCACATGGTTTGCTAAGTTATCTACTAACTTATTCTAACTGCTTAAAGCTACAATTAACATCCTAACAAGTAAATAATTAGAATTTGAATCTAGTGGTTAAAAAAAACAGAAAAAATTATGTTGTTTGTACTCGATGCTGCTGCAAACTAAGAAGAATAAATAAGACTATTAAAAACTATTATTTTGAAAACAAATAGTAATCTATGCTAATATTATTATAAGTATATTGCTTTTTCTGGGTTCTCTCTAAAACTTTATCCTCGTGAAATGAAAGATAGTATACATAACTGATCCTACTATGTTTCGTTAACTCTCATTAATAAAATGATTACGATGTCATCTTTATTTGAGAAAAAAGAAGGTAGTATACAAAATTAAAGATTTGACTTTACAAAAGAGTCGACAATACTCATGTGATCACATGACAAGCATTAATTAATTTATTGCTCCTTAATTTTCATTAAAAAAGATTTGTTTCTGCTTGATTTAAATGTTTATTTTTGGGATTTTTAGTCCCAGATGATGATAGGGATATTGTCCCTCGAAAACCACCATCAAAATCTGTGTGGAAATCTTCTTAATTGTATTTGTGCTCCCTCTGCATCAACTCTGGTCCTGATAACTTATCAAGCATAACTTTCACATGTTAAAACTACCTTTTAAAATAATTAATATAAAAAAAACTTTAATAATTAGTTTCTATAACTCTACATTAAGACATGTGATAGACAAACATAATAACTAGCTAGCTAGATAAAATATCTACAAAATGGTTTGGGAACGTGCTCTTTTCAATTGAATTTGAGACCCCACACTCGTCACATGCATGACATATAGTAGTAGTATAATGAAAGTGACTGGTGTTCCCACCAGACCGTATATATATAGGTCATTGAATAGTATTTTTGTTGCAAATTGCAAAGTGAATGGAGCCCATCAACTGAAAATGACACACACACACACATATATCTATAGGTGCGCGTATGAACAGTATCACCCATGAGGACTGTTAGATTATAGGTGCGCGCATCTCAAAGCATAGGGTTCGATCTTTTTCTATAAAGAGAATCTGAGGAACCTATCTGAATTAGATGTGCAATAATAAATTATGTGAAATATATATGTGATAATATATACAATTTTAAAGTAAAGTTGTTGTTTTTTAAAATTTATAAAAAAAATATATATATATGAAGTATAGTCATAATATTTTATTATTAATTAAGGATTAACAAAACAAATCTGAAGGAGTGAAAGAGAGAGAGATGTTGTGTTATTATAGAATTTGTCTTTTCAGTTCAAGAATTAATTGGCTGCCATTTGAAGATAAGATTGTGCTTGCTTAATTTGATCTTTCTTTTTTGAACTAACTAGCTAGCTAGATAGTGCATGCTTAATTTGTTCTAGTTGTACTACTGTATGGGCCGGGCGAATGACATTTATTTAGTAGTAACTAGTAGTAGTTAATTGATTTTCTTTGCTAAACTTGTAATTAATAACAATTATATACATTTGTTATTTTGCAGACTGAGGAGATGAACAGTGTGCAACTGAAGGAAAAGATCGAAGCTGCAATTGCCGGGCATGAGATCATTATGAGCCCTCCGCGTTCCATGAGTTTTTAGTAGTGAACGTGCGTACGTACGTACATTTCCAAACAGCTAGTTGTCTAATTCGAGAAATAATTAAATTAAGTGAGCAACATCATATATATATATATAGGAGAAGCAGTCCAGAACTTGATCGATCGATGCATTTGGGAATTCTACTTAATTAGTTTCAGATGATACGAACGTCTCTCTCTCTCTCTCTCTCTCTCTCTCTCTCTCTCTCTTTTTAATCTTTTCTCCACACCTTTCTGATGTCATTCATGGCATTTTTTCCCCTCCCACTTTGCTCTCTAGTATGTTACTATTCTTTACTAGAGGAAGGAAGGAAGGAAGGAGGAAGGGGCCGGGGTTTTTATTTAGGAGGAAATTAAGAAAGATACATGCATTTTAGGAGACTCCTCGATCGTTCGATCAGTGTTTTTTCTTTTTGGGGTTCTAAATTCCAGTGTGCCGATCGATATGAGACTGTAATTTGATGTTCACCATAATAAATTGTTGAATAAAATGTGTGTTGCTTTTCACTTGTATTGACTCTGCAGCCAAGTAAGTGTGTATTATTTACTCCATATATTAATTCTTGTAATCCAGCCAGCTGGTATTTATCTATCTCTCACTCTATCTGTGATCATATAGTACGTATCTTAAGGATTGATTATGTGTGACCCTTTATGCATCTCTCTTCTTCACCGATTAAAAAATAAAAAATAAAAATTCACTAATTTTTTTTTTTTTTAAAAAAAATTGTTGTGGATTTTGTAAAAATCCCCATTAATTCTTTCTTTCTTTCTTTCTTTCCTTCTATAATGGTGGAAGCTTGCCCCTTTTTTGGGTTGGCAAAAATCTTTTCTGATAGGAAGACCTAGGATGCTATTGCTTTGCTAGATGACTGATTGATTTCCAATTTTTAGCGTACTCTTCTTTTGTTCACATTAATTAATGTATGCTTTCTCATAAAAGTGTTTGTTGTCTAGCTAGCTATCATGAGCATATATATTCCAGCATTCATCCAGTATAACTATAAAACACTAGTAGTTTACACGTGCCATGCACGTCTTAATAAATATCTTTTACAATAGTTATGCATGTGCGTTGCACGGGTTGGTAGATGGACAAATTACACTAAGGCCTTCTCCCATTATAGTAGTAGAGATAGATAATTAATCAATAGACAAATATTACTACTTATTATGTAATTAATGTTTGCTATTTACTTACCAAATGTATGGTAATATGATGATATACGATTTTTAGTGTAAGATCAGGGAGAGGCAAAGAGTTCCATTTGTTCATTAATTATATTAAGCATATGTAACTTGAGAAGGATTATTACGCAAATTAAGAATAATCTTTGAGTTAATTAGTAGCGTACCGATTTGTTGAAATTTTGGTTTGTGGGTGGAAAATATGATTGAATAGGTAGTGAATATGTATGGATTTTTTCTTTCTTTCTTTGTTTGTTTGTTTGTAATATCGATGAATTTATTCATGAAAGTTTCTACATTCTTAATTCATTCCATTAAAGTATGATTTGCTATCTTCTTCTTGCAGCATAATAAGTAGGCTAACTATCATTTCATCATATAATGATGCACTTGTTTGTACGAGGATATATATATATATCAATTTATGTAGCAGGTTATGATAACCTTTTCTGCAGTGCACCTTCGTGCTCTCACTCTATATATGTGGTAAATTTCACCCAGGCCGGCCAGGCCAGTTCTTGTAATGGTTGAGCCATCCAACTCCAAGCGACAGTTTCAAGCGCTCAATCAATTAATGCAGCGTAAAGGTGCTATTTTTGATTTTATCCTTTTTGGTTGAGTTGCATTGGTGTTATAAAACCAATCACTCCCTCTTTTCATTCTCATATTTATATAGCTAGATAGATATCAAATTGGGAGGGAGCACATCCAAAAACTCCGGAGAGCTGTAAAGCATGCACTCATGTACATTGATAATCCGAAACATTCAGCCCAGTTTGCTTGCATAGTCCATGCCTTCTTACATCACATGTATAGTATGTGGTTACTAAACAATTCTATTTTATGCCTTTGAAATAGAATAATGTTGTATTTACTTGCCTGAAGGTTTGTTTGGGCCTATCGCTTGAGCTGTTAGTCTCATGAATGAGACTGATGGAAGCGATGTGCATCCACTATAAACTAAGTCACCTGACTGAGTATATGCTTTTGAGCCCAGCCCAGCCCAGCCCAGCCCAACCTTTAAATAATTAAATTTTCCTTTTAATTTTGGCTTCGAACCATGCATATTGTGTGTAGCTAATGAGGTTGCGCGCTTAGGTTATCTTTTAAGCCATTTTACTTTTTTTTTTTTTTTTTTAAAAATTTTTCCTTTCTTCAATACACGATAAACACGCGATAAACCTTTCATTTAGCATACATCAATTCAATTGCCTTAAATTAATTTGTTTTTTGCTTCGATCAATTGATAGATAGACAGTGACTGAGCATGAAATCATTTTTGTTTCCTTTTGATTGATATATACATCTTCCCTACATTATTGGTGATCCCTCTCCCATTCACATTCAATAGATTCCTTTATTTCTATAATTAATTAATTAATTAATTATTAATATAATAATGAAGTATTAATGTGATCTTCTTGAGGAAGCCGTAAATTTACGGTACAGTTCAATTGAAGAATTGTAGATTAATTTGATTTTTGATTATAAAGACGGAAACAAATTGGCCCAAAAGAGAGGGCAACACAATGACAATGTCATGTATTCAGATGATAATAAAGAGCTTTCTGGAATCTTGTATGTGTGTTGGCTTGGCTTGGGCCCTACTTGGCCCTACTGCCGGGTTTCAGTTCCAAATTTAAACCTACATCATTATCAATGTGAATGTGATGGGTCAACAAATTGTTATGTTAAACAGTGACTCCAATGTGAATTAGAGTTGTTGTTTCAAATAATGAGTCTAATTCAATTAGAATTGCTGTTTTAAATAGCAAATTTAGTTATATAAATTTTGTCAAACACTTAGAAAAATCTCACTAAGTCTCAAAATATTATAACTAAATTCACTATTTTAAACAGCCACCATGATTGAGACCATAATTGAACTTACTATTTTAAAAAGAAAGTGAGCCAGTTTGATAAATATTTTTGAAAAGCGGGTCATTTTAGAAAAATATTTCGCCAACTAATTAACTGCTAGTGCTCTCTCAGTCTCTCTCTAGAAACTGGGCCCCACTTCACCTGTCTTTCTTTCTATACCCCTGGACAAGAACCAGGTGGGTGCCTGGAATTCTCGCCCACCCCCAAATGTAAAGTAAATACATACCCGTAGAGCATCTGTAGTAAATACCTAAAAAAAAAATTTAAAATTTCCAAAAAAATTGCAACAGTTTTTTTTATTTTATTTTATGAAAAAGGTGGAGTCTGGCCCACCCTGTTTCATTAATCAGAGATTAATAAACAAAACTCAGGATAAAAAAAAATTAAAAAAATAAAAAATAAAAAAATGCAACAATTGTGGCTAAATATTCAAAATTTGAGTTTGAGAGAAACAATGGTCTTCTATATTTGAGAAGAAATATACGAATTTGGAAAATATAACATGCGAAACATGAATCTTCGTCCGTTCACAATTTTAACTATATATTATATCGAACAATATATGAAACCTCGTCCCATTTAAAAATGAAAATAAAAACAGATGGGATTTGATCTTCCGTTCGTGCTTTATTTAATTAAAAAATAATAATTTCGGACGGGATTTGATCTCCTGTCCGAGAATTTTTCTGCCAAAAGAGAAATGAGTGTGTTGTGGAATTAAGCTTATAGGAATTTTTATGCGTACCTATTAGCTTAGAGATTGGAGTGAATTTTGGGTTGTACCTATTAGCTTAGAGATTGGAGTGAATTTTGGGTTCAAGGACTGTGATTGAATGAGCCCTATAGGAATTGTTATGCATCCATACATATACGTACAATTTTTTTTTTAGATGTGTCAGGCGAAATAACAAATTTTGCCCAATGTATATTTAGCACAAAAATTTGTAGGACACAAAATCATCCCCATCCGGGAGTATATTAATTTTTTTTTTTTAAAATTAAACGGGACAAAACTATATCTATCGTTCGTCTCATTTCTTTTATAAAGAAAAACCTAAATTTTGGGTTCAAACGACTACAACTAGAATTCAAAATTTTAATTTTTAAATGTCAAATACCCAAAGTTTTAGTTCGAACTATTACAAATGCTCTTATCTGAGCACTTGCACCTTTTTCAAATTTCTAATTTTTACACTTTAGCTTTTAATTTCTTATGCTATATATAAAAAAACTTTCAGTTTCATACTATGGATTAGATTTTCATGTAATTTTGTTTATCTGTTTTGTGTTTTTTCTTTTTGGGGTCAAATCAAGTGGTTAACTAAATTGATTTTGTTACTAGTGTATTTATTTACTTTTAACTGCGTATTCGAACAAAGTTATTTCTAGTCAAATCATCTTTCTTGGGTTCTCCTCCTCCTCTTTCAATTCAATTAAACAAAGGGTTTTTTTTTCCTTACACTCAGAACATTTGGTATTTTCTGATAACATTCGAAATTTCATAATTCCAAAATAGTATATATAACTATTTAAGTTACTCTAAAAAGGCAATCGCAGTCAGCTTCTCTATTAAGTGAATAAAATATTAAAAAATGGAGATGGGAAGAAGGAAAAGAACTAAAGATTTAAAAAAAAAAAAAGTAAAGAGATGGGAAGAAGAAGTAATCAAGCAGAGGCAAATTTGTCATTTTATTCCCCTGCTGTCAAAAGCTTAAGAGGGACTAACATCGTGTGCTTTTGGGGAATAACTTGAATAATTATAGATGCTATTTTAGAAATATGAAAACTTTGGATGCTATTTTGCAAATAATAAAATCTTTTGGGTGAGATTATGGAAGAAGTAGTGTGCCACCTAAGATAGTGAAGAAAAATGTAGTGAAATTGGTAGTGGATGTAGCATTACTCTAGTTACTCAAAAACCCTTGAACAAAAAAGCTTCAGTTGGTTGGTGCTATTTTTCTTCATTTCATATCTCATACTCATAGCACATTATATTATCAGTCAAAAGTCGTATTTTTTTTTGTTTAAGATCTATGTTATCATCTCATAGATGATTCAATTCCCCTGTTGGGTTCATTCCATACTCGAAATTTTCTATTACAAATTTGAAACTTTTTCCAATTCCATTCATATTTAGATCCAATACTGAATTCTAATTAGGCTTCTTATTTTTTGTCCCTTGATTCCGGTTTCATGTTTCACTATTATTTGTACAATTTTATAGACTGATATATTATATTATTATCATAATAAATGAGGAAGCTACTTAGATTATTTCCATGGGTTGGAGTTACAGTTACAATCATGGCAGCAGTGCTCTTAGTAGCTTTCTCTCAATCTTTCATTAATGTCAGCTTTTGGAACACACATCAGAAGTTTGAAGTTATGCCCAAACCCCCATCTAAAGGGCCTGGGAAGCCTCCCATTTTCGCGTATTGGATTTCGGGTAGCAGTGGTGAGAGTGACAAGATTTTCAGGCTTCTCAAGGCAGTTTATCATCCCAGGAATCGATATCTTTTGTATTTAGATGCGGATTCGTCGGATTCTGAAAGGAGTAAGCTTGCAAAGTTGGTGAAAGCAGAGAGTGTTTTCAGGGCTTTTGGGAATGTTGATGTGGTGGGAAAGAGTTATGCAGGATGTACAACAGGGGCATCTGCAGTGGCTGCCGTGCTCCATGGTGCTTCAATGTTACTTAAGATTAGCGATGATTGGGATTTGTTCATTACATTGAGTGCTTCGGATTATCCAATTGTCACTCAAGATGGTATGAATATATGAATCTCTTCTTTTTTGGTGGTTGATAATCTTATGTTGTTGTTGTTGTTTGTTATTATTGCTTGCTACTTTATGTCTCTTATTATTAGGTATCACTTGACTGATAATCCCATATCTCTAATTTGATTACTCTTTGGGAATAGGAAGTAGTTAATTGGATTCTTGTCCCCCGGTACTTTGGGAATAGGAAGTAGTTAATTGGGTTTCTAGAGAGAGAGAGAGAGAGAGGCTCAAAGTGATGTTGTTAGGACTCCAATACTTTGCGTGTATCCTTACCATTTATCTTCTCTATCAGGTACTGATGAATTTGGAAAATCTTGTTTATTGCAGATCTCCTGCATGTTTTTTCTTCTGTGCCAAAGGATCTTAACTTTGTTGATCACACAAGTGATCTTGGTTGGAAAGAGTAAGGATCACGACAATTTACTCTTTTAGTTACCATCTTTGTTTGTAATTGTATATTTCATAACAAATATAATCTAATTATTTACTCCAAATTTTGTTAATGCAGGTTTGGAAGATTCGATAAAATTGTTGTAGATCCAAGTCTATATGTGGACAAAAATACCCGATATTGATGCTTTCAAGATATTCACAGGTCTTTTTGTATGTGTACGAACTATCTTCATCCTTGCTAAATTGATTCATCATTCATTATATCTCAGAAAAGAAAAAGGAGGAACAAAATATGTGACTATGTGAGCATCTTCTTTTAAATACATTGTTATCAATTGAATATCATTTTTGGCTTGTAATGAGGCTTGCATTACTTTTCCTGACTTACGGAAAATAATACAACAACAGTTTATCTTTATCCCAAATCAAATCATTAGATCAACAGCAAGAATAATTTCTTCACATCTAACTCTATAGAGAAGCACCCCCTTCGGAAAATAAACAACTATTATATTGTTCTTAATTGCATGGTTTCAAAACTGGGGAATCCGTATCGGGTATTGGTTATCACCTTCCATTTGTTAGTTGTATCAGACATATTGGGAGTATCAGTAAGCAAATTTCCAATCCGACTCAGGGCATGCATTCGGTATCGGCTGAGTTTTGATGCCATGCTTAATTGTCTAATTCCCCTAGACCTCTTTACCCACATTAATTACAATCATATAGTTATTCCTAAGAGATATCATTGTTGGTTCCTCTTACACATGCCGACATTATCTCTGTAAGATGAGGACGAAGACAGTACGATGGTAGGTTCAAATTAGTGACATCCATGTGGATCACATCGGCTAGAAAGGAGGTCTTGGATTGAATGCGGGTCCCGAGCTTAGCGAGGATGCTAAGTCCAAAGGATGAGTGATTGTAATACCCCTAGATTAACGTGGTCATATATTGGTTAGGATGTGGAGTATGAGTTATTATATATTAGATTGTCAATGATCCAAGAACACCTATACTAAGCTATAGCACTTTTGATGAGGATATACTCTATGGTGGGGCCGTGGTTAGGTTATATAGGGCGTGTGTAGGCGTGTACACAGTTGAGCGGGTCCGGGATGTTACAATCTCAACTAGTTCTTCCTCATTCTCTCCTCTTTTGGAGAGAAGAAACCTTTATATTTTGTGTGAAAACATCCATTTCTTGTCTATGTTGCAATGACACTTGTATTTGGTTAGCTGTGTCGTGTCGTACACGTGTTGGACACACAAATACGACACGGCACAATATAAAATCTTATTGTGTCGGTGTGTTGTGTCGCATTGTGTACGTGTCGGCGTGTCCGCGTTCATGATAGCTTCTTAGTTTCTTATCATGTCATCCACCAAGACTTGTTTGCGAACTCTGTATTTCCTTATTTGCTCAATATCGTGATACATACATATTCCGTGTATGACTGATGATCTGGCTATCCCATTACAATTTTCCTGTTCTTTGATATTTTGCAATTATACTCCCCATGTAATCTCTTATTTCCCCCCAAAAATTCTCAAAGTTTTAACTGTGAAAAATATTTTTTCTTTAATGTGTTTGTGTATACTTGTAGTTAGATTCTTCTGAGTACTTTCAAAATACAAGAAACCTATATATTATTAGGAATTGATTGTGATTTAGTCTAGTACTGCGCCTAAATGATTTATTAATGTTTACATGCAACATTTTAACATTAATCTTTCAGTTTCTTCCTCTAGATCGATTACATTTTTATCTTCGCTTTGAACTATTTCATTTCAGGTTCACCATGGATGATCCTAACCCGACCTTTTATCGAATACTGCATTTTTGGCTGGGATAATCTCCCACGTAAACTCTCATGTACTTCTCCAACGTGCCCTACTCAATTGAAGCCTATTTCCAAACAGTCATCTGCAACTCCCCCGAGTTTCAAAACATGACTGTCAATAAAGACCTTCGCTTCTTTCTATGGGATGACCCCCCAAAACCCGAACCAATCTTCCTTATTGAATCACTTTACGAGGAGATGACGGAGAGTGGTGCAGCGTTTGCAAGACAATTCATGGAGGGCGAAGCAGTGCTCCAGAGAGTAGATGAGCAAGTTTTGAGGCGGAAGTCCAATGGATTCGGGCAGGGAAAGTGGTGTTCAGGTGTAGTTGGAGTTGAGAATGAAGATGATCCATGCTCGAGTTGGGGAAATGTGGATGAAGTCGCTCCGGGAAGGTGGGGGAAGAGGATGGAGAGCTTGGTGGCAGAGAGTGTTTCAGATGAGAGAGTACATAATTCACAGAATTCTGATAGGGTTTATGCACTACATCATATTGGAAACTGATGATGGCCTATATATATAAAACATAAAATGTGATTGTATACAAACTACATATGATAAGAGAAATTAGGATTGTTAAGAGTCATCTTAATGTAATAGGATCATAGGAGTAGGTAGGATACAATTTTTGTTATAATCATTTGATTACATGAGATATGATATGAGCTTACTGGTTTTTCGTTTACACAGTTTATGATGATGAATGATATGAATGATTTCTCTCAGGCAGGCCCTTTGCGCACTTTGGAGATGCATGTGCATATTCTTTTTGTCGCTGTAGAAATGACTGAATAATGTAATACATTGTACAAGAGCAGACTAGGTTCAAACTTGTGTTCACTCTAGAAGTCTATACCTCTGAAAGCCCTAATTATGTGAGAATTGTCGAGGAGGCCGCAATTTCCCAATTGGAGTCAGGTCCTACTTAACTCTCATCAAGATGATGCCAAGTTGACAAACCTGCCTGCCAACTCTTTGAAAGAGTTCCTAGAACTTGAAAGCGTCGGGAGTATAAAACCATCTCTTCTCTCTATATATAATGGGAGAGTTGGAGTTGTAATTTGTCAGCATACAAACCCACCTGCGACTGCACATGCAACTCCAACTCTCTCATTAATTTAGAATAAAAAAAATAATTCCACCTATTTAAAACACACAACGCAGGTGCAAAATAAAATTTCAATATTTTTTTAACATCAAACATACACATGTTGCACGTACAACTTAAATTCTTAAACACGTGTATAGCACGTACAAATCGTAGCTTTGTCTTCAAAAAATAATTTTCCCAATCCAACTCCAAAACTATTTGTAAAAATCCTTCTACTCTTGTCAAAACGTGCATCTCCTGTTAAAAAAAAATATTAGTACTTTTAACTACAAGGACGGAAGATTCTCGAGGATAGTATACAAAATCAATTTTTATTTGATATATTTTTTATAACTTTCTAGAACATGTTCACAGTAAAGGAATTGGTGCAAGCAAAGACTAGACTTGATCCTCCAACCTTTTTGCTCACGTCCCTCAATAGGCATTGAATTGTTTCACGAGGTATTAATACTAACCTCGATAAGAAATGAAAGGAACAGAATGAGATAGCAGAGGATACAGTTATCTGGTATTATCAGATGGTAGAAAAAGCAATAACTCAAAAGATTGTACATTGGAGAAAAAGATCCATGTAACCACTGTGTTGAGTATAGAAAAACCACTGTATTCGATAATAAAAAAAACACAAGACCATGAGATACTTGTCTAATTGATTTTCTCACATGACACACATCTTCTCTTAGCTTAATGATAAGAACAAATTATATACCATTCATATTCATCAACTTCTACTGGCGTTGTTTAGGCAAACAAATATTCGAAGTATCTGAGAAGATTAAAAAAACATCGAGTCCATACTGCTGAAGTATCTGTATTGCTTTGTATTGACACAAGAAGCTAATTTGAAACGCTTCCAACTTTTGCAAACTAAAAAGAAAAAAGAAAAACAAAATACAGTAATATTGTACAAAAGTGTATTTGAAATTTCTTTACATGGACTTTTAGAATGTGTGGCAATCTTCGCTAGAAAAAACCGGCGTCCTCTTATTTCCATGCAACCATGGCAAAATGGGATTTTAGTATATGGAAAAAGAATAACCTGAGGTTATATCGCAAGTGCTTGCTTGTATGGTCAAACAATAGGGTATGAGAACTCAATTCTGTCTTAAAAAAAATTCTGCAACGAAAGAATCAAAACTATATACTGATAATCTGTGAGCACTGAGCACCATTTGCTGATAAAGTTGGGGATAATGGAAAGCTGCAAGCATTTGAGTAAGAATGATCATTTAGTATTTAGAAATTAGCACATCAAACAAATGAATTGTCAAAGAAATAAGCATTGGGAGAAAATTTCAAATTATGGTGAGAAAAATCGAACACATTCCTATGTATTTTAACAATACAATGCAGTAATTAGCACTACTGGTAAACATCGTGTAAACCTTACTCTACTTTTGTGCTACTCACTTCACCAGTCCTGGCTTCTTGCCATCAATAAAAAGTTTAGAGGTTCGTATTGATTGTTTAGAGATGCTACCCTTGTCTTTGGAGCAAGGCTAGTTGCATACATGTAGTGTTGGGTTATGTCTCACATGTTGAAGTAAATAATACTTTGGAAGGACCCAAGTGAAAATTATTTTCAGCTCCAAGGCAACGAAGGACTAAGAAACAGAAAAACAGAACGGAACACATTTCCATGACACTCATTATATTAAATTTTTGTGTGAAAATAAAGCCTAATAATCCTTTCCTCCAAATAAGAATATTGATTGAATGATTTATAACTGATTTGATGCATGAAATCTTTTTGAATTATTCTTTAGTAAGATCATCTAAAATTATTCCTCTGGACATTCTAAATCACATTATATCAGAAAAGAAGATCATCTAAAATCATTCATTCAAGTCAGAGGAAATGAAACCCAAATGGCCTAATCGGGAGAGCCAAATAATATCAAAATCGAAAATACAAAGAATATGAACTTGTAAAAGAAATATCACCAAGTTTCCTAAACATATGATGACAGCCATCGTGCTGGCTAAAAAAACTCTTACGATCAAATGGCAGATGACAGACATATTGGGACACATGGTTAATGTTGAGGGCCATGACAATTGATAATGTGTCGTAAACTCTTAAACTTATCATATGCCATTTTCATCATCTAAAACAAATAATTAACTTATAATCCAAATTTACATATGTTTGATTAAAGTTGCTTGCAATATATAACTCCAAAGTAGCAAATGTGAACTGAAGAAATACAGAAAACAAAACTGAGTGCAATATAATAATAACAGCATTACATGGAAAGTAGTTAAACAAGCCATACAAGAGAACCATTTCCAATTCCACAACTAAACCAAACGTCACAATAGATTAGAACTTACATTTTGAGCCAGGTCGCATCTAAAACCCAATAACCCGACACAATTTATACCCAAAGATTATTTTCTCAAACCCATTATACATCAATGTCTGTCAGATATCTGCCAACATGTTCGTGGTTCGGATTAGAAAGGATGTGTGATTTTTGACCAAATAGGTGTTTAACTTTTCCCTCTATATAAGACTGGTGGTTCGGGTTAGAAAGGATGTGGCTTTTTTTTACCAAATCGGTGTTGACTTTTCCCTCCATAAGGACATATTACCTGACGATTGACTATGTCGGATGACTTTTAGAACATTAAAACATTAATTGCCACTAGGACTGAGAGATGTTACAAACTCCACAAGAAGCATAAGAGAAGAAGTCCGCAAATTACTGAACATATATTGCAGGAAATTGAGAAATTTTTTTAAAACTATGTATAGCTCTCTAGTCTATCAAAATAAGAACAATTCTTAAAATTGAATCGCTGATGCATTAAATTAAGGCTCAACATTCACCTAGGCATGCACCAACCAGTTATACCATATGCCCTCAATTAATCAGGCATTTTTGCAACCAGGACAATTATGATATCTATTATCATATGTTTTAAGTATGAAAATCACAAAAAGAAAAGTAGTTTGGACAAGGATCCTGATGAAATGATACAATCAAGGAGATTAGAGAGGACCTCTTTTAATCTTCAGCAAAGAGTGGACTACTCGTAGACTATCATTGGTTGCTTGCTTACGTCGGCAAGTATGAAGCAACTCAGGAAGCATCAAGGTACTGTTCTTACATCAAAGAAAACAGGAAAATAAACAAAACATCAGAACAGATTAAAGTGCAGGGATAAAGAACTAAGGTCCTAGTGCACATTATGATACACATGTTCTCCAAAGGTTTAAGAATATGGATGATTCAAATATAAACTTGAATCACTTACTTCAAAATGTTATGCAGACAACGCGAACTAGTTTTTTTTTCTTTTTCGGGTGGTGGCAGTGGGTTGCCGCACCAGCCGGGGGTGGGGGGGGGGGATTGTATTAGGCTACTAAATTATTCATCATTAAGGAAGAATGAAAGGAAAAAAAATCCAGTAAAGGCAATCATCACTTACTGAGGAATTGTCTTAAATAAAACTTGCAAGTAATGCATGCAATACAACCCAATATATAATAACACCAAGTCGCAAACTAGGTTGCCTCATCAACAGTCTTTCCACTGACACCCTGGTGAATACACAAAATTAACCAGTTTGGTTAAGAGAAGAGTCATGAAAGTCATCTTTAACAGCTGAACAGAAATATGCTCAGAGGTAAAGCCTACCATATCCCATCAATCCTGTCTGATATAGGTCGAGCAGCTCTCGGCACAAGACTAGACATAGTAAGTGATTTGAAGCCATGTGCTATAGAATGAACAAGATAGCTTAGTAATTACCTCAAATGAACAAATATGATAATGGACGGTACCATGAAATGATTAATAGAACAAATAGGTTTACCTTTGTCATCATCTTCATCATCTAATCTGTTATCATCTTTATCCATATCTATAGCTATAGCAATTTGGTCGTTGTTGACTTTGCGTCCACTCCGGATATGTGTCATGACTGGAGGAGAAGATACTTTGTTTCTCTGTACCTAAGGGAGAAAACACCAAACAATCATCACAACCATATTAAACGAACTGAAAAATAACATACAATTACAAATTATATTATGTACAGGTAAAAAAAAGAAGCAAACTCTAAGAAGACTAAAATAATTTAACTTACTTGCCTTACCATTTGTTCAATGTCGAAAGGACCTATGGAGTTCAAACTGGCTGGTTGAACAGAATCTCTCTCTTCTTGAGGTGGCTTTTCCTTATTATGCATAGTCTCAAGATCTTCAGTTTTACGTAATAGTTCTTCCACTCTACCTCTTTCAGTTTGCAGCAAGACCTCTCTGCTTTGAGCTGTTACTCTTAGATCTTCTAATTCATTCAGAAGAGATGATATTTTTTTGTCCAGGACATCAGTATATACATGGATTTGACTGCAGTTCTTATCTTCAGTAACTACACAAGGTTCCCCAAAACGTGAAAGTATCATTTCCATCCATGCTAGTAACTCATTTGTCTCAGGGAAGTATTTTTTGTTAGTCTCTTGTGAAGCCAGAGCATCATTGGTGCATCTAGTAACTTCTTGGCGCAAAAAGGAAATCTCTGAATCCCTAGTCTGTAATTGTGATTGGAGACTTTCTATCTCTGCCAGAAGACTCTCCGACAGCTTACACAGCTCATCAAACTTGCTCATGGTTGTTGATAGCTTTGCCAATGCTTTCTCTCTAGAGGTTTCAAGGTTCTCTGAAGCTAGTATCTTTTCATGCACTGTGTCTTCCAGTTCTTTGTTCCTACTTTCCAGGGCCTCCATCTTCAATGCTTCTTCATCAAGTGCTTGCATAAGATCATCAATTTCTGCAATGAAACATTTTTAAGTAAATATTTAGAAGGACTAAGATAGAAGTTAGTATCTACATATCTAGTCAAAATAACTGACCTTGATCTTTGGCTGCTAATGAATCAGTTAAAGATATCAATCTATCTTGTAGCTCTTTAGATGCAGCATCACAATTTTGTAGCTTGCTAATTCTCAACTCTAATAATTGCTTATCATTCTCCATAGCCGAAATCTTCTTCTCCAAACCAGAAACTTGCTTCCTTGAAGTATCAAGATCTTTCGCATATCTATTTGCAAGAGCTTCTGCCTCCCTTATCTGAGATACAAGATCTTCACTAATCTTCTTAATCTCAATATCCTTTTCCTGAAGCCCTCTCTGCAAGTCTAAAATGGAGGCTTTCAAATCCCTTTGGTTACTCTCTGCCATATCAGCAATATTGGTTGAGTCCTTCACAATGGATAACAAAGAATCAGCCATCATTTCAATAGAGTGGTCTGTGTAGGAAATAATATGTCCTTCATCATGTCCTTCAAGAGGAAAGCTATTTCCAACTGTTTGAGATTTTCTGTTTTCAATCTCCACAATGGAACGCCTACATGCTTCATAAAGAAGATCTAATTTTTTACACATGGACAGAATTTCGGTATCCTTATCCTTGACCACCAATTCAAGGTTCTCAACATCTCTCTTTAAGGAAACAGAAGCATCATTCTGAGAACCAATTTTTCTTTTTAGAGTTTCCAGAGCACCCAACAAGCATGTCGTGTTTTGTCCAATGGAATAAAATTCTTGATATGTCGTATCTTTCAGAGAATTATATTTTCTTGTGCATGCATGCAAGTTAGAGAACACATCAGCAAGAATTTCAGCTACTGAACTGTCATCAGAATGTGAGTCCATCTTATGTTGCCAGACATCAGCAACAGTAAGGGAATTCTCCTGGGGAAAAAACACTTATCAGCCAAAGGAAAATGCAACCCAAAAACAAAAAACAATCTATTTCAGTAATGACCTGGCCAAATGCAGATAGAAAATTTCCCCCCAATAAAAAATCTAAATATACATGTGAAGAAAGATGCAGTATAGAGGAGGAAGAGTTTCAGAAGTCTCAGTCCACCCCCTCTCCTAAGTAAGGTGTACTTACTACGAGTCTAGGAGTCCTCAATCTCTTATCCATTGTTTAGAAAGTTATAAATTGTGTAAAAACTGCTCATCTACATGCTAAGACCAACAATTCTTATGGGTCTGTCTTCCTGTGTGTTGAGTATTAGGGAGTTCAGTGGTTCTATTTTTCCCTTCCAAATTGCTCTTTCCCTTTATGCTAACATTGGTGCACCGAATGGAAAGAGCCTCTGCTATTAACACATTCACACACCCATTGTTTGACAAGCAAAAAGGAATACTGAAAAAAATTACGGTTTCACACTATTTAAGATCTGTATGTCTTACAAAGTATGTGGATGAAATATCATGTCACAAATACATTTTACGCCAAGTAATTGCTGACCATTTAGTATTGGAAGATTCTTTCATTTCACAACCACATGATGGACAGGTGAATTTTTCAAGCAACGTGTTTTTCATTAATGGGATTAAGATCATGATGAATTCAGTTTCATACCACTAGCTATGTAGGTGAACTGTTGGCAGTTGGAACTGCACACACTGGACTAATGGTAAAGTTGCTGATGCCTAGTTTATATTAGATACATTTTAAGAACAATAATAAACATGGGGGCAGAATCACGACTGTCTGTATGTGTATGCATCGCTATCAATATCTTTGTGCACTTTTGTGATACTTCTTTTACTCTCTGTATATGTATGAATATGTTCGTGTATATGAATAAATGAGAGAAAAATAATCTATTTTGAGGACTTCTTTTCTGTCCTCTCCCTCCATCTCCAGAATGAGAAAGACGATCAAGCAAAGAGCCAACCACAAAGATGGTATTCTTTAGGACTTTTTAATCATGCATCAAATGGTTGAAAAACAAACAATTTTCTAAATATAATAAAACAGATTTGTTTCAGCATTACAGAGTTAATGCTAATTTAGTACAAACTATAACCCTGAAAACATTGAGGCCTGAAGCTTTTAGAAGATGTCACTATTGTTAGAGTATCAATTTTCCAACAACTTAATAAATGATCAGAAGTCTTTAGACTCTTTACTATACATAATGAAAGTTTTTCATTAACTAATATTTTTTGGTATGTTCATTAAATTAAAAAGTCAGGATTATCCTTTGGGATCGCACACTGTGCTCTTTGGTAAGTTGGCATAGCCACATAGTTAAGCCAGAAACATCATAGTATTAATACAGGTATAACCATATATTCATGTGTCTATCTGCATGTGGTGTACACAGATTCCAATACACAGACCGAACTTGGGTGGTGGCACTAGCATCAAATACCCATTTTACCCAAAATCTCTTTCAGTTAATGGCTTGTAAACCAATAAAAAAAATATCATAAATGCACCAAATTCAAAGTTTTGTGATGAGAGTTAAGGGATATTATTTTAGACCCCACATATATAATCAAGGTCTTGCCATTCTTTCACGGATCCAAAAGATATATACATTCTACCAAATGCATAATATGGAGATGCCCTGAATAAAAATATGGCAAGTTTAAGAGCTATTAGATAATTCACCTAATAGTCAGAATTAATTTCTACCTATTTTTTTAACATCTCATAATTCAAAGATTAACACTATACTTAGAAATCGAAATTTTACTATATTTGAATTCCTTATGAAATTTATACCATTAAACTGCTTATGGTTTCTTAATGAACCAAATGAGCAGATTGCATTTGGAAAAAAGAGTGCAATCAAACTGTCGTAAACAAGGACCAGGATCAAAGCAGATATAAGTATAACAGCATAATTTGGAAGCATGATTTATACAAGGAACATTAAGTATATATTCAATTATTACAAGCAAAAATTGGATAAATAAATAAGAAGAATGGAGTAGTTCAATAAAAATTACCTTGATTATAGGATGACTAGAAAGTATGCTAGATCCAAGAACAGGGAGGTTAACTACTTCTTCACCATTAATTTGTTTTAGGATAGATTCCAAGAAGGAGTGCACATATGACAAGAGCTCCGCATTCTTTTCAAAAACGCTAAAAACAAGACTAGAAAATTCGCTACATCCTTTTCCTAGTTGATCCATGCCAGCCTTCAACTCCATCACATTCTCGACTTGCATTTTTCTCTCCTCAGAATGAACTGATGTAAGCATTTCAAGGCTTGATAGAGCATCAAACTTAGAAACCTCTGCATCACGTTTCTGTTTATTACTTTCTAAGAGAGCAGCTTGCACCTTTTCCAGTTCCTCCTGGAGGATGTCAGCTCTGTCCTGCACTTCATTCAACTCGGTCAATAACAACTCTGCTGCTTGTTTAGATTTCATTGCTTCCTGTTCAGAAGAAACTAGTGCTGAATACAAATTACGACTGTGTTTCTCAATTTCTTCCATCTTTTGAACAGGATCAATACTATTAAATTCGCTTCCAATTTCAATGGAATGAATAGCAGTCAACAACCCACTGAGCCTCTTGCTCTTTTCTTGGAAATTCTGCTCTGTCTCTGTCAGCTGATTCATCAATGAAGAATTTTCTGATTCTAAAGATTCTACTCGCTGATTATGCTCAGCTTTTAAACATTCCAACGAAGCAGTTATCTCCTCAATTGTCTGTTTCAAGGCATCTCTTTGTTGCACCAATGCCTTTCCTTTTCTAACAGCAACATTTAGCTTCTCTCTTGTAGATGCAGACTTTTGTTCCTCCTCGGTGAGTTTTTCTTGCAAGTGATCCCTTTGTTTACTCACTGCCTCTAACTCCAACCCCAAAGAATGATACTTCTCCTGATCATGAGACCTCTCCTCTTGCAACAAATTCATCTGTCTAGTCATTTCCTCTATGTCCAACATAAGAGAATGGCACTTCTCCACGGCTGCATTTCTCTCCTCCTTCACTAAAACCAGACTCTGGGAGACCTTCTCAAGCTCCGATCTCAGACCCAACAACTCTTCATCTTTCAACGAAGGATCTGACTTACCAGCAACTATATTCTCAGATTTTTCAGAAGAAAGCAATGTATAATTATCTATAAGTTTTCTTAGTAGCGCATCAAGAGATACAATGCCATCTTCACCAAAGTTAGTCTCGGAATCATCACCATCCGGCAACACATGGCGAACAAGGTCATGTAGCTTCTGTATTTCCTTTTCAATACAATGCTGGTTTTTATCCTCCACCTTATTAACATATTTTTCCTGCAAGTCAGCTAGTTCTCTTTGCAAATTCTCTCTTTCAAGTTCATCATGATCAGCCTTCTCAGAAAGTGCGAGATATTGGAACCTGAGTTTCTTCAGGCTTTCAGAAAAGAAGTCTTTTTCAGATCTAACAGTAAAAATTTCGGCATGGAGTTCGGAAATTTTCTTGTGAGAATCCTCTAAGTCAGTTATGAGCATATCAGATGAGTCCTCAAGGTTCTCAATTTTCTGCTGCAAATTATCTCTATCCGCCTGAATATCATAAAGTGCTCTTCCCAAGCTTTCAATTCTGTCTTCTGGTTCTAAACTTTTCAGATGAGATGGCATGTCAATTCTGTCCAGCATCTCTTCCCATTTCTTTACAAGTCTATTCCTCTCTTCCAGTGACTGTTGTAGCATATCATTGTGCTCGGCCAAACCATAATACTTACTTTGAAGCTCCTCAAATTTTCTTTTTAAGTCATCAGCCTCTTCATTTGGATTTGGATTTGGATTTGGTTGTATGTCACTTTTCAAGGCACCCTCGGAGCTTTTCTGATCTGTATCTGTCAATGGAAAGGACGAGTTATCAGCAACCAATCTGCAGAGTGATTCAATTTTCTCTACAATGTCCTTCGAGTGGAAGTGCACAGGAAGATCCAAGTCTTCCAGGACCTCTTCGATTCTCTGGAGTATTGAATCCTTGAGAAGAAAAGAGTCCCTTAGTGCAGTTGCAGAATTTCGAATATATGAGAGCTCGGATTCTAAAGCTTCGACACGGTCAACATCTGAATAGGACTTTAGTTTCACCTCAACTTCGTGAAGCATTGTTTCTTTTGACTGCAATTCCTGCATGCATTTTTCAAGCTCACCTGTCTTCTCTTCTAGAGATTGCTTAAGACTATCTCTCTGCACAATGAGACCTTTGCCTTTCGAGACAGCTATGCTAAGCTTCTCTCTGACAGAGGAAAGCCTCTGCTCAGACTGCTCAAGTTCGGATACTTTCAAGTTCAATTCAGAACGAGATGCTTTCTCAGCCTCTTCCATCTTACTCAAGCCCTCCGTAAGACTATGAATTTCAGATTCCTGTTGAAGATTCAATGCTCTTAAAAATTGGAGTTCCTCCTGCAGTTTAGTCACCTTAGGTACAAACTCTTGCCTGAGCAAGACAGGCAGAGGCAAGGACCAGTTGTCAGCTGAAATTTCTGGATCAATGTTGGCTTCCCGAACGCAGTTCTTTGAAGAGTTAATCTCCTCAACTACCTCCTCATATTTTTTAAGACAGAAGGAAATCAATGCATCAAGACGTGATAAGTCACTCTCCATGCTATCAGACTTCATAAACACAGAGGCCGCATCTGAATTATCGCTCAATATATAGTCTTCCAACTTACGGGTCAAAGCAAGAACCCCATTGGCTAGGTCTTCAGAAGTTGCGTCTCTACTCATCAAATTTGATTCAATCTCCTCTCTGGAACGGCATTCTGATTCCAACTGCTGGGACAAGGACTTACATCTCACATTCAACTCATCAATTTCATAGTTTTTGTTCAACATACTTGACTCTAGCTCATTATTGGTATATATAAGTTGGTTGCGCCCATCGACTAACTTCTGTAAATGCCCGATAAGAATGTCAGATTTTCCCATCAGAAGCTGCAGGGTGTCATCAGTGTCTGCGTCCATGATAGCTTCCTCTATATTTTGATATGGATCAAGTACAAATTCTGTGAGACTTCTATATATTTTCTTCAGCAGCGCAAGCATCATTTGATTTCTTCCTTGCATGTCCATAAATGACCTGTTAAGCTCATCAAATGAAGTTTGTAGTGTGTGATGATGAAGACGAGACTCTTCGATTTTACCATTCAGACTCTTAATTGCAAATACAGCAGCATTAACAGAAGCCGATACATGAGAACCAACACTGAATTCCTCATTCATCTGCAATCCTGTGGCAGCATTGAGTTTACAGATTGCCTCGACAGTAGCAGCCTGTATAGAGTCCGTGTCTTGCTTGAGAATGGACGCCTTGTCATTCAATTCATTCTGCAACATCTCTATTTGACTTAATAACCTTGTCACCTCTTCATTTGCAGTTTGCTCCATCTCATCAATATGATTCTGTAGATAATTAATTTTATATTTATATTCGGACACCTTTGTGGAAAGGTCATTGATACTCTCCTGAAGCCTACTTTGTTGGTTCTCACCATTCTTCTGAAGCAAAAGCATTTTTTCGCTCCCAGATTCTTTCGCTTGAGAAGGTAATGCCATCCACGTTCCATTCAACTCTTTCATCTTCTCTTTATGTACTTCTAGACTGCTTGAAAGATGCATGTTTTCCTCAGCTATCTGCTCAATGTACACACCTGTATCCCTTAATTCACTCTGAAACTGTGCATGTTTAGCAAAAGCACTAAGTAACTTCTCTCTTTGCTCCAATACCTCAGAAGAAAGCCTTTTGTTCTCACTAGAATATAACTCACTCTCCTCTACGAGCTTCTTTCTTGCATGTTCCTCTGAATGCAGGATTTCTGTCAACTCCAAATTCTCCTTCTGTAAGATTTCCAATGAGACTCTGCAATCAGTTAATTCCACCAAAACACATGTAAATTCTTCTTGGGATTGTTCCAGTCTATTCTGCAACTCAATGGCGCTGATACGAAGTTCCTCCATTTCCCCTTCCATGGAAACATATTGAGTCTGAAGTTCCTCCTTCGCAATAGACAAGGCTTGAAGCCCAGACTTGCACTGTTTAAGCTCTTCATCTACCATTTCCTTGCTTTTTTGTGTTTCTTTCACCAAATTTGAGAGTTTCATCACTTCATCCAAAGATTGCAGCTGATTATGAGTATTCAATTGGATCTGTTCATCCAGTTGCAGCTGGAGAACAGCCTTTTCAACAGTTGTTATGTAAAGAAATTTTCTAACACTCTCAAGCTCACTATCATAACTAACCAGCTGACGGTCTTCTTTGCCAATCCCTTCAGTCTTCTCTTCAAATGGTATAAAACCTTTTTCGGGAAGCTTCTCAAAAGACTTATTACTCTCTGCAGTAGTGCCTCTTTCCTTCTCTGCATCAGCAATGGCGGAACCATATAACAGATAAGTGGCTGGAATAATATCTTCAGGAGAAGGTAATACGGATTCTATTTTCTCTTCAATCGTAGTAGTCTCTTCAGGCATGTCTGAAATGCTAGTGTTTACCTCAGAAAACACATTGCTGCTAGGAACAGAAGAGAAGCTATTTTCCTCTTGAGTTCTTACAGTTTGTTGCAGGTACTCCTCATTAGCTACGACTGCACCACTTCCACCTTGACTGGCCGGATAACCTTCCAATGCAGAATGACTTGTGTCTTCCACTTCAAGTACTCCATCAAGAGTCGAAGACCCATTAGACTCTTGAAATCTCTCAGGTTGTAGATAAACATCATTTTCTCCTCCCCCTTCCACATCAGCTGCAACGCTAGTTTCCTTCTCAGTGGCTAGAAAATCATGAGATGAAGATGCTTCTGCTGAACTTTCTCTCAAAGTAGTCTCCTCAGGCTTATCGGAAGTATCTTCATTTGAAGCTTTAAGTTGTTCATTCAAAGCAGAAGGACCACCAGTTTCTTCACTAGTTCTTCTTTCCCCTTGGGCATCATTAGAAACAGCACCATCTTCACAATTAGTAGATGAAATATCAAGGGATGAAGATTGCTCTTTCAAATTTGAAGCAGGAATAGCTTCCTCAGCAAATTCTGTATCTTCCATCCCTGGTCCACCTTTCACTAACTCAGATTCCTCCCCCGAACTCTGCCTCCCATCCCTTTCATTCTCCGTCTCGCTAGAAACAGAAGGACCTCCAACACCCTCACTACTCATTGCAGGCAGAAAAGACAGCCCATCCATCTCCTGTACTACCTCAACTCCAGAATCAGCAACATCTTCATCAGTTGTACTCTTGCCATTGCCCTGTTGAGAATCCAACCGCTTAGCTTCCTGCATTGCCCCTAACCAGTGTCACATGATAATCAAATTATATACATACATATAAAAAAAAAACTGCAAACAATTTTTTTCCTTAAACCCCCCACACGGAAACCATAAAATTGATTGAATTTCTGTTACCTGATGATGTTCTAAAACAGTGGCAGTGGCAGGGTCATCTTGGTCTGTTTTCTCTTGTGTTGAGTGCAAATTTGTCGGCTCCTCCTCGGGATAGACATCGCTCTCACTCTCGTGCTTGCTAGCCTTGCTAGAGGATGTCCCATGCCCGCTACTGCTGCTGCTGCTGCTTCCCCTGTGATCCTTCTTCTTCCTAAATTGCTGGAGCTGAAAAATATAAACAAGTTGAATAATAGGTCACATAATAAAATAGCAAACTGGTGGTTGTTAGATTATTAAAATAAATGAAGGCACCTAATAATTTGTATAATGAAAAATACTTGTTGAAACTGACTGCATTGTATCAAAAAATCTGAACTGAGATTTATATTTTTATAATGGAAACCATAATGCCATTATGTATGTTCCAAAAATAAGAAGAGACAGTGGGAAAAAAAAATAATTAATATTATTATTATTATATTAAGCGAATAGTCGATGCAGATGAAATAAACTGATGAATCGTTGTTGAAGATTTGAGTAATTTAAAAATAAATAAATAAATAAAGGGGAAAGAAATAAAAAAAAGAGGGAGGTAAAGAAAAGGAGTAGTACCTTTTTGCGGCCAGCAGCAAGTAGATCTGTTCTGTTCTTGCTCTTATCCATTCAATATCCACGATCTGAATCACCACTCTACCTATAATTATCTGAAATTATTTGTATTGAATTGAATTGATTAGTCCCCTAATTTTATTTCTCTACTAAACAAATCCCTAATTTCTGAATTCAGATCGACAGAAGTTACCTGGAATTGAATCGAATCGAATCGAATCGAGAAGCAAGCTAGGGTTTCTTCGTTCGTTCGTTCGTTCGTTCGTTCGTTCTTTACTGAGATTTGACACAATATTGGCCGGGGTTAGCTGCTAACTGCTTCTTCTTCTTCTTCTGCAAAGTTTGGTTGTTTGTTTTTGAAAAGGAAAAGAAATAAAATAAATAAAATTGGAAGTGAGTGTGTTTTACATACATACAGTATATCGGAGATTGCAAATTTCTCAGATGGGCTCGATGATTTTGTTTCTTAGCTAATAATGTTTTTTTTGGGTATATATGAAATGAAATACTGTTACTGTACTACTAAAATTCATGAAAGAAATAAATAAAGAAAGATGAGTGTAGCGTAATAATCAAATGGGTTGGGTTGTGTTGTGTTGTGTTTGTGGGCCTAAAAACTTTTATAATTGGACGGAGCGTCATGTTCCTTTCTTCCTTTTTTCCCTTTTTCTTTTTAGTGCAAGGATGATGATCAAATGATTCTTTCTTGCTCTTTTTATACCAAGCATGATCCTAAGCTAGGCAAACTCAAAGTTACTTATATAAGCTGTGAAATATTTTCACTAAATTTTATTTTGAATTATACACATAAAAAAAAGCAGGAACTTTATTATGTTAGACAAATATAAGAATCAAATCCAGAAAACCTAAAACATACTCCGTGTTAGTCAAAGTTGAGTAGTTGTTTCAATATTCATCATGTATCAATGTTGCATGACATACATACTATGCAAACAAAAGGAGCAGCTATCCATCGTGATACTAGTATATATCTCTGCTATGTAAGACATATACTTGTATAATGCGAATTTCTATCCTTAACAATTACTGAGAGACTTAATAAATTTGTTCTGCAAATAATTCCTTCATCTAGCCAAACAAGATTTCACCATGGCCCATTATTAAACGCCCCATGGAACAAAGCTTCAATAGCCCATCAATTTAATTTTAGCTAACCAAAATAAAACTGTGTTTTAAACTTTAACCGAAATTATAAATAAAAAAAATATACAAAATTTAACATGCCAATCCCTGTACAAGGTAGGTGGTCGAGTTCAAATGAGTTTGGGCTGTTAAAAGACATAATCACAAATTCGGGATTCAGAAATAATCCGTCAAAATTTACAAAAATTCTGATAAAATCAGTAAAAATTCAGCAAAAAGTTTGGAAAATTAAATAGAAAATGTAATGCATCTTAGTACCCATCACCTAAGTAAATATGTATTTAAATCCATAAATATAAAAAATAACAACAAACTTAATGATTAATTTGTTTAATTCACAAATTATTCACGAATAATCCGTGAAGTGCTGATCTAAACGGAAATCGGTGATTCAATCGTTAATTGATTCGGCAGATGAATTCTCCGTGAACAATTCGTCAAATTCGTAAATTATTTGTGAACTTTTGTTACTATGGTTTAAGATACGGCTAATAAATAGATTTGAGAATCTAAATCTGAATTAGATAACTATGCATTTTTTCGCAAATTTATGCAAAAATGCTACAGATACATGTGATTCTACCACAAACTTATATATGCCTTATATTTTAATAATTGTTGGGTCTTGCCTATTTATCTGTTAGTGATTATTGGGTCTAACAATCACCAAAAGATAAGCCTCGTATCTCTAATCTCTAATCTCTAATATTATAATAGGAGAGTTGTCATTTGTAGACAACAAAATTAGAAACCTGTGGTTTGCATGCATTTAACCTCAATTAAATCTACACCAGACAATTAGATTATATATAACCATAATTTAACTAAATCTCTCAATTAAATCTATACCACATAATTAGATCTAACCGTAACCTAACTATTTCTAAACCACACATCCTAATCTCACCCCAACCTAATTAAACTCCAATTAATTATTTAAATAAATAAATAAACCAACCTCCTTTCACAATAAAAAAAAAATTCAGATCGATCGCGCTAGGCACGTACATTATACTAGTAAATTTAGTGTAAAAGCACATTTCGAATATTATAATGGGAGAATTGTCACTTGTAGATAACCTGTGATTTGTATGCATTCAACATTGATTAAATTTACACCACACAATTAAAAACATGTGATTTGTATGCATTCAACTTCAATTAAATTTACACCACACAATTAGATTAGATCTAACCCTAATATAATTAAATCTCTCAATTAAATCTATATCACACAATTAGATCTAACGCTAACCTAAATAATTCTAAACCACACATCCTAGTATCCTATTCTCACCCCAACTTATTTAAACTAAAATTAATTATTTAAATAAATAAAAAATCTTATTTAAATAAATAAAAAATCCACTCTGCTCTCAATCTCTTCCGAAATTCTCTCTCTCCCAAAAAAAACTTTGATCAATCTCTATATTTTTTGTAGGCATGTATCGCATGTACACTGTACTAATGTACTGGCACATGTATTTCTCAACTTTTTTTTTGATGAAAAAAAAAAAAGTTGAGAAATACATGTGCTACAAATTTCATTTTCATCTCTTCCTCTGTTTTTTTATCTACACGACAGAGACAGAGACACACTTGATGACGCGACCCTTCGTCCTTCTCTCTCTCTCTCAAGAAAAAAAAAAAAATAAATAAAAAATGGTATGTACAGGGTCTTCGATGAATTAAATTCCAATATTTAATAATCACACCTCAACCAAAACCCTGGCTGCCTTTTCTCGTGTCTCTTCCCTTTTTCAATATTAAATACAGTATTAAAGTTTCCACCTTGTCTTTGTTTGTTGGGTTCTATCAGGGTTTTAGTCAATGCGGCCGTCATCTCCTCCTCCTTGTTTTCCTTCGTAAAGCTTCAATTTTGAAGCCGACCCTGATCGATTTCTCATGGATTCTAATCTGGGTTCCCTTCAGATTCTCATGTCTTCCATCTTTTTCCCCGCTTTTCGGATGCCCATCTCAAGGGTAAGTTAAGTAAGCAATCTACCTAATTCCTTCCAATTTATTTGGAATACTTCCATCTTTCATAAGTTAGATTTCAATTTCCATCTTCTGTTTAAAGATCGCAGCTTTTTATAGCCCATATAGTTTAATTTATTTATCATCATCATCTCAAGTTTAGAAATCTTTAGAGATACATACAAAATGTCATCTTTTATAGGCGCTGGTTTGACCTGTGGTTTCAATCTAGACCTCATAAAGACAACACCACCTACAATTGGAGGATGCCACTCTTCTTCTTCTTCGTCCATTTCATCCACCCTCTCCAAATGTTCCGACTCCTCTTCTTCTTCATTCTCCATTTCCACCAAAAGAGCCCGAACACCTCGAAAAAGACCCAACCAGTCCTATAATGAAGCTGCGGCACTCCTCTCTACCATCTACCCTAACCTCTTCACACCCAAGAACCTCCACAAAAAGTACTCCAAACAGCTATCTCCTATCTCATCTTCGAATTCATCGTCTACCATTATCCCTCCTCTTCCTGTTGTTAACGAATCCGACTTTCTTTTTGAGAACCAATCAACTAGTCCGAAGTCGCCTCCTCGGTTTAAGTTCAAGCATGCTAGTGCTAGTGCTAGTGATAGCAACATTGAGAAAGCTTGTGTTGGAGTTCAAGAGGGTTTCCCATCAAGGTCACCAGACTATAATGTTGAATCGATTCTTGATGAGGAGGTGGAAGAGGGGATTGATAGCATAATGGGGAAGCTAAGCATGGGTGATTGTGATTACAGTAATAGTTTGGATGCTGATTCTTACATAAACCCCTGTGTTGGAAGTTTGATGGGGTTTGGATTTGGGCTTGGTGGGAGAAGCGTTCGGGAGGCACTACGTGGGGTCAAAAATGAGGATGGTGGGATGCCGCAAATGATGGTTCCAATGGAGGATATTGTTCCTCGGCTGAATGCATTGCTGCCACTGGAGAAGAAGAAGACGATGATGAATAAGAAGACTAAGAAGAAGATGGAGAAGGAGGTGATAGATGAGGCAGAAATTATGAAACCGACTGGTTTTTCTCGTACCACTAGAAAGATCAAACTAGAAGGGGGTTTAGGCCTTAAGTTGAACCATACGAAGGTCCTTAGAGCTTGGTCGGGTCATGGATTTCCCTTCTTGTCTGAATCTGGAGTGCTGGAATCTACTACTGACATCGCTGTAAGTATTTGTAACCGAAAATCTCTTGAGATCTATGAATTGTTGTATATAGAGTAGTAAATAGGCATTCTAAATTGCAGTTTTGTATGTAACTGATTATCTTGAGTCCTTGATTGTTCTAAGCACAATTAATTGGACGGGCAACAACAAAAGGTGTATATTCTAATATTGCAATTATGACTAAAAGATATTTCAAGAGGAAAGCCTTTTTGTCTTAAGAAAAATGCTACCCGGCCCTTGTACATATTAACAGACCATACTTTGTTATAGGAAGTGATCAACATAACTTGTGAGGCATATTTTTTGATTTCTTCATATGTTGGATCCTTGGATATCTATTTTATATTAATAAGCTGTACTCGTAGACCGTTCTTATATTACAAGGTTAATCACTAGGAAATGTTATGTACAACGATTAGAACAAATAACTACATTAACTGTGATACCTACTACATTTGAATTTTGATAATAGGTTGAAAATTTTAAAGTAGATTCTGTATTTATATTTGAGTTTGAATAACATGTATCAGAAGCTAAGATCATAGAACCGAAATTTTGTGAATATTTCTTAGTTTTCTGTACCAAATGGCTATATCTGCATGCTAATGATTTCCAACCTTTCAGTTCTAAATTCTAATCAAATGGAAGCAGTTTCATCTTTTGTTATTGTCTACCCATATTAGTTTGGTTGATACAGTTACAATTTTGCAGGCTAGATTGGCTAAGATTGACCTGTCTGTGGATACAGAAAGCGAAGGGGCAACAAAGGTAAGCCCACCGAAGCAAAAGGGGAAGCGTATGACCTCATCCAAGAAGATTCTTTGCCAAGTTCGCAAGGTGAATGCTGATTGCCAACCTCGTGTAAAGGTAAGTGTAATATTGGTAGACTTCTGTCTTTTTTTGTGTCATAGCACTCTTATGTCACAAACCGAAACGAATCAACCTGACATAAAAATGAAATCATCTAGCAAATTGAAATTCTTCCAACTGTACTAACCCAATTAAGATTGTAAGTATGCACAAAGATTTAAACTTTAAGTTGGAAAGTTTACAGGTTACATTTAATCTATGAAAATACAGTGAACTCTTGTTAGCAAGTATGTAAACTTTACAGGTTACATTAAATCTATGAAAATAGAGTGAACTCTTGTTAGCAAGTATGTCCATTCATATTCTGGAAAAGGATGTTTTGACTTGTCAAAGAGCATTATGTGCACCAAATGCGTTGTGACGAATATTGAAAATTATCCAATCATACCTCTCACTCTCTCTCTCACACACAAGCACACACAAGCACACATGCTCTTTTATCCATTTAAGAATAGTATCGATGGTCACAAGTGCATTAACCCAGTACATGGCATAATGTTTATGTGCATGTGCATACATACTGTCACCCAGTTGCATTGGAAGTGTCGTGTTTTGTTAGACAGGCTTCTTTGGGAATTAGCTCTCTGAATCTATTTATGTGTGTATGTGTGTGCATGTCATGGATTATAGATGGATGGTTCGATGGATTGATCCATGGATAATATATCTAAGGTGACTAAGGAGTTACTCAATGTACATTGTGGCCGAGTTGTATTGAATGAAAAATCCACATCATTCTTTTTTATCTGTTAGTTGCGCAATCTCATAGGGGCCCTGCAACATTATATGAAGGATAGTGGTTGTTCATTGTGTATTTACATAAGTATTTGTTTGTGAAAAATCATTTTATGGATAAGATGATAGATAGACATAGTTTTAGAACTAGAAATAGATATTACTCTGTAGGCTCTTTTGTTGCTGTCGCATAACTCACCATGCAGATAACATAACTCAATATATGCCTCCTGATCAGGTAGAAATTTTCACTAGTTCTTGCATGCTTACTGAACTTATTTCCGTTGGGATTGGAGACACATCCCGTTTGTCAGTCATCAGCTGTGAAGAGTCCACACCCTCAACAGTTTATATAGTATAGTTGAACTTAAGTAGGGAAAATGAGAAACAAGTCATACTTTGTTGAAATGCTACTGAAATTTCTTATGGCAAACTTATCATCCCACCTTTTCCCTAATTTCATTCTTAGTCTAGGTATAACCGGTGGAATCACTTTTCTACTTGCTTACTGACCTATAAGGTTCTATGATGAGTCCATATATTATTAGTAGTTTTCTTCATGTATTTGGCATCAAATTTAGATGTTATTATGGGCAAGAACAAGTATGAGTGGTATGTGATGTATTTGGCGTCAGTTTTAAAGCTTGTAACTTTAAAGATAAACTGATCTTCGCTGTTGTAACTAGATATGGTGTCAAACCTACCCCCACCTATGATATGTGAAGCCAACATACTTTATTTTCGCTGTAACTTTTAACTCGATTGATTGCCTTCTAAAAAATTGCTTCTGGTACATAGCAAGTTCTTTATTTATTCTAAGTATGAATATTTTTTTCATTTCTTTTTCAATTGCTCATGTATCTTGCATGTTAAAGTAATCTACTAGAGAATAACTATGCTGTAGTAAGTAGTAGCTCAATTTTCGTATTATTGTTTTGCAGTTATTATTAGAATGACGATGTTGTAGTTAACAGAGATTGCAATATTGAATGTACCATTTGCTATACATGTTTAAAAAAATATCGATACTCAATCAGTTCAAATCCTAAATTCCTTTACTACTATTTATCTAATTAATATCCACAATAAGAATGTTAGTTTATTGTTATATTCATCAAACATTACATACAATTATTAGTCACTGCTATTGTTATCAAAAGAGGACTAATGGAAGAACGAACAAAGTCTCTGTTGGCAGTACAAGTGCACAAGTTGCATTTGGAAAATGTTTCTCAAAACTCAAAAGAAAAAAAAGCAAAACTATTGATTATCAATATTTTAGATATCAAACATTTAGATCATTCTTGTTAGCATTTTTTCCATATCAGATGTCTGTTGATATGCCAGGGAGACCATTTTACCGCAGACACTATATATATATATAACTAAAACCTGCACAGAATTGAAATATTTTAAATGCCATCTATCTTCTAAAATGTTATATAATGTATGCAAAGACACGAGTTTAAACAGTAAATGTTTGCAATTGTAATAGTATAATCATAATTTTTTTCTCTAAATTTTTTCTTTATATGCTGGTTTCTTCTCCTTTCCGTCTTCTAGTGGTTCTTGTTGCAGCTGCTGCTGCTGCTGCTGCTGCTGCAGATGATGACTAAGGCAGCTGCTGCTGCAAGAATCGAAATGACAAAGGAGAGGGATGAAAAGGTAGAGGAGAAGGAAAAGACGATAATGATAATGATGTAGAGGAAGAAGAGAAAGATGGATGATGTATCCATGGTGGAAAGAGGGGGGGGGGGGGGGGGGGGGGGGCACAAGAGGAGTCTGTACCTAACTTGGGGGTGTCAAAAGGAAGGGGATGAAGCTGCATATTTGGTTAGATTGATTTAGGTTTATTATTATTATTTTGGAAGATTTTTAGTAATTGGTTTTGGTTTTTAGATTAAGCTATACCGTTTTACTCCCAAAATCCAATACCAACAGAAAGTACCATATTGGCAATATATTGCCCCGATGTCAAGGCCAATGTGGTTCCAAAACTGACGTTCAACTAAATGAGGTTATGTTTACACTAGAAATAATAAAACCTCATTATATACCAGTGATGCCACACCATTATTCTGAATGCAATCAAATAAGTTTGTATATATCTATATATTTAACTATTTAAGCTGTTGAAGTATGACTACCAAACTCCTCTTCAACTCTATGAAGATTGTTCTATGAGTTAAATGTATTTTGTCCTGATTGAACCATCTGTGGAAGTCCATCCCTTATGTTACCGCCTTTTGGGGATCACAACGTTTTGCTTACTTCATTCATGTAAGGAAGTTCTCTTTGTGCCTTGTAAACTTTATCCTAATTAATGACCAAGTGAATCAATAAATATAATTGCATGCCTTTTTCCACGTTGGTCACCAATATTACACCAGTTGGCTCAGGGGGATAAAGTCATTTGATGAGTTCTGCTCTTGCAATTGGGTTACTGCAATTACAGGTTGAATTATTCTAGATATGCTGGTAAATATTCTTGTGTGAGGTGGAAAATGGGAAGCTAGAAACAGAAAGTAAAGAGAGCGAATGTGAAAGAGAAAAGAGAGAAAAGTGATAGTTCATCTCGTTCCAGTAAATCTGATTTTAAGTGCGACAGTGATATTATAAAAGGTTTCACACAAAATATTATAGCATGTTAAAATATGTTCTTATGTGTTAATGAGAGTACATTTTTCTCCTTACCTCTTATATATATTATAACTTTTGCATTTTAAATAGGATTTGTACGTATTCTTGTTTTTTTTTTTTTACATGTATGTATCCTCACCCTGTCACCCATTTCATGTGCTGCATTAGAAATGTTTTTAAGTCGTTTCATAAGACATGAGTACAACCTAAGTTTGCCATCAGAACAACAGCAAGTTTGCCATCAGAACAACAGCCTAAGAACTGTGGCATACACCAAAATTTTACCAACAGTTTGTGTTTCCTTTTATGAAAAAAATTCAAACTTAGAGGTTTACACACAAAATTGTGGCATACACTACCGACATATCTATTTGCTTTATTCACTTATAGATGAAATTAATAGGTAATAAAATAATACTTAACAAAACCATGTTTCTCTTAAGTGGAGGAAACTGTTCTGCCACTTTTCCATGCTAAATTGCACTGGCTTCTTGTTAGAGTGAATAAACTATCATTTGTTCAGTTAGAAGTTAATTAGTTTGAGTTGGGAGTAAGTATCTTTGATCAAACTTGGAGCAAGTAAACTTTTAGAATTAGTGAATATATTTCTAATATGTTAGGAATAGGTAATGATAATGATATAAATTGTAGATTTTTTATAAGCCTCGCAATCGTTCCTTATTATCTTCGACAATGATAAATCATTTTCAGTTTCACTTCCCCTCGTACCTCGTCCAGTAATTATGATATATTTTCTGCCTCCCCTGTATCATATGTCGCTAATGAAAAATCCTGATAACTTTGAGTTTTGCGTTCGACTTTTGCAGGGCCGATTTGTTAAGAAGGCCTCACCTCCATAAAGCTAAAGAAGAAGAAAGCGAGTAGTATCTCAGTCTGGGGAGTTGCATAAAGACCTGTAAATTTCCTTTTTGAGTATTTATAGTGGGGAAAGGATGAAGAGAGGCTCTGAAAGTTTTTGGATGCACCTAACTCTGAGCCTCTAACATAACTCTTATGAAAGGTGTAAAGATGTTTGCATTATTCTAGTTCTTTCAGAATAGTCGGAGTAGCAAATGATCTATAAAACAAGGTGTTTTCATAAAATAAAGCAGATTTTAATATTTTATTATTACTATTTCTAATACGGGTGTTGCATATGCTGACAAACTTGTTGGTTTGAACCTGTTTTTGTGAGTGGGACACTGTTCATTCCTTCCTTGATTAGTATCAAAGTACCAGTATTTATGTTAGATTTGATAAGTGCTATTTTTAGCTGATTCTTCCTATATGATTACGATACCATGATATGCCTTTTTTTTGGGTATACATATGTTGTTCATTGGGACCATAAACTATGATATTCCTTTTTTGGTCCACAAACCATGTGACCAACCTAGTGGTTTTGTTTATATGTTTATTAGTGCTGGAGTATGAGTGTGTCATGTGTGTGACTATATAAACTTTTGATTATACTGCAATAGTGAGTGATGTTACTAATGCCCCGGACAAGACAATCTCCTTCTTCTACTTGGAACACCGAAGAATGAATAATGGCACAAGCAGAATTTGGAGACTCCCGGCATTTTGTTTAGGTAAAGATGTGTCACTGGATGGATGGCACTGGGAGGGAGGGGCTGAACCTTTCCTGTGTTGGAGTAAAGGAAACTACTCTAATTTCCAAGGAAAAGACAAATAATCAAATCTGAGAAATACATATTTTCCAAGTCCCGAGGTACAGGTCCGCCCTCCCCATGGCTTGCTGTGTTGCTACTTTTTTTTTAATAATTTTTTAATAATTTTTTTTATTTGTTTTTATTTTTTATAAGAGAAAAAGGTCGAGTATGTCTATCCTGTTTCATTAATAAGGAATTAATAAAACAAACTCAGAGTATTGAGCCAAGTACAAAGCATACAATATATAAAAGAAAACATAAATCATCCCTAGCATAAGGGGGTGGGACAACAGGAAGGTACATATATGCTTTACAAAGTACATCAAAATATCTAACTCTCCCGAACAAAAATACAACAAAAACAACAAACTCCCCCCAACAAAATCCTGGGGTGGTGGGGATCAATCACCAGTACATGTCTGACAGGCAGGGCACTTCCCTCAGTCTAGCGTCGGTCCCATCTCGACTTCCTCATCATCATACTCCTCCACCTGAAAGATACTCGCGATCCTCTCCCTATGACCTGCTGTGGCAACAATTTTCCAACATGAAATAAGATGCATAATCTGAGTCAAATTACTAGAAATACTATTACATGTCCCACGAAAGTAATAATTATTCCTGTCTAGCCAAAGTCCTCAGGTCGTAGCGGCGATAGCAATAAACCAAGCTTCTCTCATCGTTCGTCTCTCAGTAGCGAACTTTGATCCTACCCACAGGTCCTCATACTTACAAGGGTACTCATTCATCCCCAGGGCGCAAAGTACCTCTACAAGGACTGCTTTGCTCCTGGGGCACTCTAGAAAAAAGTGGTCTCTAGTTTCCAGGACCGCATTGCAAAACCCACAGGTAGAGTCCAAATTCGGTTGGCGTTTAGAAAGGTTCTCTCTAGTCAATATTGCATCATTTAGCACCAGCTAGAGGAACACTTTAACTTTCAACGGGGTTTTCGCCTTCCAAACCACGTCCGACCAACTTGGGCTACATCCTCTAAAGTGCATGCGGTTGTAAAGAGAGTGAACAGTGAATGTGTCATTCTTTTCCAGTCCCTAAGATTTTCTATCGTGACCCTATGAGCATATAATTTCGTTGCTGGCGATATAGTTCTGAAGTTCCATGAGCCTATTATGGGAGCCCGGGTCAAGGGGATGTTTAAAGGCTGGTTTCCAAAAACTTCTTATCCGGGCTGCAACTACTGTACAGTGCGAATGTGTTTCCTGGTCATACAAATTAGGGAACATTGCTCCAAGTGTGTGCCCACCACACCACTTATCCCACCAGAATCTGGTGAATCTGCCATTCCCAATAGACGACGTCACACAACTAATGAATGGATCATAGACCTTAGCGATACCTCTCCAGAACCAGGAAACGCGTGGGCCTACCCTGTAACCCAGATTTCTCGTCACATTCCCATGCAGGTATGCTTGAACGAAATCCTGCCATCCTTCTCCATTAGGATGGAAGACTTTCCACCACTATTTTCCCAAGAGAGCCAGATTCATATCTCGCAGGTCAATGATACCTAATCCTCCGTTTATCTTTTCCATGCAAACTTTTTCCCATCTGATGAGGTTATATCCGCCTTTATCAGGGCTAGCCCCCTTCCAAAGAAACCGTTTACGAGTACGGTCAATTCTCTGGATAACCCAACGTGGCATTTCAAAAAAGGACAAATAATAGGTGGGAAGATTTAAGAGAACTGCATTGATAAGTGTGACTCTTCCTCCCAATGATAAAGTTTTACCTTTCCAACCAGCCAGACGGTTTTCTACGCCATCAATGATAGGTAACCAGTCCGTTTTCTTTAGTTTCCCCGGTCTCAACAGTAACCCCAGGTATTTAATGGGGAAACTCTCGATGGCGCAGTTGAGAATCGTGACATGCTCTTGTGCCTCCTTTATTGTCAGTGTGATGGGGGATAAGAGCACTTTTGTGGAAATTGATCCTGAGTCCAGACCAAGCTTCAAAACTATAAAGGATTCCTTTGAACGCGATGGTTTTTCCGAGGTTGCTATTTCCAAATAGGAGAGTATCGTCTGCATATTGGAGGATAGAGCAACCTTGGCGATTGACTCCACTGGCCACTGGCGATATCTAGCCAGCCATACTGCAGTTAGCCATCATAGACCACAATACGTCTGTCACAATGGTGAAGAGGAGGGGGGAGAGGGGGTCTCCTTGTCTAAGATCCCGTTTACACGAAAAAGGTTGGCCCGCAACCCCATTCACTATAATAGCAGTTCTGCTGGTAGTGAGACATGTGTGGATCCATCTGATCCATCTATCCCAAAATCCTCTACCAGCCAACACTTCCAGGAGCATTCCCATTTCACCGAGTCATACGCTTTCTCAAAGTCCAATTTCAGGAGACAGCTCTTAGCATTTGACGTGTGACAGTGATGTATAGTTTCTTCAGCCGTGACCATACTATCCTGAATACACCATCCTTTAATGAACCCTGTTTGCTCGTTACTAACGAGTCCGTCCATCACCTTTCCCAACCTATTAGCCAGGGTCTTGGTGATGATCTTAACTAAGCAGTTAAGGAGACTAATAGGTCGGAAATCTCCCACCCGCAGGTAGTCTTCTTTCTTGGGAATCAATACCACCTCAGCAAAATTAAGTCTACCTAGTTTAAGCTTATAGTCATATAGATCAGCGTTATAGATCAGCGAACAACTTAAATAGATCGTCCTTGATTTCTTTCTAGGACACCTGGTAGAAAAAGACTGGGAAACCATCTGGGCCTGGGGCTTTGTTCTTTCCGAGTTGCTATATTGTCTCCCGAATTTCCTTTTCCGTAAAAGGATCTTCAAGGAGTTGAAGCATGGGGACAGATTCATCCGCGTAACCTTGCCAGAATTCTTGGTGAAGTGGGACTCTCAGATCCGCCTTCTCTCTAAAGAGCTGTTTGAAATGAGTTTGAAATGTTACCCTGTTGGTACAACTGACTTAAACCAACAATAGACAACAGACACATTTTCTAGTTGCTTGCTAAAGAAAGCTGTAATGGTATGCATTGTTAGTTTGTTATGATGTACAATGAACATTCGGTCCCTATTTACTTATCACTTATATTTCTATCTAGGTACTGGCTATGTCACAGCTGAAAGAAGCTCGCTAAATGAAATTTTGAGGTGGCAAGTTGGGAACAAAGAGAACTTACGAAATAAGTAATCACTTGTTAATTATTATCAAATTGTATTAAAATTATTAGTAGATTCTAGCACACTAACAGTAGCAATGAGAACAACTAATGCTATTCCAAATTAACAAATTATCAACTTGACAAAGAATGTAACATAGAGAAAAGGACTAGGCATTAGTTTTGGGAAAGAATGTCTGAGGATAAACGAAGTAGCAACAATCCCATATACATATTCAATGAAGATTAAGAATTTCTCTATCTGATCACCTAACGTTGGTATCAAACCCCAAAGCCATGGGCCCCTCTCTCTCTCCATGCTCTGATGTCAAATCCATGAAAGCACTTACCAGTGGTGGCATTAGGAAAAAATGATATATAGGGGTGCGGATCTGAGTTCAAATTTTATTTAATGTTTTTTTTTTTTTTTTTATTTTATTTTATTTTTATTTTATTTTAATATAAAGGATGACCCAGTCATCATTTCATTAATACACTATTAAAGAAACAAAGTAGAACTACATACATAAGCCGAAGCTACAGCCTCTATCCAGTAGACAACACAAACAAAGCGACCACATCGAAACTACATACTAGGAAAGTAAGATACAACCGACTTGGAAGCCAGAACAACCCAAAACATAAAACGAAGAAACACTGAAGAGTAAGCCCCAGATAGAGCCGCCGTAATACCAAAATATCCATCGACAGCACCTACTCATCCTCTTCCATCCGCAGACATTTCATGGCTCCTCTGTTACCTGTCCATTCATGAGTTAATGTCCGAATTTTGTACATGAGCCCTAAATAAGTGTATCTGATATTATGAAAGCATAAATCGTTCCGGCTCAACCATATGCTCCACATGGTTGCTGAAGCTATGATACCCCACTGCTCTCTCTCTTTCTGACTAGCTAACTATACCCAACAACTGTCCCAGACCTCAGCACTGGACCTAGGACTATGAACACTCCCAAATCGGAGTCATATATTCTCCCATGCTAGCTTAGCCTTGGTACACTCGAACATAAGATGGTTAATATCTTCGTTATGACACTCACAATTCCCACATAATACGTTAATTTCAATCTTCCTTTTCTGCAGATTAATCTTCGTTAAGATCGCATCGTTCATAACTAACCATGCAAAAATTTTCACCCTCAAAGAAACGGACAACTTCCAAATGATCTTCGCGTCCTTACAACGCAGTCCTCCGTTTATTAAATGTTTTAACTAATATGGATATCTGATGACAATTACTTATCAAAGGTAGTTACATTTGTGATCATTGTTGAACTATCCTAAACATATGAACAAGTTTTCAATTTGAACTTCCTTCTTGGATGAGGATAAACTTATCAAGGACTTGTATTGGCAATGCAAAAATTTATAAGCCTGTTTAGTTAAAGTGACGCTTCTCAGGATGGAATGGATTACGTAGCCTCCCCTATAGGTGAAGGACTTGGGCGAAATATCATACGTCTGCCTGGTCAACTGCTCATTTGAAACTAGAGGTGTTAATGGGCTAGGTCAGGTAGGATTGAAGACTAAACATACCCGAACTCAACTGGTATGGAAGGGTTCTATTCAGGCGGGCGGGGGCGGAGGCGGAGGCGGGTATCAACAGCTTCAAATTGAAATTTCATGTTAAAGTATATATGAAATATTCATACTAGGCAAAAGGAAGTGCAAATAATGTGGACTATATCAAAATGAGTCCAAAACATTGATATACTTAATTTTGCAAAAGCGGCTGGAAACTGAGGACTATAGTCCACAAGATGGGGGGAAATGTAAATTGTGAAATATGAAATTTCGTAAAATTGGCTCTAAAACCACACCCAAAAAAAATGAAGTGTGGAATTATGCAAAAACGACAAAAAACAGTGGACTAGTCAAAAATGTGACAAAACAATGAAATTAAGAATTTCGATAAAATGGCTCCAAACTGTATACTATAAACCACAAAATGTGGTCAAAATAGTAAAATATAAAATTTCGTGATGTTGACTAAAAACTGTGCACTATTTAGCCAACAAAATATGACCTAAATAGAAAGGAAAAAAAACAGAATTACATGAAAACGGCCGAAAACTGCAGACAATATACCCCCACAAAATATGGTCAAAACAATGAAGTTTGAGATTTCGCGAAATAAGGTAAAAACTGTGGAATATAACCCCTAAACTAAGCCTAAAATAGCAAAATAAAAAATCTCGTGAAAACAGCTAAAAACACCCACAAAATGCAGCGAAAACAGTGAAAAATGAAATTTTACAAAATTGGTCAAAAACTATGAACCATATAGCCCAAAAAATGTGGCCAAAACAATGAAATATAGAATTTTGAGAAATTATCTGAAAATCGTCGACAGCCAAAAAATTGAGCAAAAACAGAAAAATACTGAATTTTGCGAAAACGACTGAAAAATGGCCTACAAAATGCGTTCAGAATAGTGAAATACAAAATTTGAAAAAATGGTCATAAATTGTGGAGTTTATAGCCCTCAAATGTGACCAGAAGAGTGAGTTTTACGAAAATTATGGACTCTAGGCCACAAAACATGGATAACACGGTGAAATACGAAATTTCACAAAATTGACTAAATTTTGTGGACTGGAGCACCAAAAATTTGGCCATAACAGTGAAAAACAGAATTTAACTAAATTGACCAAAAGCTTTGGATTATAGTCCACAAAATGTGGCAAAAAACAGTAAAATGCATAATTTCACGAAATTGAGAACAAATATGAACTTTATCCCAAAAATATGATCAAAACAATGGAACATGAAATTTCGCAAAATAGGTTGAAAAGGGTGGATTATAGCCCACTAAATGTTTGCCAAAACAGTGACATACATAATTTCACGAAAAATGCCAAAATTTTGGACTATATAGCCCACAAAATGATGCCAAACAAGAGAAGTACGAAATTTCGCAAAAATTGTCAAAAACTTTGGGCGATAAGCCCAAAAAATACGCCAAAAAAGTGAGATAAGGAATTTCGCATAAGGCAGAAAAATGTGCACTACAGCCCAAAGAGAATACAAAATTTCATGAAATCGGCTGAGAATTGTGGCCTTGCACCACCAAATTAGATCAAGACAGTAAAATACGGAATTTCGTAAAATTTGATGAAAATATGGCATATAACCCACAAAATGTGACAACAATAGTGAATAAAGAATTTCGCAAAATTAGCTGAAACTGAGGACTATACCTCACAAAAGTTGCCAAAATAGTGAAATACTGAATTTCGCGTAAATAGCCGAAAACTGTGGACTATAACCCACAAATTGAGGCCCAAACTGTGAATACAATATTTCTGAGAAACAACAGAAAACGGTGGACTACACACCCCACAAAATGCGACCAAAATAGTTAAATACGAAATTTCACGAAAACTACCACAAACCGTCGAATTATAGCCCATAAAATATAGCCAAAACAGTGAAATACGAAATTTCTTGAAATTGACTGAAAGCATTGGACTGTAGCGCACAAAATGCAGCAAAAACAGTAAAATGCGGTATTTCACAAAATTTTGCATAAAATATGGACTATATAGCATTATAGCCCTTAAATATGGTAAAAATAAACAATGGAACACAAAATTTTGTGAAACTGGTTGAAAACAGTGAACTATATAGCCTACAAAATGTGACAAAAATAGCAAAATATAGAATTTCACGAAAACTGCCGAAAACTGCGGACTATAGCCTACAAAATATGCCAAACAAGGTACAAAATTTCGCAAAAACAGCCAAAATCTTTGGCCAATAGGCCACAAAAAGCGTCCAAAAAAATTGAAATACGTAATTCACAAAAAGGGCAGAAAACTGTGCAATATAGCCCAAAAAATGTGGGCATTACAGGCAAATACAGAATTTTGTGAAATCGTCTGAAAATTGTGGAGCCACAAAATTAAGTCAAAATAGTGAAATGCGGAATTTCTTAAAATTGGATGAAAATGTGATTCATAACCCACAAAATGTAACCAAGATAGTAAAATACAGAATTTCTCAAAATTAGCTAAAAACTGAAGACTATATCCCAACAAAAGTGGCAAAAATAATGAAATAATGAATTTCGCGAAAACGGCCAAAATTTGTGAACACTAACCCTAAAAAATGAGAATTTTTTCCCAAACTGTCCCACTTTTCGAAAGTTTTTCCCAAACTGCCCTATTTTTTAAAAAAATTCTCAAACTGCCTCACTCGCTTTCTGAAAAGCGAGTGTAGTTAAAACCCCATCGCTTTTTCAGAAAGCAAGTTCGAGACTTTTGATTTTCGAAAATCTAGACTCGCTTTCTAAAAAAGCGACCTGTTTTTAACCAAACCCACTTTCTCAAAAAGCGAGTGGGTTATCTTGGTAAATACTTTTGAAAGTGGGTCAGTTTACTAGAAAGTGGGTCATTTTGGTAACAAATTCACAAAAACATCAGTCATAGAATTTCTCGGTATGGGAAAAAATTTAATTGACACCCTTCGTTGACTTAAATTTGACACCCTTCATTGAAAAAATTATATAGTTGGACATCATTTGAATTAAATTAACACATTATGGTCATGTAAATATGTCTACCTTTTACAACAAGTTCATTGTATTCTGCACTCATACCCATACTTCGATCATGTTTCTCACTTGTACCCATACCCATAAAAATGGTAATTATTCAAGAAATGCAGACAAGAGAGACCCATAATATGGTGAATATCAGTATTCATCCAGATCGGGAGGAAATTGGAAGAAAAAGAAAGACAATACATTTTCAACGGGGCATCAATACTGAAGAACAAATAAACCAAGGAGGCAAACAGAACATTATCATGGACACATACTACAGACACAAATTCAATTACACTTCAACAATGTCATCCCAGTCCATGGAAAACAAAATTTAAAAAATGGGAGGACTGTCACTGGAATAACCATTAACCAAGAATGATAAGTAAAATGTTATTTCCATTATAAGAAATTCAACTGAAAGCCAAGAGAATAGGAGATTTTTATCTGCAACCTTGTTGTACATCCATACTCTATGATACAGTAATAGATTTGATTGTCACGATATTTTCTTTAAAGAAAAATAGGTGACTATCTCTTAAGAAGTGATAAAGAAATTTCTTTTTTAGCTGCAAGTAGTTCTAAAATCCATGTCAAATACTAGAACATTACCTGAATTACATTGCTCTGGCGTGGTCGAGTTGCATTGGTTTTCACCATGTGGAGATAACCACAGCAGCTTCCAGAGCAACCATCTACAATACTTTTATGCTTGTCTTTCTACCCCACTAACTTCACTCTCCTAACCTTGAATGGAGAATCAGATTCTAGGGGACCCACTATCTCCAGACACCTCAAGCCAACCTCAGATACAAAATAATTTTGCAAAGCATCATCTTTAGACTCATGATAATCCACATGATTGTGAACTTGTTACCAAAATGACCCACTTTCTGAAAGTATTTACCAAACTGACCCACTTTCGAAAGTATTTACCAAAACAACCAACTTACTTTTTGAGAAAGGGCGTTTGGTTAAAAACAGGTCGCTTTTCCAGAAAGCGAGTCTAGACTTTCGAAAATCAAAAGCCTCACACTCGCTTTCTGAAAAAGTGATGAGGTTTTAACCACACTCGCTTTTTCAGAAAGTGAGTGAGGCAGTTTGGGAATTTTAAAAAAAATAGGGTAGTTTGGAAAAAACTTTCAAAAAGTGGGACAGTTTGGGAAATTTTTTTTTAAATGAGGCCAAAACCATGAATACAATATTTCCAAGAATTTCCACAAAACTGTGGACTACACCCCCACAAAATGCGACAAAAAAAATGAACTACGAAATTTCACAAAAACTACTCAAAACTTTAGACTTATAGCTCACAAAATATAGTTGAAATTGTGAATTACAGTATTTTGCAAAAAAAGCTGAATTTTATAGACTATGCGCACACAAAATGCAATCATAACACTAAAATGCAAAATTCCGCAAAATTGGCTAAAAATTATGGACCGTAGACAACAAAACAGGGCCAAAACATTGAATACGGAATTTTGCAAAATTGGCAGAAAAATATGAACTATAGCCTACAGAATGTGGCAAAAACGAAATTTCGCAAAGTTGCATGTTATAATAACTGAATCACACGCATTAAACTCTTAAACTCTAAACTCATAAACATCTTGTAAAACGTCGACTTGTCAACTGGCACTCATTCATTCAATGCACTCTTAAGATAGTTCTCATTGAATTAGTGAACTTCCCCCTTCTTATTCTAATTGGAAAGGCACAAGAAAAATCCACAGAAGTGAACTAACTTTTAAATTGGGAATATTTACACAAGATTGATATCTAATTACCCAAAAAAAAGGACCTAGAGGCTTTGGAAATTTTTTATTGCTAGGTCACAGAAGAATGGTAATTACAGCACGTATACATAAGTAAATACACAGCTCAACTTACATTTCAGATAATAAATTGCTAATTTTTCGGAGCTCCTTAAGGGCATTCACTGCTGTAGCCTGCCCTTTGCCTCCAAGAATGTTGCCTGCCTGACCCTGCTCTTGCTGGAACACTGACTCAATCATCTACACAGCCCATATAATAAAAGATTTGGCAGTTAGAATACATACAAGCATAGACCGTATTTCATATTTCACATCCGCAAGATTCTTTCTAATCTCAGAACCTATTTAGTGAAATTGCACTTACGTGCAAAGCATGTGTAGGTGATGACTACTTGGACGGGAAACTGTCAGTGTTTACGGGACAGCTAAAGCAGAGTTATATCATAAACTACGTGAAGGGGGTATAAGTGCCCGTAAGTCATAGCCCTGTATATGGATTATGGGGGATGTTTCTTGTAGTTTAACCTTAAGATAAAAGTCTTATAAAAAACAAATGAAATTCCAATATGCATAACACTAACAAAAGATGGCAACAAAAATTAGTTTATTACCTGAATATTTTCAAGCATAGATTGCCCAAGATTCTTCAGAGTACCCATCACTTTCTTGTCTCCAACTTCAGCCCTCCCACCGTCTCTAGTAGAATTACAGTCAGAAGACAAACTTCCAGGATTTTCCTTGATAACATTTTCATCATTTGATGATTGTTTTTCAGAGTTCCCCTCACCAGGGCCTCTACCAAACCTTAAAAGCCACTGAAACCTACCAAACAATAATTTCCGATCCTTCAATCCCTCTCCATACTTTGTTTCATCATCCTTATTAGATCTATCTTCATTGATAATTGCAGCATCATTACTAATAGTAGACCCAGTTTCCACATTTTCAATATCTTCAACTCTATGAGCCTCTTCATCATTGTCTATACTGGGCGAATTTGAAGAAACACTACTTTTTTCCAAGTCATTTTCATGATCATTTCCTATGTTATGCGGACTATTACTATTAGCCATGGAGAAGACTGAAGAGTGCTCTCCACTCAGGCAAGTCTCTTCTACTGTGCAGTCAGAGTTCCTCCCAGTACTAGTTTGATCAACAGAATCCTCAGTTACACATGTCTCCCTATCTGCTTCCAATGGGAGAGTTTCATTTCTGTTAATAAATTCGGGAACTCCATTAGTTGCCAACTTAATTTTAACATCAGTTAAATCATTAAAAAGCCGACGTCTAACATCCTTTTTAGCCTGCAAAGGATCCGACTCGGTCCTCAATAAGCCAAATCTATCTCCTAATAATTTCCTGATCTTTCCACCACTGTTCTTTGGAGCTGCCCCTTCTTTATGCAACACCCTCCACTTCTCTTCCCAGTAACTATCATGTAATAACTGGTTCGGAGTTTTAGGAGAAGCTGCATCAGTTGGACAGCTGTGTATTCTATTTACTTCTGGCTTTAAACTATTCTGAAAAAAAGATGAGGATATTATGTTTGATTGGAAAGCAAGAGCCTGCCAAGACTTTGCCTTCTCTATTAATTTCCTCACATCTATGTTCTTCGGGAAATTCAGCAATCTCTGGAGGCAGGAGGTGGCATTCTCTGTGGCTAACAAAGCAGATCTTAAGTGAATAAGCATGGAAACAGCCATGGCTGAAATGAAGGCCCCACGAGGGCAGCACAAGACTTTGAAGCTCCATTCAAGATCATCCTTTATTAATGAAGTATTAGAAGAGGCAAAAAGCTCGTCCCATATTAGTAAGAGGTTGTCAAGGGAAAATTCGCGGCCAAATAGAACACGGAGCCATCTGAGTGCAAAGTACTGAGGTTCAACACCGAGATCAATGAGGTGAGTATGGAGAGAAGAATCCACAACAGAGAGCAGATGGTACAATGCTGCCGAGGCTTCAATCACGGGAGGTATGCCCACGCTTGATCCGACAATAGGGGATGGTGAGAAGAAGTCGGCCATCGCAACCACTCCACGAGCTCCACTCATCAAGCCATCAAACATACAGTATGCATCGTGCTCCATGAAGCGTTCAGAAAGGATCACGCCTAACTCACCTTCAGCTCCATAGGCATCACTTAGCAAGAAGAGCTGTTTTGTTTCAGGGTCGAGGTCGTCAAAGCTGGTGATTTTGGGATTTTGTTGTTCATCAAAGCTATCTTTCTCAACTCTTGAATCCAATCTGGAGGACTTTGTGAACCAGTAATTGGAGGTCAAGTCACCCTCGGAGAAAGACATCTCATCAAATTCATCACTGAAGCAGTCTTCGTAGAGTGCTCGAATTTGAAAGAGGTATTGGAGATCAATGTGGAGCACGTAAAGAAGTGGAGCCAGTAGTTCGTGCATTCCTATTTCAAAGTAAAGAAACATCTAGCTCAGCTTTATCTTTTTATATAACCATGAATAAATAATTTCATAAGATAATGAAAAAAATATACAATATCATGGAAAATTGAATTAAACAACAATAACAAAGCCTGATGTCCCAATTCTTTCAGGCATTGCTTTATCAATCCCGCTCGACTTAGCTCTATTAAGAGTTTTTTTTACCTAGTTTAATTTGAAGTCTTCATATCTACGACTACATCTCACTCAACTTTCATTTTCAATACAAAATAATTTAGGTAATTAAAGAATTATTAAATATAAAATAAATATCACCAATAACTTATATAACAGGGGATGCTGCTAATGTTTTGCCTTGGAGAGTACTGTCTCTTAACATATGTGCTTTAGCGACCAATTGAAGGGAAGGCTCAATAGAGTTGCATTCTACAAGTAGTTCCATTTTTCCAGATAGGATAATGATGATATGGACTAAACATTCTAAAACATCAATGAGGAAGACATGTAGTATGATGAATACAGAAATAGCTCAAGTATAATGTTAAAAGTCTTTATTAGCTTACCTTGTCTATAGCCATACTCTGGGTGCCTAAGGCACCATAAGAGCAATACTCTTCTTAACAGAGCTTGGCATGCATGTGTATGAAAATAACTTTCATGTTCAGGATACAACCGCGACAAATCCTGGTCTACCACTTTCTCCAGTTCAGCATTTCGGAAAAAACGGCCCCAGGTGCTTTCTACAAGATGTTAACCACACCAACAGTGAGTATTCTAGTAAGAAGGCAAACATCCATTGAGCAGAACCAACAAAAACACCACAGAAGCAAACAGAACCCAAAGTAATTTATAGAATCTTAAGAGCAAGTAGCATACCTGGATTTTGAGATAAAGGGTTGTCCATGGTAAGGTCGGGAGATTTGCTCCCATCTTTTGGTAGATGAGGATCTATAAGAAGCCGACGCCTCAGAATTGCATATCTAATTCGATAAAAATATTCAGCATTCATTAAAAAAAACATGGCTTTCATCAACATGTCTTAAGTAAAACTAATACTAGATAACAAGAATGTTTATTTCGGGCCTAAACTCACCTCTAATTCGAACACAAAGTTGTAGAATTAAGTTATAACTTGAAATTGCCCAACATATACAAGAAAGCCGAACATATTATTATCCTTTTAACACAAGATATATCATAAGGGAACAAGATAACAAAACCCTGCCACCCAAATCCAGAAATTCAATTCAATTCACACACACACATATATATAAAGGCTAGAAAATTAAGACTTGTCATGGTAACAATTCTGCGTAACTCCACAAGTATAAACTCAATATGATGAAAAGGGGATTTTTTTTTTAATATTTATTTTAAAGTTGCTTCCTTTTCTCAAAGTTCAGATTCAAAAATCAAACAAGTCCCTCAAACTAACGATAAAAAAAAAAAAAATTTAAAAAAAAAAAAAACCAAGTCCCTCAAACTAAAATATACCTTCTCCTGGATTCTGCAGTAACCCTGCGAAGTTGGTCAATGGAAGCGGAGGGGGAAGATGGGAGAATCCCAAGATCAATTCGCCACCGAATCCCTCGAAGATTCGAAAATCGAGTCGATGAAGATGAAGATGAAGATGACTGGGACTCGACTGGAAGTGAGGACATGACTCAAATTACCAACTAGGGTTGAATTGAAAAAGGTTTGAGACTTTAAGCAAATCTAGAAAGAAAGACAAGGGAGGGTATTTTGGGAAGAGGAATTGGGAAGTTAGATGGAAGAAGAAGAAGAAGAAGAAGAAGAAGGTGGGGAAGATATTGGAATTGGGATTTACTGTTTGTCTCCGGCTTCCATTGTGGACGCAATTTGTTCAGCTCTCTTTCTTTCTCTTTCTCTCTCTCTCGTTTCTTTTGGATAAAGAAACAATATATGGAATTACGGAAGAAAGGAGGATCTTTCGTGTAAGAATCCCCAACAAATATCATATTTACATATTATATTTTTATTTTTATTTCTAAATGATGTAGAGTTCAATTTTATTCCTCAACTTGCCAATAAGACTGCAAATCGGACCAGACAGGACCAGACATTCATATGTTCAAGTTCGGACCGAAATTCTATTCGGATTGGCTTATATCTGGCTGGATTCAGTTTGGACAAAAATTTTATAGGCCGGACTCGGTTCAATAAAGCATCGGACCACAATAATACTCGGACGGACTTAAATTCGGCTCGAGCTCGGTAAAGTATCGAACCTAGTAATTTATTCAAGTTCTGTTCGTATAACACTTCGGACGATCTACGGTCGGGCCATTTTTCGAGCTGGACTTGGACGAACGACGGACAGTTCTGTTCACAAATTACCTTTACTCTCTAAATAAATCTTTTACTCATCTCATATTTTCTTCTTTATCAAAATCCAAGTATTTTACTAATTTTTTTCCTCTAAATTATCTTATGCATATCTTGCGGCATGTTTTTTTTTTCCCCCACTTTTCTTTAAAACGAAATGTTTAGAACGTGCATACAAAGTTACTACTTTGAAAAAATAGTGAGTTACGGAAGAAAGAGAGAAAGATGAGTTGGTGACTAGTGTAAGTCCAGACATAAAGATTAATGGTCAGATATAGATGAGTTCATACTATATTATAAAAAAAGGAGTAAGTCCTTTATTATTAACGGTATATACACAAATATAAAATTATGAGGGGTTAATGCAGGCCCAACCCAGGCCTGATGCAAGTGAAACCCCCCAAAAAAAAAAAAAATTTGTATATGAGAGGGCCCCCATTTTCAGGAAAAAAAAAAATTTAGAAATGTGTATATGCGGAATATATGTGAAAAAAAATCTAATACATAAGGGCCCCCGTTTTCGAAAAAAAAAATTTGAAAATGTGTATATGTGAGGTATATGTGAAAAAAAATTCTAATGCATGGATCGGGTTTTTTTTTTTTTTTTTTTTTGTGTATATGTGGGGGCCCCTTTTTGAAAGTTTGCTTCAGGCCCCCAAAATCGTAGAGCCAGCACTGGGTTAATGTAGAAATAAAAAAATTGTAACTTGAAAAGTATGCCAAAAGAAAAAACGCCTTAATTTTTTTTTCACGATAAACCAGAAAAGCTTCTGAAGAGAAGGAGCAAGATTGTGAAAAACCGAGGAGTTTCACTTCTCGACTACAAAGCCATTATTAGTGGGACGCAAGGGAGAGGATGAGCTGCCAATTTTCTTCATAAATCTACTTCTAGAATACTACTTGGCGTGTAATTATTTTTCCTAACACCAATTGTGTAAACCTAACAAAAGTTCCTTTAAATGGTAGAACCAGTCAACTATATATACTAGTATTCATCAAAAAAAAAACTATATATACTAGTATTTAGCATATATACTAGTATTTAGCATGTGCAGTCCCGGTGTTAACAAATATAAATAAAGCCTACATAATGAGATAGTTGGAGTTTCACGTGCGATACACGGATTTATTTTGTTACAAATCAGATTTGTTTAGTTAGCACGTGTGATGCACTAGATAATAAATATAAACTAAGACTATAATGGGAGAGTTTGAATTACATGTGCAATGCACGAGTTAATAAATATAAATAAAGACTATAAAATTGGAGCACGTTCGATGCACGGATTTATTTTGTGATAAATAAAATTTGTTTGGTGACAAACTCTCCCATTAATATATATATATATATATATATATATTAGAAATGCTTCATTGAAAACGGGTTTGTTTTCACAGGTTGGAAAACAGCTATGTGGGTCGTTGGCTCGCTCTTGAACGTGATCAGCGGCTCAGATTGGCTCCGCCCATCACCCGTTCTCACTTAAGTGGCGGAGGGTTATTTTGAAAATTTCGTCCCAAATAACTCTTCGCTTGATTCGCTTTGAGGTTATGAAAACACCTAGGGGCCTAGGTTATGAACATAGGCCGTTGTTCTAGGTTAAAGATCGTTGTTCCAAACAACGGCCTATGATTATTCCACCTTTCCCCTCAAAAAAAAAAAAAACAAAAAAAACAGCCTATGCTATAAAATTTTTATGAAACTCGGACAAACTGTAAGGAAAAAGCGGTAGTGATTTTATTCTGAATTGCATGTTGTCTGAGAGAATGGAAATGATGAATGAGAGAATTAAAGAAGAATAGAACCCAAAAAAAAATGTTCAAAACATACAAGTAAATGCACGTTGAGTTTGTGTGCATTAAGAGAAAATATTGAGCTGACATGATTGAGTATATCTATAATGCTATTTTGAATGCTTTCATGGATACATTTTGGTTTTATCAAATGCCTTTTCTATTTTTTTGTTTTTGAAGACAACCTTAGTATTCCTTTCATTAACAAATACAAAATTTAGAATAAAGGAAAAATAAGCAAACAAAGCAAACATATATATGCACTTGAAGATTACATTATCACAAAGAGGTAAGTATGATATATTAGATAACACTGTCAGAATGAAGTGATGATGAATATATGTATATGAGAATACTAGTTGGAAGCTTAAAATGTAGAATAATCATATGTATTTGAAAATTTGGTTAGAAATTTATTATAAACAGGTAAATATGATATATCATAGAACAATGAAAAAATATCATAGAATGACATGCATGGACTAAGTGAAAAATAATATTAAATTTATAAAATGGTAAAATAACATGAATGATGTGTGAAAAATAATTAGTTTAAAAAATAAAAAAAAAATTGAAAAACTAATTAGCCCATGAGGTTTCAAACCCGTGACCTTCATGTTATTAATATAACACGCTAACCAACTGAGCTAATAGGCCAATTATTGTTTCAAATTTTAGATAATACAATATAATCTTATCTGAAAATAATTATATATATTTTTTAAACATTGTAAATAATTAAAAAATATGGGGTCCTATAAAATTAAAGGCCCAAAGCAGTTGCTTGTACTGTTTGGGCCCAGATCCGTCCATGTCCATGCAGTGGCGGAGGGAGGAAGAGAGGAGGGGGGACATTTGGGACCCCAAAAATTTTGTAAAACTCCCTAATATAGATCAAAATTTTTATTTGGCCCTCCCAGTTAAAAAAAAATTGGGACTCCCAAGTGTAATTCACCTCTTATTAAAGGCTCAATTATGTTGATGCCGGGGAAAAAAAATTTGGGACCCCCATTTTGATTCGTCTGGCTCCGCCACTGTGTCTATGTATACTCCAACCATCCTATTTATAATTAAACAAGAAGAAGAATAAGATATCTTTCAATCAAAATATAATTTTTCACATGATTTTTGTGATTTATCTAATTCACATGACCATTTGAGTGAGGCAGACTGCTGCTGTTTATTTTTGAGGAGATTGATGAGCTAAAAAGATAAACCAACAAATACATTATTAATTACTTAATTAATGTGGTTTAGTTCTTATTTTAACAGAATGAGAGAGATTCTTTTCAAAGGACTAAGCATATGCTTTAATTCTGATGCGGTCCTAGTTGCCCGATGGCTTTGTCGTCAAACATACATATCAATATCAATATCAACAATTGGTCAAAATGTGCAACTCCTATATATGCACGTTTAGTGCACGCACAACAAAACTCTTACTTATTATTAGGACCACTTATTAATTTTCTGTATATATCTCTAATCTCTAATATTATAATAGGAGTCATTTGTCATTTGTTAATCTACCAACACGTGCATCGCACGTGAATAACTAATATAATGGAAGACTCAGGTTCAATCCTTCACCATGTCAGGTTATTTACTTAATTTTTTAAATATATTAAATATATGTCATATGTATAATTTTTTTTTTTTGATCAAAAGATGACTAAGTCATTGCTTCATTAAAGAGAGATTTAACGAAACAGGAATAAAGATACAAAGTACAGGAAATAAGATACAAAGGTCGGCCGTACGTAGCCAATCAACATCAACGTTCAGCTAAAAGTACAGCCTGAACGGAACAAAATACATCAAAACATCATAATCCCTGAACCAAAAGAACAATCACTGAACCAAAAGGAACTGAGTAGCTCGGCACCTGCCTCTGAACTACTACTCCTCCTCCACACGCCTCTTCTTCCTTGATATTTTTTGTATAAATTAATATCAATCTATCTATCTATAATATAATATATATACTTACTATTTAATGAAAGAGTTTGTTACAAATAAATAGTTTTTAATATTTTTATACATCTACCTATCTATAATATAATGTATATACTTACTATTTAATGGAAGATTTTGTCACAAATAAATAGTTTTTAATATTTTTTGTCTCAAAAGAAACTCCAATTTTGTCACCAAACAAACATGTGCATCGCACATGCAACTTCAAATCTATTTTTCAACACATACTTCGCACATACACATCAAAGTTTTTTTTCTTAATTTTTTAAAAATACGTGTATCACCCATTCAACTCCATTTTTAAAAAAATTAAGGCTTCCATTGCACGTGCTAATTACTATTGACTTCTGTGTATCACACGTTTTACTCTTAACTATTTATCAAAACGTGCATTGCATGTGAAAAATACTAGTATATATAAAAGATTAATGAATTACTAAATTCCGTCTAGCCAAAACAAAATAATAAATAATAAATGCTTGTTATACATATGGGCCATAGTTTGAGCTCCTCAAGAGTCAAGACAATTTCCTAGCATCCTCACCCCCTCTGATTCTAACCCTACGAATTGGTTTATTTTTCCTACAATCACATCACACACTCATAATCTGGAGTGCTAGCTGTATTAAAGTCGCTAGTTTGATATGACTCTTTCTTTTAAGTTTTAACCCATATATTATTCAACTTAATATTTGGTATTAAGGGTCTCTAAATTTTGTTATTTGTTATTATACACTTGCTCTTTAATTTATAGTACATCTTAGATGCAACAAGTGCAACAATAACACTTTGGTTAAATAGGTTACCTAAATGATTGGTGGTCTAACCAGTCACATTTAACAAGTCGATCCAGTCCAATTGACTAGGACATTTTCAGATATATCATAACTAGTAGTTTACACATGCGATGCACGTTTTAATAAATATAATTTTTTAAAATAAAAAATTAGACATAGTCTTGATTTGAACCTATAACCTCCTTTATAATAGTTATGCATGTGTGTTACACGGGTTGGTAGAATGACAAAATATTTACAAATGACACTAAGGCATTCTCCCATTATAATATTAGAGATTAGAGATATGATATGCTTAATTAGTAGAAAAAACTATATATAGGAGTTATTTGAAGGAAAAAACTATTAACAATGCACATTCTAATAATTATGTCACTATTTGTTCTCCTTAAGAAAACTGACAAATTTTAAACTTAGACATGTGTAAGTATAAATTTGGGTTTTTAACATATATGTCCCTAACAAATATGTGAATATCACATATACCCCTCACAAATGTGTATTTTCACATTTATCCCTAACAATGTGTATCCAACCTCTTAGTTAACCATTAAGTTAAAACTACTTTAAAAACATAAAAACTTATAAAATATACAGCTATGTTTAATAGATTTTATGTAAAATGACTAAAATACTTTTCCTCTACTAGTTAATCTTATTTTTCTTACTTTTTATAAACTAAATCGTCTATAAAACCAATTGAAACAAATCAATCTTTTTCAATTTTTCTTCAATTTTCTTAATAAATGAACAAATTTACAGTACATCTGTATAATTTCATCTTTTTCATCATATTTTCTAGCCAAATTCGCTACTATTCTTATAAGTTTCAATTACACGTAGTTTTAGGCAACTTTTAGGAGTAAATAAGAAATGAGCTCATATTGTTAGGGGCATATATGAAAATATACATTTTTGAAGGGCATATATGATATTAGCATATTTGTTAGGGGCATACATGTTAAAAACCCTATAAATTTATATGAGAGATTTATTAGCTGGCGAATCAATTACACCAAATCAGATAATGACTTGTTTCTTTTTCCTCTTTCCTGTTCATAAATGTGGCCAAATTTTTGTTCCTAATCCACGTAGTAGTGACAATTAGGAAATACTACATCATAAGAGTTTTAGGGAAAAAAAGGACCGAATAATTGGGGTGGTGATGGAATGAATAATGCACATATATATAATAAATCTGTATTTATGTGTGACGCCTACTAAGGAATCTATAAGGAAAGCGTGCATGAACTCACTTAATGACAATATTAACAACCCTTTAGAAAAGTTGGATGGAAAGTGAAACACTTTGTTAGGTGCCGAAGCTGTTTCATATATTGGCCTTTCCCATCAACTTCATGCTCGAAAAGAACAGGTTAGCTGATTGAGGCTGGGGGACCTACCTTGTTATTTATGAATAAATAATGCAGTGCAATAATATTTGATCTTGTAGTTAAACACACATACACACACACAATATATAGTCATTCTCTTTTTGATAATGATGAATTGGTGTAAGCAAAACTCCCATTTGATTTGGCTTATTTTCAGCTTAAAATGACTTTTGAAGTGTCTAAAATTAATGAAGTCCAAAAGTGATTTTGGGCTGAAAATAAACCAAACTAAATGTGGCTTTATTCCCTAAAACAAATAAGTCTACCACTAACACCCACTAGCACTAGTCGAAATGAAAATATACTCTATAACATTTTTCACAAAACAACAAATCTAATAATTAAGATGTATAGAAAGGAAAATTAATAATTGTCACCAAACGCCAAATCTAATAGAGTAATGTACATTTATGACCGCCTCACCGACAAAAGAATTATTTGAGGGCATTGCTACCGTCCGTGTCTAGTCTAGCTAATAAATAGATAAATAGATAAACATCATAATTAGTTAAGCCAAATAGCCAATAAATAGTACTACTATTGACCCATAGAACAATATTGATGAATGAATTGCATTTGCTAGGTGATGTGGCAGATAAGACATTTCTTAAGAATACCACCAGGTTAGGTTCATGTACACGTGTCTTAATTGAATTGGTAAGATGAGATTTTGAAGCGCATATAGTATGTTGGATGGATGGCTGGTGATAAGGATGATGATGATGGCGACGATGTGGCACTCAGAGCATCTGTAGTCGTCGAGAAGCTTAATAAATTTTGGTTATTTGGCCAATGGAAATGAAAAAAATAACTTTGTGTTCGAGTCGTCGAAAACCAAAATTCGAAATTTTTTCACTATTTAAAATATCAGATGAAAAATTATTTTTTGTCCCATGCAAGAAAATAAAAAATAAAAAAAATCGAACGTACAAAAATCGAACGGACGGAGAATGATTTCCCGTCCGTCTTATTTTTTAAAAAATTAAAAAACTTTAAATCATAATTAATTCCTTAATAAATGTTAAATTAATCCTAATTATTTCTCAATTAATAATTAATTAACTTTTAAACCTAAGTTTAACCCATATAAATCATTATGGGGACTACAGAAATTTTAAAGAAAGAAAAGTATGGGACGGGGCTTTATCTCCCGTCCCACTTCATTTCTGATTTTTTTTTTTTAATGGAACGGACGGGGATTCATCTCCCGCCCGACAGTTTTTTAATTTTAAAAAAAAAAGTGTAGGGATGATGTATTATTTCCCGTTTGAGCGTGTGTCAGGCTAAAAAAGTAGGGACGATGTATTATTTCCCGTCCGAGCTCTCCGACGAAAGATATTTTTTTGTCCGATCAATCAGACGATAAATCATCTGCCGCTAGCAATATTTTGGCAATTGCCATTTCGTCTCCCAAATATAGCCAACGACTGTTCATTTGAAATCCAAATTTTGGATAAATGGCCAACGACTACAGCGCAACTTTTCCCAAATTTTGAAAAATTTGGCAAAAATGGCCAATGACTACAACAGATGCTCTGAGATGGCAATGGCAAACCAACCACTAATGAAATCAAGAATTTTTTCCGCATTGACCCACTTTCCAAAAATATTTATCAAACTGATCCAGTTTAGGACACGTCAGCTAATTTTGTTTGTCTCTTCATTTAAGGTGGATAAATTTTCCCTATTTCTACAATAAGAATGCATGCTAGTTTTAATTAGAAAAATTGAGCATGAAAAAGATTAAGAAGAGCACACTTTAATTAGGAAAAATAATCTATTGAATGATTGAAATGTAGATATACAAATTTGTATGTGGTTCTATTATTTGAGTTGTATGTGAATTGATTAGAATCATGGATTGATTGAAGAAAACACATTTATTACCATCAAGAATTACATACAAAAGTTAGTAGATTGATAATGCTATTTCATGTGTTAAATAGATCTTTTGTGTTAATGTGGGCATGAATAATTTAAAATATGAGCTTGTATGTTGGGTCCGGGTCGGGTCGGGTTGGGTCCTTCACTACCCGGGCCCGGACCCGGACCCGGTCCCCTACGGGTCCAAAAATTGGATCCGGACCCGTGAGGACCGGGTTCGGTTCCAGGCCCGGTTCCTATTAAAATATTTATACCCGTTCGGGTAGGAGCGAGAGTGTGAGTGGCAAGCGCAGGCGGAGAGTGGAGGATTTAGAATAGATGGGAGAAGAAAAATGCATGAGTTTTGAGTTTGGAAGAGAAAGATTTAGAATTGAGGAGGAATGAGGGGAAGGATGAGGATAGAATACTTATTTTTATGTTGATTTTTTTGATTTTTTTTAACGGGTTCGGGTCCGAGTCCGGGTCCGGGTCGGGTCTCTTTTGAGCGGACCTGGACCCGGACCCGAAAGTACAACGGGTCCCATTTTAAGACCCGAACCCCGACTCGGATAGGCCGGGTCGGTTCCGGTCCAATGCCAGGTCCGGGTCGGATTCGGGTTTCGGGTATTTATACCAATGCTACCTAACACTATGGGTTTAGGACCTAATTCTCATGCTTTTAGCTTAACTCTGACTGGGATTCTTCCCTTTCCTCTGTTCGGCATCTCCTTACTTTCATGGCAGGTCAAGTACGGTAGGTAGCTTCACTCATCCGCTTTAGCAGCAGTAGTGGAATCACTTTAGGAAGAAAGAATTAGTTAACTATAATACTATCGTGCGCAGTCTTTTTTAGAATATTTTTGGGAAAATGCACCGCAAAGATTAACCCGGTTTTCAGAAGTTGGAAATTGAAAGGTTGCGAATGAAATGAAATTAATTGAGTGGCATAGGTTGAGGTATTAACCTGATTCGGCAGATAGAGAGGTTGGAACTGTTACCGAAAGCTACACGCAATCTGGGTACCTTAACTCATGCACGCGTGAACGGCCCCGAGGGCTGAGGGGCGTCCACCCTTTGTTTCACCTCTCGGATAGGTATGCGAGGTCAAAAAGTAGCTCAGTCAGAAGAACAGGTAAGACTCTGAGTTCTTAGTTAAGACTTACTCGTAGCGTTGCTAGCTTGATGGCTTGCTTTCTTAAAACAACTAGCTAGTGCTAGTTTTCTTCTCACTTGACCGCTGCATCAAATTGACTGCCAAGGCGACGCAATGAACGTAGTCCACTGTTAAGCCAATCCGATGAGGGAAAGGAGTGAAAGCACTCAACTGATGAGTATATTGACAATGTGGTATATGGATGTTATGGGGATTGATATGAGTAATAATATGAATGGATGAAAATAAATTTTGTGTATACTATAATTGACAATGTAGTGTATTAGATGTTGTGAAAATTTTGTATAAACAAGAATTGCAATATTTTTTAAAAAGTTATGAAGATTTATGTGTATGTATGAATGAATGTTGATATGAGACGTGTTCATATATAAATATGTAATGTATAGAGATGTTGTGGTGAGAATTGTTATGAGTAGTTTTTCGATACGAGTATTGAAACTTTTTTTTGTTATCTTGACACATGGTTTATTAGTTTTATTCATGACACATGGTTTATTAATTTTGTTCATGACACATCATTTATTAATGTTGACCAACCATCTTCTTCGCGTGCAGTAGGTGCGTTGTCTTCTGCCGCACACGGAGGTCCAGGTTCAATATACCCAACCCTACTCTACTTGCAAGAAGAGCATAGGTCTCAAGCGGTGTGGAAGGAAGAGGAAAAGAATATGAGTTTCCGAATGCACAAGACTTTGCCGGCACACCCACGTATACGCAACTAATTGGTAAATTCCAATTTCCACAGAATGTCATTGTTGACCAAAGTAAAATGCGACCATTCATTACTTACTGCTCTTGTGGAGCGATGGAGGGAGGAGACACACATGTTCCACCTACTCGTTGGTGATATGATGGTGGCGCTACAAGATATAGCGATTATATTGGGACTTCCAATCGATGGGGTAGCCGTGACTGGTAACCTCTTGTTCAACAAAGTAATGCTAGTCAAAGATTATCTTGAGATAGATGTTGAAGAGGACGACAAATGTGTTTTCATCGGCGAATCAATCTGGCGTTTGTAGCTCTATCAAGAGTTTAACAATAGTTTGGGAGAGGAACCGACCAGCTTCCAACTTCAATTTTATACTCCGGCGTATCTAATTAGTATAATCGGAGGTATTCTCATGTTGAATTCTTCTGGTGATGTCTTCCATCTAATGTACATTCTCTTGATTGTCGATATACATAGGGTCGGCCGTTATAGTTGGGGAAGTACAGTGTTGGCTTCTCTTTACCGTTCTTTGTGCAATTATGCAATACGGTCGATTCAAATGACCAGTTCGATTGGGATATTACAGATTTGGAGTTGAGAACGAATACACATTGACCGTTCCCGAATAACGGTTCTTTCAAATGCATGAAAAGTAGTTGAGGAGAACGAAGTGATGAGGGCTCCTTTAGGGGTTTATTGGACCATCCGCCACACGTGGAGAAATAACCCACGTGGAGTGTTAACGTATTATAGAGATGAGAACTCGATCAACTTCGGAAAGAGTACGTCAATTGGATACCGTACATGCCCGAAAGGCTTCAAAGGCTACCCCCTCTGTGCACGATCGGCATGCAATTTTGGTTGACACAAGCTCCACTTATAAATTTTAACATCGTGGAGTTCTGCTATCCCGATTGAGTCATCCGACAATTTGGCGCACAACAAAGAATCCTGAACAACTAGATGTACGACCGAAGACTACACAATTTTACATTGCCGACTATAGATTGGGCCGATCACCATCGATGTCATGTAGCAATGTGGAACGAGAGAAAATATGACTTTGGGCTGGAAGGTCTCGTACCGTACGATGGGTCGAAGAAAGAAGCGTACATGATGTGATACCGGCGTGTTACGCATTTGTATATATCACCTCGAACGGCTATACCGGCAGTTGGTAGGGGTCCAAATATCGATCCCAAAGCATCAAGTCGAACTACAACTCGTACATTCTCAACCAACGTACCAACCCAAGGCCTCGTCGTATCGACTCTTGGTTAGTAACTCGTTTGTTAATAATTAAAAATTTACAAATTCCGTAGATATTTTATTTATACATGTATGACATAATTTTATTTACACATGATTATATTTAAATGTTGTTCTAGATTGATAATTCATGGGAAATCGCATGAAAATGCGTTCGAATATTAAGCAGTAATGCTTCGAAGGCTTGTAAGGAAATAGCGAGAGAAATCCTCCACCCGTGTTGGTTGTCACTTGAAGAGGTTGGTGATAGACCCCAACTTGATGCTCTTCTAGCTCCCACACAAGCATCAAGTCAGTCAGTAGTCCAACCATCGCCACAAGCGCCAAGCCAAGCTCAAGCTCCATTCCCAAGCCAAGCTCAACCATTCTCATCACATGGGCAGTGGCGGAAGAGCGTTACTCAGCCGAGAGAGCGTACAATGACACGAGATTATGGAAAAGGAAGCTCAGCATGAAGATGATGTAGAAGATGATGTAGGCCCAAGCCAAGTACCCACATCACAATTGACACAAGTGCCAACTCGTTCTCAGAGAGTTCTCGTTTGGAAGAGGAACAAGCCACAACACTATACTCTTAGTGTGTGTTGATTGTAAATGTGTTGATGTTTATTCTGTAGGATAATGGCTCGATTCTGGTTAAGCTTGTTTATATCCGTCGTATCTGCACTCTGCAGCGATCGAAATTTCCAGTACACCAGTCGACTGAATATGGGTCTCAGTCGACTGTCCCGAACTAATTACCAGTTGACTGATAAGTAGACCAGTCGACTGTAGGCGGGTTTGTAAACTAGAATAGGCCCATTTCGAAAAGCCCAGTAGTTTCCCTATAAATACACCCTTTAGGGTTTTGTAAGGGGTAACACCTCTATTTGGATTTTGCAGCCGTCATCTTTGTAAGGGTTTGTTTTCGCCCATTGGTGATTATAGTGGAAGAAACCCCAACCGTCCTGTGGATGTAGGCATTTGTTTTTGCTGAACCACGTAAATCGTTGTGTTCTTGTGTTTGCTTGTTTCTGGTTTTCGCTATTTCCTTTCCTTTTTGATTGGTGGTTAATTCGTATTCCGCACAACAAGTGGTATCAGAGCGTCGGGTTCGACCTAGAGGGAGATGGCGAGTGAAGCAGATGCAACCAAGGATGTTGCGGGATCAAGTTCTTCCAGAACAACGATTCACAACGCAAAATTTGAAGTTGAAAAATTTGATGGAACAAATAATTTCGGGATGTGGCAGTGTGAGGTGTTGGATGTTCTGGTTCAACAAGAACAAGACGTTGCTTTGGAGGAAGAAAAACCAAAGAATATGTCCGAAGCAGATTGGAAGAAGTTGAACCGAGTTGCGTGTGGGACTATTCGGCTCTTTATCGCGAAGGCTCAGAAGTACGATTTGATGAGGGATACCATTGCTGCGGTGTTGTGGAAGAAACTCGAAGACAAATACATGAGGAAAAGTTTGGAGAATCGGCTGTATTTGAAGAAGAGACTTTTTCGCTTCACCTATACTGAAGATGAAGACAAAGCCCTAATTCTGTTGAATTCATTACCCGAATGTTATGATCATTTAGCAACAACTTTAATATATGGAAAAGATACTGTAAAATATGAAGATGTTGCAAATGCTCTGTTGAATAATGAAACTAGGAGAAGGGATAAAATGGTTGATAGAGAAACTTCTGAAGCATTGATTGTAAGGGACAGAACTGAGACCAGATCTGAGACCAAATCTGGGAATAAAGGAAACAAATCTCGTTTCAAATCGAGAGGAGTTTCAAAGGACAGAAAGATACCGGCCAGAGATGAATGTGCTTTCTGTCATGAAAAGGGGCATTGGAAAAAGGATTGTCCGAAGCTACGAAATAAGGGAAATTCGACTGCAAATGTGACTGTTGATAATTTAGATAGTGATGATGATTTTTCCTTTGCACTTGCTGCTAGTCCCTCACTTTATCAAGAAGTATGGTTTCTTGATACAGCAGCCTCCTATCATATGTCTTGAAAAAAGGAGTGGTTTACTTCCTTAGAGTATATGGATGGTGAGGTAGTTTTGATGGGAAATGATGCGCCTTGTAAGAAGGTAGGAATCGGGAAGATTGAATTGCTAATGCACGGTGGTCTTATTAGGGAGCTTTCAGATGTATGGTATGTTCCAGATTTGAAAAAGAATTTGATTTCACTTGGTGTTTTGGAGGCCAGTGGAATGAAATTTGCTAGTGAAGGTGGCATTCTGAAGGTGACTAACGGATCACTTGTGGTGATGAAAGGGCAAAGAAAAAGGAACTTGTTTTTCTTGTAGGGAAAAACGTATTTGGGTCAGGCTGCCAGTGTAACTGAAAAGCCTAAACAGGTTGTTCCCGACTCTACAAGGTTGTGGCATATGCGACTCGAGCATGCAGGAGAAAAGGCCTTGCAGGGGCTTGTGAAGCAAGGGTTGCTTAAAGATGCTAAAGGTTGCAAGTTGGAATTTTGTGAACATTGTGTTTTAGGGAAGCAAACTAGGGTGAAATTTGGTACAGCTGTACATCAGACAAATGGTATCCTCGATTATGTGCACACAGATGTTTGGGGCCCTACTCAAACACCTTCTATGAGTGGTAGACACTGATTTGTTACATTTGTTGATGACTACTCCAGACGAGTTTGGGTATATACCATGAAACACAAAGATGAAGTTTTGACCTTGTTCACAAGCTGGAAGAAGAAAGTTGAAAACCAGACTGGAAGGAAGATTAAGGTTCTGAGGTCAGATAATGGAGGGGAATACAAGAACGATCCGTTTCTGAAATTGTGTGAAGATGAAGGGATCCAGAGGCACTTCACAGTTAGGAGGACTCCACAGCAAAATGGGGTTGCAGAAAGGATGAACAGAACCTTACTTGAGAAGGTGAGATGTATGCTAGCACAGTCTGGATTGAAGAAGACATTTTGGGCAGAAGCTGTTATATATGCAAGCCACATTGTCAACCGTTTACCATCTGCAGCACTTGAAGGCAAAACGCCTATTGAGGTATGGAGTGGTAAACCTGCATCTGATTATAGTTTTTTGCATATATTTGGTTGTCCTGCTTATTTTCATGTAACTGAAACTAAACTTGATGCAAGAGCCAAAAAGGCTATATTTGTTGGTTTTAGTACTGGTGTCAAAGGTTACAGGTTGTGGTGTCCAGAACAGAAAAAATTAGTAATCAGCAGGGATGTTACCTTTGATGAGACCAGCATAATTAGCTCGGGACAGTCGACTGAGACCCATGGTCAGTCGACTGGTGATCAAGAGCAGCAGAAGATTGGGAGAGTTCTCCAACAGGTGGAGTTAGAAAAGCTTTCAGTTGAAAATCCTACTCCTGCCCAAAATGAAGATGATGTGGTTGATACTGAGAATGAGGAAGAAATTCCTATCCAGGACCCTCCCCAGCAGGAAGAATCAATTGCAGCAAGAAGGCAAAGAAGAGATATCAAACGACCATCTCGCTTTACAGAAACAGTTGCATTTGCTCTTCCCATTGTTGATGATGAAGTTCCCTCCAACTTCAAAGAGGCCACTAGAAGTTCTGAAAATGCAGATTGGAAAGTTGCTATGGATGAAGAGATGAACTCTCTTCATAAGAACAAGACTTGGGATCTAGTGCAATTACCAAAGGGGAAGAAAGCCATCGGTTGCACGTGGGTGTATACGAAGAAAGAAGGTCCAAAAGACAGTGTTCGGTTCAAGGCTAGACTAGTTGCAAAGGGGTATGCTCAACATGAAGGAATTGACTATAATGAGGTGTTCTCTCCGGTTGTGAAGCATCCTTCTATTCGGATTTTGTTGGCATTGGTAGCACAGTTTGATCTTGAATTGACACAGATGGATGTGAAGACTGCATTCTTACATGGGTCCTAGATGAAGAAATTTATATGTTGCAGCCAGATGGGTTTAAGACTACTGGGAAGGAAAGTTCTGTTTGCAGGTTGAAAAAGTCTCTCTATGGGTTGAAGCAATCTCCAAGGCAGTGGTATTTGAGGTTTGATCAGTTCATGAAAGTACAGAGATATTCCAGAAGTGAGTATGATCATTGTGTCTACTTCAGAAAATTGCAGGATAACTCTTTCATATATCTGTTATTATATGTGGATGACATGTTGATTGCCTCTAAAAATGCTAAGGAGATTCAAAACTTGAAGAATCAGCTGAGTTCTGAATTCGAGATGAAGGATCTTGGTGAAGCCAAGAAGATACTTGGGATGGAGATAGCTAGAGACAGAGCAAAGGGCATAGTGAGTTTGACACAGAAGCAATATCTCTTGAAAGTGCTGAAACGGTTTGGTATAGATGAGAAAACTAAACCAGTCAGTACTTCCTTAGCCACTCATTTCAGAATTAGTGCTTCTCAGTCTCCAAGTACAGATGAAGAGAGACAGTATATGGCTAATGTACCTTACACTAGTGTGGTTGGCAGTTTGATGTATGCCATGGTTTGTACTCGACCAGACATCTCTCAGGCGGTGAGTATGGTCAGTCGATATATGCATGATCCAGACAGAGAGCATTGGCAAGCGGCTAAGTGGATTTTGAGGTACATAAGTGGCACCACAGATGTGGGTTTGAAGTTTGAGAGGGATAACAATATTAGCAGGCTATTGGTGGGTTATGTTGATTCTGACTATGCAGGTGATCTAGATAAGAGACGGTCTACTACAGGCTATTTATTTACTATGGCTAGAGCACCTATAAGTTGGAGGTCCAATTTGCAGTCCACTGTAGCATTGTCTACTACTGAGGCTGAATACATGGCAGTTGCTGAGGCCATGAAGGAAGCCATTTGGATTCATGGACTTTTGAAGAGCTTGGGAATTCATCGGGAGAAGGTGGAGGTACACTGTGACAGTCAAAGTGCTATCCATTTAGCGAAGAACCAAGTTCATCATTCGAGGACCAAACATATTGATGTCCGTTATCATTTTGTGCGTGATTTGATAAAGGATGGTGATATTCTTCTGGTGAAGATTGGGACAGCTGATAATCCTGCTAATATGTTGACCAAAATTGTTGGGACAGTCAAGTTCAAGCATTGCATGAACCTGGCTAATATTTTGCATGTTTGATGATTTGGAATGGGCGGTTGGGATGGTGCTTTGCTATTTGTTTGCTTAGTATGTGATATCATACTAAGGTGGAGTTTGGGCTTTTGTTGCGTTTGGTGATGAGCATTTGTCTTGGAGTATTTTGGAGATTGCTTGGGCAACTTGGAAGATCTCGCCAAGGTGGAGATTGTAGGATAATGGCTCGATTCTGATTCAGCTTGTTTATATCCGTCGTATCTGCAGCGATCGAAATTTCCAGTACACCAGTCGACTGAATATGGGTCTCAGTCGACTGTCCCGAACTAATTACCAGTTGACTGATAAGTAGACCAGTCGACTGTAGGCGGGTTTGTAAACTAGAATAGGCCCATTTCGAAAAGCCCAGTAGTTTCCCTATAAATACACCCTTTAGGGTTTTGTAAGGGGTAACACCTCTATTTGGATTTTGCAGCCGTCATCTTTGTAAGGGTTTGTTTTCGCCCATTGGTGATTATAGTAGAAGAAACCCCAACCGCCCTGTGGATGTAGGCATTTGTTTTTGCCGAACCACGTAAATCGTTGTGTTCTTGTGTTTGCTTGTTTCTGGTTTTCGCTATTTCCTTTCCTTTTTGATTAGTGGTTAATTCGTATTCCGCACAACATATTCTTATTAAGATGGAGTTATGACTTATGAAGTTAACTGCTTAGGTTATGACTTATGAAGTTATGATAGATGTAGTTATGATATTGATTTTATTGAATAGGTTTAAGACTAGCCAACTTTATTTGAACATTTCGGCCATGTAATATTGGTATTGGTGTTGTTGAAAAATTGGAATGATCTGTTAGTATGTTTTGTTTGACATATGCTTGTATTAATTTTAATTACCATATTCTTGTTTCTTATTTTTTCATGTCCGTATTGAATTGAATATTTTGATTTACTATTTATATATCTATAATATTAATTTTTAAAATTAATTTAATTTAGAGTATCCAAACGTACCTATGTCCTAATTTTTGAGAAATCGACGTATCCACGTACCAAATACGCATCATATCGGATATGTGTAACTGTATGTGTGCTTCATAGGTGTTAACTTTAAAAATAACTTTAAATAATTAATTAGAATTAATGCTCACTGAAAATGTGGACCACATTTGTCTTTTCCCAGTTTTCATAGAAACCCCTATTTGACAAGGAATGTAAGTTAAAATACATGGAGGTGAACAATATCTATCGCAAATAAGCCATGAAAAAGAATCCCACTAGAATTTTAACCGTGTAAATTAATTAATGAATTAATTTTGTACAATGCTGCCGTGTAAATTAATGAATTAATTTTAACCGTGTAAATTAATTAATGAATTAATGAATTTCTTGCCTATGAAACTTTTTTTCTTTTTCTTGTAGGGATCCTAACACAAGCTGTTGGCTTTGCTCCTTGCTTTGCTTGTCATCAAGGTGGGGGCCCGGGGGGGCATTCTTTGAAAAATCTGATGGATTAATAGAAGGGGAAATTTTAGAAAATAAGAAGACAAAAATAATTATTTAGCACTAAATTGTAAATATAACCTAAAACTATAGTGATGTGGGTATAAAGTAGAGATGACATAAGACTAGAAGTCTAGAATGATAATTTGTAGTGGGGGGGGGGGGGGGGGGGGGGGTGCGCACAGAAGCATGTTCTTTCAGTGAGTCAAGAAATATAGGCGGTATATAGCTCCACTTTTTAGTGTAAACTATGAACATGATTTCTCATTAATGAAAGATGATAGCTTTTGATATCTTTCAATCGAAAAATGAATACATAACAAATTATTAATTCAAAAAAAATGATGGGAATTCTAATAGATTGGCTCATATGCCTCCATCTTTTGGATCTGGTGTTGGGTGTGGCAATGATATCACTTCTTGTGGGAACAGTAGTTTCAATAAACTTGTTGTCACTTGAAGCGGAAGCTACTTGTTTTTTGAAGTTATTGCTCCTACCTCCAATCTATTGTTGTTGTTGTTGTTGTTGTTGTTGATCTCAAATTCCACCCTCATCTTCACCATATCGCTCTCACTAGATTTCATCGTAGTAGTTGTCTCATGACTCATCTCAACAACCATGTCAAGCTCTAGCTAGTGGCGGTGGTGGTGCTGTAGAGGAAATTACTGTTCATCTGACGTTTCTGCCTTCAATCTCAAAAGACATAATTGAAAGATAAAGAAAAAAATAAATAAGTGAGTAATTAATTGATTATTAATTTTCTCAGGGTTTCATCTCCTTATTAATAATGGTAAAGTTGAGAATGTCGGTATGAAGCGAAAAGGAAAAAAAAACTGAATTGCATATGAAGTGCACCACTGTATAATCAATTTTTTGTGATATGAAGATGACGCTGAATTGGACACTCTGAAGTGAAGCTCAAGCTCGTATGTGTGTGTGGCTTTTCATACCTTGCCCAACCTTTAAGCATTTTATGTGAAGAGGAATATGTTTATACTGTAATTAAATCAAATGATCATGATCAGGATATATATATACACAACCAAAATCAACAACCCTTCAATTTGTTTGTTTGAACTATTACTAAAAGAATGAGAAAACAACCAACCAACCAACCAACCAACCAAGCAATGAGTATGCAACCACACTTGAGATATCTTCATTTCCAACTCCGTATATATATAATATAAGTGAGTTACATCATTCCACCTGCCTAATTAGTAGTATCTAGAGAAGTAGTTGATGGCTTTTACTCTTGTTTTCTGAAACCCTAAAAAGTTACCTACCAGCACTTGGATCATCTCAACAAACTAGCTTCACTGTTTACAGAGACACCCAAATTAATATGAATACGATGATTAACTGAAACTATAAATTTGTAACCATGCATAGCCCCCAATTCCCCCTCACCCCTTTATAAAACCTAGTAACATCTCAAATCCACCCTATCAATACAACACCCAGATACTAGACACCGTCCATTAATTAGAGAGAGTGGCATTTAGGCAAAGATCAAAACCTAATTCCTGTAATAAATATAAAGTAATAGTAAAATTGGTACTCACCCACCGGCGATCTCGTTGGCGGCTTCCCCTCTAGATCCAGCTCCAGCGTCTCCATTGTTTGGACAATCGGGTGCGAAGGTCGAACTAAAACCCATTAATAATGGGTTGCACTTCACAAACAGAGAAGAGATTGAAAAGGAGAGAGAAGAAGATGAATTGAATGGAACAGCATCTTGTTCCCCTATTTTTTATTTTGAATTAGTGTATTATTATGGGCGTTTTGACGGATCTGGGCTTTTGGGCTTTCAAATAAATTAGTAATTGGGCTTTGATTATTTAAGCCAACCCGTTAAATTAAAGATCCCTCCCTCACCTGGCACCCTATATAGATATTTTTTTTTAATATAATATATACCCTTTTCCCGAAACTATCTGCAGAAAAAATGACACAAAACTAATTACGGTAGGGAACTCAACAGCTAAACTCGTCGTTCCCAATGAAGAATTTAGTTATTTTGTGCTCGCCATTAGAAACGGTGTGCTTAGTTTTATTTTTTGGAGAAACTCGCCATTTCACAACGGCAAGTGTAGTTCAAATTTATCAAACAAGACTCGTCATTTCAATAGCGAGGTTCTTTGAAATTATTTTTTTGGAACTAAACTCGCTGTTGGGAACATCGAGTCTAGTGTAATGCACCTCGCCTCCCAATGGCAAGTTTTATTTGAAATTTTTGAACTAAAAAATCCACTCTGTCGAACTTGGTGAATTTATTTTTAAAAAACCATCGAAATCTTTTTTGAACTAAACTTGTTGTTGGGAACGAGTCTAATGTAAAGCACATCGTCATTCCCAACGGTGAGTCTTTTAAAAAAAATTTGAACTAAAAATCTCTCGGCTAGACTCGGTGAGTCTTCAGGAAAAAAATTCATCGATTTTTTTTTCTTAAACAAAATTTGTCGTTGAAAATAGCGAGTCTAGTGTAAAAGATCTCGCCGTTTTCCAAAGGGCTGAGTCTAGTGAATTTTTTCCCAAACTGTCCCACTTTTTGAAAGTTTTTCCCAAACTGCCCTATTTTTAAAAAAAATTTCCAAACTGCCTCACTCGCTTTCTGAAAAAACGAGTTTGGTTAAAAATATGCTGTTTTTTCAGAAAGCGAGTGTGAGACTTTTGATTTTCGAAAGCGTAGACTCGCTTTCTGAAAAAGCGACCTATTTTTAACAAAATTCGTTTTTTCAAAAAGCAAATGTATTATTTTGGTAAATACTTTCGAAATTGGGTCAGTTTGGTAAAAGCTTTCAGAAAGTGGGTTGTGTTGGTAAATACTTTCAGAAAGTGCGTCATTTTGGTACAAGTTCCTCTTCTCTCATTCTGGTATTTGTTCTTTTTCTTTTATGGTTGATGCATTTTGTCGAACAGTTTGTGTGGATTAATATTTGAGGTTGGTATTAGAAATGGATAGTTGGGTCAATTTCTTAGGGTGTCCTACAAATGAGTTTTTAATTTGGATGAGATTAGATCTATTACGGAGAAGAAATTCTTATTTGATGGATTTGTGAAAAAGGTGAGGTCATAGCTTTGAGGTTTTCATTTTTCGGGGGATTTGAAGAGGTTCTTGATTGAATATTATTGGAAGCTTGATTATTATTCTCTATCTATTAATGGGCAAGCATTAGAATTATGGTCTTTATTATTTTAAAATATGAAATTGTCACTTTTGTGTAACAAAAGTTATATATATATATTTTTTTAAAGAAATGAGTTTATAATTTGTTCTTTAGATTTAATTGCAGGATTTGAAAAAAGACATACTATGGATTACATGAAGTCTTTATCCTGACTATACTTCAAAAAATAGTAAGTGTCACGATCAAAAAGTTTTAAAATATTAAGGACCCTAATTCTAATGTTTGCCCATTAACAGATAGGGAATAATAATCAAGCTCCTAATAATATTCAATCAAGAACCTTTTCAAATCCCCGAAAAAAAGAAAATCCCAAAGCTATGACCTCACATTTTTCACAAATCCATCAAATAAGAATTTCTTCCCCGTTATAGATCTAATCTCATCCAAATCAAAAACTCATTTTCAGGACACCTCAACAAATTGACCAAACTATCTATTTCTAATACCAACCTCAAATATTAATGCACACCAACTGTTCGACAAAATGCATCAACCAAAAAAGAAAAAGAACAAATACCAGGATGAGAGAAGAGGAACTTGTTACCAAAATGATCCACTTTCTGAAAGTATTTACCAAAATAACGCACTTTCTGAAAGTATTTAACAAACTGATCCACGTTCGAAAGTATTTACCAAAATAATACACTCGCTTTTTTAAAAATAGGTCGTTTTTTCAGAAAGCGAGTCTACGCTTTCGAAATCCAAAAGTCTCACACTCGCTTTCTGTAAAGCGGCTTATTTTTAACCAAACATGCTTTTTCTGAAAGCGAGTGAGACAGTTTGAGAATTTTTTTAAAAAGTAGGGCAGTTTGAAAAAAACTTTCAAAAAGTGGGACAGTTTGGGAAAAAATTCGAGTCTAGTATAGTATATATATATATATATTGACAGTATAGTTTAGTTTAAGCCTGTTAAGGTAAGGATGACGATGACCCATATGAAAATTTTGCCGTACTACCCCACTTTTTGAAAATATTTAGCGCTCTACCCCACTTCCGAAAACAATTAGCGATATACCCTTGTTTAGGACACTTCAGCAAGAAACGTTAATGGAAAAAACGGCATAGGTTATTTCGATGCCGTTCTCCCCAATAACGGCATCTGTTTGAAAAAAAGTGTCATGCTGTTATTTGGAATAACGGCATAGGTTGTTTTGTTTTTCGATAGATTGTAGTCTCCACTTAGAGAAAAAATTACAAGTGTGAAAACCTTATAACAGATGCCGTTATTGCAAATAACGGCATTCTCAATACTGATGCCGTTATTTGGAATAACGGCATTAGTTATAAATTTTTTTTATAAAAAAGTAACTTATTATTCATCCTCTCTGACGAATAAGTTAAAAAAAAAAAATTATAACTGATGTCGTTATTTCAAATAACGGCATCAGTTATAAATTTTTTTAAAAAAAATTAACTTATTATTCATTCTCTCTGTTTCCAAACAACGGCAAGAGTTCATTTATATATAACTGATGCCGTTATCTCCAATAACGTTATCAGTCATTCGAATGCCGTTATTCAGGATAACGACATTATTTATAAGTTTTTTTTCACACTTAGAATTTTTTAAAGTTAGAAGATTCACACTTGTAAGAGAAATATACTGATATCGTTATTTCAAATAACGGCATGGAAAAAAAAATGTAAAATAGATGCCGTTATTGGAGATAACGGCATGTAAATAATCTATGCCGTTATTTCCAATAACGGTTTATGCTGACGTGTCTTAAACAAGGGCAAATCGCTAATTGTTTTTGGAAGTAGGGCAGAGCGCTAAATATTTTCAAAAAGTGGGGCAGTACGGCAAAATTTTCGACCCATATTTGAGATACTAAATGCTACAGTACTGAATTTGCTTGTGTGGGGTTACATGCATAATTTTTTTTATATGTCATTTTAGAAACCATTTGCACTTATAGGACAGTTGCTAAAGTATTTACGCTCGTGGACTCAATAAGTAAATTTGTCGTTCTTAACGGCGAGTTTAGTTGTTTCATGCTTGTCGTGGAGACATGACGAGTTTAGCGCTATTTTTTTTAGAAACTCGTTGTTCCCAACAGTGAGTTCAGTTCAAAAATTTTCATGAAGACTCGCTGTTCCCAACGGTGAAGATATTTATACTAGACTCGTTTGTTGGGAACAGTGAGTTAAGTTCAAAATTTTTAATGAAGACTCGCCGTTCTCAATAGCAAGGACATTTACGCTAGACTCGTTTTTGGGAACGGCGAGTTTAGTTATAAAAAAATCTATGAAGTTTTTTCCCAAAAAATCACTAAGTTTAACAGAATGTATCACTCTCTGTGAAATTTCCTACATCCTTCTCGTTCCCAATAGCGAGTTTAGTATAAATGTCATCACTGTTGGAAACGACGAGTTTTCATCGAAAATTTTGAACTAAACTCGTTGTTCCCAACAGCGAGTCTAGTATAAATGTCCACGTCGTTGAGAACGACGAGTCTTCATTGAAAATTTTGAACTAAACTCGCTGTTGGGAACAACAAGTTTCTCGAAAAAATAACACTAAACTTGCCGTATCCCTATAGCGAAAATGAAACAACTAAACTTGTTGTGAATGTCGAGTTTAGTTGTTGAGTCTACGAACATAAATACTTTGCTAGCTGTCTTCTTATTGTAAATAGTTTTAAAAATTGGCATATTATAAAATTAAAAAAACGGGTTATGGTTTAAGATACAGATATGGCCGGCCTATTCAAACCAAAGATTTTAAAGGAGAGCCAGGCAAGAGCAAGCTGAAGATTGGCTCTTGGTGCGAAGAATTAATTAATGTGTAGTTTTTTGAGGTATATTGGAGTGGTTACGAACTGCCTCCTGAAAGACTAAGAATATTTAAGACCTTCTCTGTTTTGATTGATCAAGATTATATATAATATACTAGTAATTTATATGTGCGATGTACGTCTTAGTAAATTAAATTTTTTAAAAGTAAAAATTCAGATATAGTATGAGTTTGAACCTGAAACTTTCTTTATATTAGTTATGTACGTGTGTTGCACATGTTGATAAATTTACAAATGACACTAAGGACTTCTCCGATCATAGTACTAGAGATTATATATTTATATATGTTGAATTTAACCGAAGTTCAGCCCCTAGCTAGGAAGTTGTCAGGCATGATATTGTTGCGTTTCCTGTAAGATCTTAGGCCATGTCGAGGTCTCGATCTCCTACTGGATTGTAAGTGTTAATTACCTTTTGTTTCATAGTTCATGCATCATTTCCTAAAGCTATTTGATATAGCTGCAGGTGGAAGAACACAATTAAGTTATAAGCATATTTAGTACGATCTCTACTACTTAAATGTACAACTACAATTTTCAAAGCACAAATTAAGGATTTTTTTTTATAAGGCACTTTCTAAAAATATTTGCAGAAAAAGAACAGCTACCAAAGTATTTATAGACGTAGACTCTGTTGTGCGCGGAATACAAAACTAATTAACCAATGCGGAATCAAAGAGAGAAACAGCGAAGAAAAACACAGAGAAACAAACCAACACAAGGACACAAGATTTAATGTGGTTCGGCAAAACTCATGCCTACATCCACGGGGCGGTTGGGATTTCTTCTTACTTCAAATAATCACCAATGGGCGAAAAACAAACCCTTACAAATGATGACGGCTACAAAACCGAATAGGGGTCCTCTAACTTTCGTCACAGATTACAAAACCCTAACAAGTGTATTTATAAGAAAACTACTGGGCCATTTCGAATTGGGCCTTTTTTAGTTCAAAACCTCGTACACAGTCGACTGGTCATCTAAACAGTCGACTGGTCTTGTTCAGGGCAGTCGACTGGTCATCTAAACAGTCGACTGGTCTTGTTCAGGGCAGTCGACTGGGCAGTCGACTGCTGCTGCTGTATCCCAAGCCTTTGAAACTTCTCTGGACAGTCGCCTGATCCTCCAATTTAGTCGACTGATATACTGTAACTTTCATTTGCTGCAGATACTCTAAAACAATCTGAACCAGAATCGAGCCATTATCCTACAATCTCCACCTTGGCGAGATCTTCCAAGTATCCAACAATCTCCACCTTGGTGAGATTTTCCAAGTAGCCCAAGCAATCTCCAATAAATACTCCAAAACAACTGCTCATCACCAAATGCAACAAAAAACCAAACTCCACCTTAGTATGATATCACATACTAAACAAACCAATAGCAAAGCACTATCCCAACCGCCCATGCCAAATTATCAAACATGCAAAATATTAGCCAGGTTCATGCAATGCTTGAACTTGGCTACCCCAACAACTTTGGTCAACATATCAGCAGGATTATCAGCTGTTCCAATCTTCACCAAATGAATATCACCATCCTTTATCAAATCACGCACAAAATGATAACGGACATCAATATGTTTGGTCCTCTAATGATGAACTTGGTTCTTCGCTAAATGAATAGCACTCTGACTGTCACAGTGTACCTCCACCTTCTCCCGATGAATTCCCAAGCTCTTCAAAAGTCCATGAATCCAAATAGCTTCCTTCATGGCCTCAGCAACCGCCATGTATTCAGCCTCAGTAGTAGACAACGCTACAGTGGACTGCAAATTGGACCTCCAACTTATAGGTGCTCTAGCCATAGTAAACAAATAGCCTGTAGTAGACCGCCTCTTATTTAGATCACCTGCATAGTCCGAATCAACATAACCCACCAATAACCTGCTAATATTGTCATCCCTTTCAAACTTCAAACCCACATCTGTGGTGCCACTTATGTATCTCAAAATCCATTTAGCTGCTTGCCAATGCTCTTTGCCTGGATCATGCATATATCGACTAACCATACTCACCGCCTGAGAGATGTCTGGTCGAGTACACACTATGGCATACATCAAACTGCCAACCACACTAGTGTAAGGTACATTTGCCATATACTGTCTCTCTTCATCTGTACTTGGAGACTGAGAAGCACTAATTCTGAAATGAGGAGCTAAGGGTGTACTGACTGGTTTAGTTTTCTCATCTATACCAAACCGTTTCAGCACCTTCAAAAGATATTGCTTCTGTGTCAAACTTACTATGCCCTTTGCTCTGTCTCTAGCTATCTCCATCCCAAGTATCTTCTTGGCTTCACCAAGATCCTTCATCTCGAATTCAGAACTCAGCTGATTCTTCAAATTTTGAATCTCCTTAGCATTTTTAGAGGCAATCAACATATCATCCACATATAATAACAGATATATGAAAGAACCATTCTGCAACTTCCTGAAGTAGACACAATGATCATACTCACTTCTGGAATATCCTGCACTTTCATAAACTGATCAAACCTCAAATACCACTGCCTTGGAGATTGCTTCAACCCATAAAGAGACTTCTTCAACCTGCAAACACAATTTTCCTTCCCAGCTGTCTTAAACCCATCTGGCTGCAACATATAAATTTCTTCATCTAGATCCCCATGTAAGAACGCAGTCTTCACATCCATCTGTGTCAATTCAAGATCAAACTGTGCTACCAATGCCAACAAAATCCGAATAGAAGGATGCTTCACAACTGGAGAGAACACTTCATTATAGTCAATTCCTTCCTGTTGAGCATACCCCTTTGCAACTAGTCTAGCCTTGAACCGAACACTGCCTTTTGGACCTTCTTTCTTCGTATACACCCACTTGCAACCAATTGCTTTCTTTCCCTTTGGTAGTTGCACTAGATCCCAAGTCTTATTCTTATGAAGAGAGTTCATCTCTTCATCCATAGCAACTTTCCAATCTGCATTTTCTGAACTTCTAGTGGCTTCTTTGAAGTTGGAGGGAACTTCATCATCCACAATGGGAAGAGCAAATGCAACTGTATCTGTAAAGCGAGACGGTCGTTTGATATCTCTTCTTTGCCTTCTTACTGCAATTGATTCTTCCTGCTGGATAGGAACTTCTTCATCATCCTCAGTATCAACCACATCATCATCATTTTGGGCAGGATTTTCAACTGAAAGCTTTTCTAACTCCACCTGTTGGAGAACTCTCCCATTCTGCAGCTGCTGTCGATCATCAGTCGACTGATACTGTACACCAGTCGACTGTCCCGAGCTTCTGCTGCTCACCTGTTGGAGAACTTTCCCGCTATTCTGCTGCTCACCAGTCGACTGTTCTCGACCACCAGTCGACTGTCCCGAGCCTATCATGCTGGTCTCATCAAAGGTCACATCCCTGCTGATTACTAACTTTTTCTGTTCTGGACACCACAACCTGTAACCTTTGACACCAGTACTAAAACCAACAAATATAGCCCTTTTGGCTCTTGCATCAAGTTTAGTTTCAGTTACATGAAAATAAGCAGGACAACCAAATATATGCAAAAAACTATAATCAGATGCAGGTTTACCACTCCATACCTCAATAGGCGTTTTGCCTTCAAGTGCTGCTGATGGTAAACGGTTGACAATGTGGCTTGCATATATAACAGCTTCTGCCCAAAATGTCTTCTTCAATCCAGACTGTGCTAGCATACATCTCACCTTCTCAAGTAAGGTTCTGTTCATCCTTTCTGCAACCCCATTTTGCTGTGGAGTCTTCCTAACTGTGAAGTGCCTCTGGATCCCTTCATCTTCACACAATTTCAGAAACGGATCGTTCTTGTATTCTCCTCCATTATCTGACCTCAGAACCTTAATCGGGACCGAATTGGCTAAAAAATAGGGCTATAAAAATAGGATCGTGATATGGCTAAAAAATAGGATTAAATCGGGACCGTTCACATCGGACTCGAATCTTAAAGCTCAGGGGTAAAACGGTAATTTCACATGCAAATGGGTCCGAAGCGGGTACTGGGTCTCCTTCTCACAGATCCAATAACCCGCAAACGGATCCACCTCAGCTGGGTACGGGTTTCAACCCGCTACCAACCCGATCCGACAAGATACAATCAAGGTCCCTGATTAGATCTAAATCAACGGCCATGATTCACAGCTATCTTTTCACTGGGGATTAGGGATTAAATTCCTTAACTGATTATAGGGGATATACCTTATCAGATTACATGCCTTATCTGACTACGGGGAATATTCCTTATCTAATCACGGGGATTACATTCCTAAAACCAGTCCCTAAGACGCCTATAAATACCCCTCACCCATCTCCATTAAGAGGTAATCAATCTTTCTCTAGTTAAACGCACTTTCATAGTCTATCAGATTACTGACTTGAGCGTCGGAGGGTGCGTCGCCGGGATCAACCCCGGTGTCTCGCACTTCCTTGTAGGTGAACGGCGGGAGTCAACGGTCAAGCTCCGGCGGAACAGGTTAGGTGTTTGCTATTCAGGTTTTCCACGAACTCACAAATACTGTCTGTTTGCCCCCACACCGAATTTAGCGGCAACAGATTGGCGCCGTCTGTGGGAAACATACGAATAGCAGCCCCTCCTCTTTCCGTCGACTAGATCTTCTCCAGCCATGCCTCCGAGAAAAGCCAAATCTAGGGGGTCCAACCGTGGGCCCAATCCCGCCGATCAGCAGGAGCCAGTCCCTGACCAACCCGTTCTGCAGCAGGAACGACCTCCGCTTCAGACGAAAGACCCCCTTCAGCAAGATCAGCCCCTTCAGAATCAGCAACCCCCCAAGGGTCCGACCGGACCTCAGAATGCCGGTGCGGGGGGCTCCCGCATGAAGCAACCTCTCCACCTAGACCGCGTCTCCATACACAAAGCCTTTACGGATTCCATGGCCTCTCACAATCCTCAACCGGTAGAAGTTGGAGGACTTACGCCACCGTCTGGACGAGAAGCGGTCCCGAGAGGGAGCCTCCCGCCAGCAACGTCCGGGTGAGCGATCTCCACACCGCCGAGACTACAAAAGGTCCCATGTCCGAAGAGGGAGGAAGGAATCCCCCGAGCATCACAGAAGAAGACCACGCTCCCCTGCGGGTCGGCAGCAGCCTAGGAACGATGAGGCGCCAATCACCCGTGCCGAGATCCAACGAGTTTGGAGCACAACTCTCTCATAGAGTTCCTCCTCGCACTCGTCTCACAAATGGCTCTCTTCCAAGAGCCGAACTCTTCCCTCCGCTCGCCGCCGAAGCGGACCTCTTCTCAACAAGTCCGGAGCACACAACTCTCTCCTAGAGTTGCCCCTCGAACTCATCTCACAAATGGCTCTCTTCCAGAGCCGAGCTCTTCCCTCCGCTCGCCGCCGAAGCGGACCTCTTCTCAACAAATCCGGAGCACACAACTCTCTCCTAGAGTCGCTCCTCGAACTCATCTCACAAATGGCTCTCTTCCAGAGCCGAGCTCTTCCCTCCGCTCGCCACCGAAGCGGACCTCTTCTCAACAAGTCCGGAGCACACAACTCTCTCCTAGAATTGCTCCTCAAACTCATCTCGCAAATGGCTCTCTTCCAAGAGCCGAACTCTTCCCTCCGCTCGCCGCCGAAGCGGACCTCTTCTCAACAAGTCCGGAGCACACAACTCTCTCCTAGAGTTGCTCCTCAAACTCATCTCACAAATGGCTATCTTCCAAGAGCCGAACTCTTCCCTCCGCTCGCCGCCGAAGCGGACCTCTTCTCAACAAGTCCGGAGCATACAACTCTCTCCTAGAGTTGCCCCTCGAACTCATCTCACAAATGGCTCTCTTCCAGAGCCGAGCTCTTCCCTCCGCTCGCCGCCGAAGCGGACCTCTTCTCAACAAATCCGGAGCACACAACTCTCTCCTAGAGTCGCTCCTCGAACTCATCTCACAAATGGCTCTCTTCCAGAGCCGAGCTCTTCCCTCCGCTCGCCGCCGAAGCGGACCTCTTCTCAACAAGTCCGGAGCACACAACTCTCTCCTAGAGTTGCTCCTCAAACTCATCTCACAAATGGCTCTCTTCCAGAGCCGAGCTCTTCCCTCCGCTCGCCGCCGAAGCGGACCTCTTCTCAACGAGTTTGGAGCACAACTCTCTCCTAGAGTTGCTCCTCAAACTCTTCTCCCAAATGGCTCTCTTCCAGAGCCGAACTCTTTGCTTCGCCCACCTCCAAGGCGGACCTCTTCTCAACGAGTTCGGAGCTCGCAACTCTCTCCTAGAGTGGCTCCCTAAACTCTTCTCCCAAATGGCTCTCTTCCAGAGCCGAACTCTTTGCTCCGCCCACCTCCAAGGCGGACCTCTTCTCAACGAATTCGGAACTCACAACTCTCACCAAGAGCTCCTCCTCACACTCGTCCCGAAAACAACTCTTTCCCAGAGCCGGGCTCTTCCGCTCCGCTCGCCTCCGAAGCGGACCTCTTCTCAGACAGCTCGGAGCTCACAACTCTCTCCTAGAGTTGCTCCTCAAACTTGTCTCACAAATGGCTCTCTTCCAGAGCCGAGCTCTTTGCTCCTCTACCTCCAAGGCGGACCACTTCTCAACGAGTTCGGAGTCCAGCTTCTTCTACATGGCTGCTCCCACAACTTGCTAAGCACCACACGATGGTTCGGAGTCCAGCACTCGGCTCGACTCTTCTTCCTCGGCTCGCCCACAGACGAGCCGGAAGTAGATCGCCGTTCGAAATTGCTCCTGCAGCCGTTGAATGGATCGGAGTCCAACACTTGGCTCGATTCTACTTCGCAAGTTCGCTCCAAAGCGGACCAGAAGTAGCTCGCCATTCGAAACTGCTCCTGCATCCCTTAAACTCACCACGCGATGGTTCGGAGTCCAGCACTCGGTTCGACACTCCTTCCTCGGATCGTCTACAGACGAGCCGGAAGTAGATCGCCGTTCGAAATTGCTCCTGCAGCCGTCGAATGGATCGGAGTCCAACACTTGGCTCGATTCTACTTCGCAAGTTCGCTCCAAAGCGGACCAGAAGTAGCTCGCCATTCGAAATTGCTCCTGCATCCCTTAAACTCACCACACGATGGTTCGGAGTCCAGCACTCGGTTCGACACTCCTTCCTCGGATCGTCTACAGACGAGCCGGAAGTAGATCGCCGTTCGAAATTGCTCCTGCAGCCGTCGAATGGATCGGAGTCCAACACTTGGCTCGATCCTACTTCGCAAGTTCGCTCCAAGGCGGACCAGAAGTAGCTCGCCATTCGAAACTGCTCCTGCATCCCTCAAACTAACCACACGATGGTTCGGAGTCCAGCACTCGGTTCGACACTCCTTCCTCGGCTCGCCCACAGACGAGCCGGAAGTAGATCGCCGTTCGAAATTGCTCCTGCAGCCGTTGAATGGATCGGAGTCCAACACTTGGCTCGATTCTACTTCGCAAGTTCGCTCCAAAGCGGACCAGAAGTAGCTCACCATTCGAAACTGCTCCTGCATCCCTCAAACTAACCACACGATGGTTCGGAGTCCAGCACTCGGTTCGACACTCCTTCCTCGGATCGTCTACAGACGAGCCGGAAGTAGATCGCCGTTCGAAATTGCTCCTGCAGCCGTCGAATGGATCGGAGTCCAACACTTGGCTCGATCCTACTTCGCAAGTTCGCTCCAAGGCGGACCAGAAGTAGCTCGCCATTCGAAACTGCTCCTGCATCCCTCAAACTAACCTCACGATGGTCGGGGTCCTATGGTTCGACTTTACTTCACCGGCTCGTCCTTAAACGGGCCAGAGGAAGATAGCCATTCCGAACTGCCCCCACGACCATCCGAGCTGAGTTACCCATCTACCGAGAAGCAAAGTGGCGGAAAATGTGCCCCAAAATTCGTGCTCGGATCTGCCGAACAAGATGCGTCTACCGAGCAGCTAAGCAGATGAAGAGCACGAAGAAAAAGAGGCTAACGGGTCAGGGTCGGATCCAAAACCCTCGGTCCGACCCATGCCCTTCTTAGCTCCTTCATTTTTCTCCTTCTTCAGTCTTCCCGCCAAAGGTACCCAACACTTCTGCTCTTCTTCACTGTGCGAAGGAACGAAGCAGGGGAGAGAACCCGAATGCCTCTCCTCCCCTTCCTCTTTCTTCTCAAGGCCAAGCTCTTCACTCCGCTCGCCTCCAAAGCGGAGCTCTTCCCAACGAGTTCGGAGCTCACAACCCTCCCCTGGAGTTGCTCCTTGCACTCACTTCAGAGAATGGGTCTTCCCAGCACCTCTTCTCCTAGGAGCGGAGCTCCTCTTCAAAAATCTCCAAAACCAAACAGAATAGAGACAACTTCAGAGCTCCTCACCTCTCCCATATGCTGACCCATCCTTCCGAGCCGAGGAGCAGAGCTTCATCGACCTATCCCCTTCATCAACTCAATAAGCTTCTCCTCACGCTCGAGCTACCGAACAGCTCAACCGAGTCTTCAAGGAACACTTCCTTCAAAACAGACAACTCAGCACCTCGGCCAACAGTACTGACCCTCCGAGCCGAGGTGCCCGGGTACCGACCCTCGTATATGGCAAAAAATCGTCCCGAGGCGAACTCACCGTTAGATCATCTCCAAATTCGCACTCAAGCGTGATGGACGGATCAGATCGCGCCATGTCACCACAAAACGACAAGATAACGTTTTCTCGAAACTCGTGCCTCTTGTCTCGTGATTCGCGCTACGATCGTGATCAACCGTCCAGATCGAGCTGCGTAGCCTGGATCTGCCAATCTACCAACCTGCGGAGCGGCGAAAATGTGCCTTAAAATCCGTGATCGGATTCGCCGAACAAAGCAAGCGGATGAAGAGGAAGAAAGAAAAAGAGGCTAACAGTCGGGGTCGGATCCGATACCCACGGTCCGACCCATACCCTTCTTAGCTCCTTCATTCTTCTCCTTCTTCCCCAACACTTCTCCTCTTCTCCACTGTGCGGAAGAACAAGGCAGAGGAGGGAGCCCAAATGCCTCTCCTCCCCTTCCTCTTCTCCTCTTCCCCTCTTCTCCATTGTACGAAAGAACAAGGCAGAGGAGAGAACCCAAATGCCTCTCCTCCCCTTCCTCTTTCTTCTCAGAAGAGCTACCGACCTACCGAACAGCAAAGTGGGAAAAAATTCTCCTCAAAATCCGTGCTCGGATCTGCCGAACCAGATTCATTTGCAGAGCAAACCAGATGTTCCCAGAAAGGATCCGAGGTGCCGATCCGAGGTGTCGGGGTACCGACCCTCGTTTTTGGAGAAAAATCGTCCCGAGGCGATCTCACCGTTAGATCATCTCCAAATTCGCACTCAAGCGTGATGGACGGATCAGATCGCGCCATGTCACCACAAAACGACAAGATAACGTTTTCTCGAAACTCGTGCCTCTCGTCTCGTGATTCGCGCTACGATCGTGATCAACCGTCCAGATCGAACTGCGTAGCCGGGATCTGCCAACATGCGGAGCGGCGAAAATGTGCCTCATAATCCGTGCTCGGATTGGCCGAACAAGAAGCAGATCCGACGAGCTCGGATTTTCCGAACAAGGAAGGAGAGAGAGAGAGAGAGAGAGAAAAAAAAAAAAAAAAATTGCCACGTGGCGGTCCACGTGGCGACATCTCACCGAGCCGGGGTGATTTCGCCGAAGCGCCGAAGTGCCGAACTCGTAATTGGAGAAAAACTCGGCCGACCCCATCTAACCGTTGGATCATCTCAGAATTCACACTCAAGCGTGATGGACGGATCAGATCGCACCACGTCACCGCAAAACGACAAGATAACGTTTTCTCGAAACTCGTGCCTCTTGTCTCGTGATTCGCGCCACGATCGTGATCAACCGTCCAGATTGAGCCACGTAGCTCGGATCTCAAATCCGAGCTACCGAACTACCGAACCGCTAAGCGGCAAAAAATCTCCTCATAATCCGTGCTCGGATTGGCCGAACAAGAAGCAGATCCGACGAGCTCGGATTTTCCGAACAAGGAAGGAGAGAGGAGAGGGGGAAAAAAAAAAAAAAAAAAAAAAAAAAAAAAAAAAAAAAAGCTCACGGGGCCGGGTTCGGACCCATCAAGGGGATCCGACCCGAACCCCAATCCAGCTCCTTCTCCAATCTCCCGCCAAAACCAAACAAAGAACATCTTCAAGCTCCGAGCATCACCTCCATGGCCGAGCTCCACCTCCGACACCTCGCCATCACCCCATGCTGCTAACGTCGAGCCCTTCCATCGACACCGAAACATCATCTTCTTCAAAGCCTCGCTGCCGAACTCCAAAGCATCGAGCTCCCCCTCGAGCGAGGCTCCGAACCCAAACCGCTCGCCAACCATTGTCTCCCCGTAGTGCTGCTCATTTACCGAGCTCGACCTCGTCTTTGCTCGCCGCGCTCGACCTCACCCTCGTTCGACGAGCTCACCGTCTTCAACTGCCGAGCTCCATCACCGAGCCCACAACTCCGCGGCAAACGAGCTCCTCTTCATCAAAAGTTCGCTGCCGAACTCACCTCCGTCGAAGCGCCTCCCCACTTCGCCGAGCTCCTCTACCATGCCGAGCTCACCATCGGAGCTCCCCACGACAGCCGAAGTCCCCTTCGTCGAGCCCACTCGCGGTCGCCATCAACCTCCTCTCGTCGAACCCATCGTCGAGCTCCGCTCATTGAGCTCTTCTCCTCGCCGAAGCTCGAGCTCCTCCTCGACTGCAAAGCGCACCGACGTCGAGCCCTTCAATGAGCGCCGACGTCGAGCTTCCCTCCACGAGCTCCGCGAGCTTTACTCTTCACAGACATCGAAGAAGAAGAAGGGGCGAGAGCACGCGAAGGAGAAGAAAGAAGAGAAGCAGCGGAGAAAGAAAGAAAGAAAGAAAGGAAAAAAAAAAAAAAAAAAAAAAATTGCCACGTGGCGGTCCACGTGGCGACATCTCACCGAGCCGGGGTGACTTCGCCGAAGCGCCGAAGTGCCGAACTCGTAATTGGAGAAAAAAAGAGGCCGGGCCACACGATCCGTCCGATCGTTCCAAAATTCGTGTCGCGACACGATCGACGCTCAGGAACGCGCCACGTGTCCCGATCGTGATCTGCCTCACGATGCGCGCTGATCTGATCATGATGGACGGCCAGAAACGCGCCACGTGTCCAGATCGCGATCTGCCTCACGATGCGTGCTCATCTGGTCATGATGGACGGCCAGAAATCTGCCACGTGTCCAGGTAATATTTAAATTACTTATTTATTTATTTAATTGTTTTTTTTATTTAAAAAATCCGAAAAAAATATTTAAAAATCGAAAAAAATAATTAAAAATTCTAAAAATAATTATTAATTCAGAAAAAATTATTTTTAAATTCTGAAAAAATAATTATTAAATTAGAATAATTAATTAATATTTTAGATAATTAATTATTTAATTCGGAAAATGAATAAAAAATTCAAAAAAATGAGAAAAAATTCAGAAAAATCTGGAAAAATCACCAAAAATCCAGAAAATTCTGAGAATACTTTTGGGCATTTTACAAGCCCATAATAACGCTTTTACACCCCGAGCAAGATTCCAAACTCCCTTAAGAACACCGATAAAATTCCGTACGCCATTAGAACAGTTAAACTACTCCTCAAAGGCTGATTACACTCAGTCTTTAGGAGTGGGGGGCTCGTGATATGGCTAAAAAATAGGATTAAATCGGGACCGTTCACATCGGACTCGAATCTTAAAGCTCAGGGGTAAAGCGGTAATTTCACATGCAAATGGGTCCGAAGCGGGTACTGGGTCTCCTTCTCACAGATCCAATAACCCGCAAACGGATCCACCTCAGCTGGGTACGGGTTTCAACCCGCTACCAACCCGATCCGACAAGATACAATCAAGGTCCCTGATTAGATCTAAATCAACGGCCATGATTCACAGCTATCTTTTCACTGGGGATTAGGGATTAAATTCCTTAACTGATTATAGGGGATATACCTTATCAGATTACATGCCTTATCTGACTACGGGGAATATTCCTTATCTAATCACGGGGATTACATTCCTAAAACCAGTCCCTAAGACGCCTATAAATACCCCTCACCCATCTCCATTAAGAGGTAATCAATCTTTCTCTAGTTAAACGCTCTTTCATAGTCTATCAGATTACTGACTTGAGCGTCGGAGGGTGCGTCGCCGGGATCAACCCCGGTGTCTCGCACTTCCTTGCAGGTGAACGGCGGGAGTCAACGGTCAAGCTCCGGCGGAACAGGTTAGGTGTTTGCTATTCAGGTTTTCCACGAACTCACAAATACTGTCTGTTTGCCCCCACACCGAATTTAGCGGCAACAGTCCTACCAGTCTGATTTTCAACTTTCTTCTTCCAACTTGTGAACAATGTCAAGACTTCATCTTTGTGCTTCATGGTATATACCCAAACTCGTCTGGAGTAATCATCAACAAAAGTAACAAACCAGTGTCTACCACTCATAGAAGGTGTCTGAGTAGGGCCCCAAACATCTGTGTGCACATAATCGAGGATACCCTTTGTCTGATGTACAGCTGTACCAAATTTTACCCTAGTTTGCTTACCCATAACACAATGTTCAAAAAATTCCAACTTGCACCCTTTAGCATCTTTAAGCAACCCTTGCTTCACAAGCCCCTGCAAGGCCTTTTCTCCTGCATGCCCGAGTCGCATATGCCACAACCTAGTAGAGTCGGGAACAACCTGTTTAGGCCTTTCAGTTACACTGGCAGCCTGACCCAAATATGTTTTTCCCTGCAAGAAAAACAAGTTCCTTTTTCTTTGCCCTTTCATCACCACGAGTGATCCGCTAGTCACCTTCAGAATACCACCTTCACTAGCAAATTTCAATCCACTGGCCTCCAAAGCACCAAGTGAAATCAAATTCTTTTTCAAATCTGGAACATACCATACATCTGAAAGCTCCCTAATAAGACCATCATGCATTAGCAATTCAATCTTCCCGATTCCTACCTTCTTACAAGGTGCATCATTTCCCATCAAAACTACACCACCATCCATATACTCCAAAGAAGTAAACCACTCCTTTTTCCAAGACATATGATAGGAGGCTGCTGTATCAAGAAACCATACCTCTTGATAAAGTGAGGGACTAGAAGCAAGTGCAAAAGAAAAATCCTCGCCACTATCTAAATTATCAACAATCACATTTGCAGTCGAATTTCCCTTATTTCGTAGCTTAGGACAATCCTTTTTCCAATGCCCCCTTTCATGACAGAAAGCACATTCATCTTTGGCCGGTATTTTCCTGTCCTTCGAAACTCCTCTCGATTTGGAACGAGATTTGTTTCCCTTTTTTCCAGATTTGGACTCAGATCTGGTCTCAGTCCTGCCCCTTACAATCAATGCTTCAGAAGTTTCTCTATCAACCATTTTATCCCTTCTTCTAGTTTCATTATTCAACAAAGCATTTGCAACATCTTCATATTTCACAGTATCCTTTCCATATATTAACGTTGTTGCTAAATGATCATAACTTTCGGGTAATGAATTCAACAGAATTAGGGCTTTATCTTCATCTTTAATTTGCTCATTCAAATTTAACAAATCAGCCAATAATTTATTAAATGATTCAACATGAGCATTCATAGACATACCTTCCGTATAGGTGAAGCGAAAAAGTCTCTTCTTCAAATACAGCCGATTCTCCAAACTTTTCCTCATGTATTTGTCTTCGAGCTTCTTCCACAACACCGCAGCAATGGTATCCCTCATCAAATCATACTTCTGAGCCTTCGCAATAAAGAGCCGAATAGTCCCACACGCAACTCGATTCAACTTCTTCCAATCTGCTTCGGACATATCCTTAGGTTTTTCTTTCTCCAAAGCAACATCTTGTTCTTGTTGAACAAGAACATCCAACACCTCACATTGCCACATCCCGAAATTGTTTGTCCCATCAAATTTTTCAACTTCAAATTTTGCGTTGTGAATCGTTGTTCTAGAAGAACTTGATCCCACAACATCCTTGGTTGCATCTGCATCACCCGCCATCTCCCTCTAGGTCGAACCAACAGCTTTGATACCACTTGTTGTGCGCGGAATACAAAACTAATTAACCAATGCGGAATCAAAGAGAGAAACAGCGAAGAAAAATACAGAGAAACAAACCAACACAAGGACACAAGATTTAATGTGGTTCGGCAAAACTCATGCCTACATCCACGGGGCGGTTGGGGTTTCTTCTTACTTCAAATAATCACCAATGGATGAAAAACAAACCCTTACAAATGATGACGGCTACAAAACCGAATAGGGGTCCTCTAACTTTCGTCACAGATTACAAAACCCTAACAAGTGTATTTATAAGAAAACTACTGGGCCATTTCGAATTGGGCCTTTTTTAGTTCAAAATCCCGTACACAGTCGACTGGTCATCTAAACAGTCGACTGGTCTTGTTCAGGGCAGTCGACTGGGCAGTCGACTGCTGCTGCTGTATCCCAAGCCTTTGAAACTTCTTTGGACAGTCGCCTGATCCTCCAATTCAGTCGACTGATATACTGTAACTTTCATTTGCTGCAGATACTCCAAAACAATCTGAACCAGAATCGAGCCATTATCCTACAGACTCAACAACTAAATTTGTCGTTTCCAACGACGAGTTTAGTTGTTTCATGTTCGCCGTTGGGACACAACGAGTTTAGTGCTAATTTTTTTAGAAACTCGTCGTTCTCAAAGACGAGTTCAGTTCAAAATTTTCACCGAAGACTCGCCGTTCCCAACGGCGATGACATTTATATTAGACTCGTTGTTGGAAACAACGAGTTTAGTTCATAATTTTGAAAGAAAACTTGTCGTTCCCAATAACGATGACATTTATACAAGACTCGCTGTTGGGAACGACGGGGATGTAGAAAATTTCACAGATAGTGAAACATTTTGTTGGACTTAATGAATTTTCGAAAAAATCTCAATATAATTTTTTTGAACTAATCTCACCGTTCCGAACAACGAGTCTAGTGTAAATGTCCTCGCCGTTGGGAACATTGAGTCTTCATTAAAAATTTTGAACTAAACTCGTTATTCCCAACAGCGAGTCTAGTATAAATGTTCTCACCATTGGGAACAACGAGTCTTTATTAGAAAATTTTGAACTAAACTTGTCATTGGGAACGACGAGTTTCTAAAAAAAAATTAGCACTAAACTTGCCGTGTCCCAACAACGAGTATGAAACAACTAAACTCGCCGTTGGGAATAGCGAGTTTAGTTGTTGAGTCCATAAATACAAATACTTTGACAACTGTCTTATAAGTGTAAATATTTTCAAAAAGTGGCATATAAAAAAAAATCCGAATTAAGAGAGAATAATAAATGTAAATACTACAAGCTAAATTTATGTCGATTTCTAACTTCAGTCACTACTAGCTAGTATTTGTATTATATTATACTAGTTTTATACACGTGCGATGCACGTACTAATTTTTTTTATAAATAAAGTAAAAATTCTGATTTACACATGCGATGCATGTCTTAATAAATAAAATTATATATTTTTAAAAGTAAACGTGAAAACTATAATAGGAGAGTTGGAGTTGCACGTAAGTAGGTAGATTTACAACTTCAACTCTTACAATATAATAGTTATTATATATTATATTATAGATAGATAGATATAGATAGATAGATAATTTACACACGTGATGCACATTTATTATATTTATAAAAAAAATTAAAGTAAAAAATATGACGTAGTGAGGACTCGAACCTGATATCTCCTTTATATTAGTTATGCACGTGCAATATACACGTCGGTAGATTTACAAATAACACTAAGGTTATCTCCAATTATAATATTAGAGATTGTTAATCATTATAAGATGATGGATCAAAACAATATGAAAATAAAGCCCTAAGAATGGTTTTTGTGAACAAAGACCGACAAAAAGGGCGGACTTTGCTGAACACTGACTGATGTGGTATAAATGGCATGGCCCAATCAGGGCCGTCAGATCTCCTCAGATTTCGCTCATCACAGATCATCAAGTCAACAAAGTCCAACGGGCTTCTGCCATCTCAGGCCCACTGGCAAATGGGTTCGACCCAGCCCGTTACGGTTCCAGACCCGTTTATCCCTACCTATTAATACCAGACCCCTTCCACAATGCAGAAGGTAATAAACTTTTTCCCACCTGAACCCTAGTTACTGTTGCTTTCTCAGTATCTGACTAGTTCATCGAAGGGCCTGTCGCCGAGAACTCTCCCAGTGTTTCTAGGCATTGTGCAGGTATCAAGATCCGAGCCGAGCTACAAAAATTCGAGCCGAGTTACGAAGATCGGAGCTGAGCACCCAGCCTCTACCTCTCTCCTGCTATTCCCGAGCTACACGTAGGGTAAACGCTCTAACATTACACAGATAGGTACAATTGCTCCCCAAGGTTAAGTATCAACCTACACACTGGATATGGAGAGCTCCTACCTAACCCAACCCCTTCTCCCTTACTGATTCTCATCTCCGGCGACTGAACCCCATACCAACCTGTTTCTCACCAGAGCTCCCTTCTCTTTCTCTAACCTCACTTCTTCTTCCCAACGCCTACATGCCTTCGACCTTGCTGTCGGTACTTGAGCTCAGTGGGTGCGGGCCCAATGAGAGGGTCCGCCACCTACCGACGCCAGCACCAACTACCACCACAGCTGCTGCTCCACTTTCGGAGCCGACCACTAGCCTATCAGCACCCCAACAGCAACCTCTTCCACCCACGCTGCCTAAGGAAGTGAACGCCCCAATCCCCCCTCTGGTGGCCCCCCTACAGATGTTCCCACATCCTCTTGAGAGAGGAGGTCGTGAGCTCAGACTTGTTCGCTCCTCGATGCGTGCACATCAACGTGCACATCGACGTCGTGAGGGGAGGAACTACGATCATCATCGCTCCGAACAACATCACCGACAAGAGGAGTCTTGCGGAGGAAGGGCCCAACGATGGGATCCTCCTACCGGCCAGTTTAGGCGTAAGAAAACCCCATCGTTACAGCTCCATCACCGCCACCCCAGGGGCCACTGTCAGAGAGTTAACGATCATGTTACACACAGACAACATCACACTCCCACCAACACCAACACCGACACCAAACCATTGTACCAACCACTTCTTCAACCACAGCAATCCTCACTGAAATATTACCATTACCCGTCTGATCCCCCCCCCACTACAACATCCACAGGGAGCCAAAATGCCATGACCATCCTCCCTAATCCCACCAACATCACCATTTCCCATCTGACCCCCTCCATCACCACAACATTCACAGGGAGCCCAATCCCACCATGAATCACGACAAAATGCCACGACCCCCCCCCCCCCAATCCCACCATGAATCACGACAAAATGCCACGACCCCCCCCCCCCCAATCCCACCACCTACCAACTCGCAATTCCAACACCTCTGGAGAGCCCTGCAACTAAATCCAACGCCAAGCGAGACCCTCAAGGGGCTGCGCTAGACGAGACTATTGAAGACGGGCACTCCGGCAATGAGGAGAGGGAGGGGCAGTGGGTTCAGGTGCGGGGGAAGAAAAACAAAAATGAGGCCATCTCCACTAACCTTCAAGCTGCTCAGCTCCAACACAAGAAGAAGCAGAGGAAGGGCAAGCGTAAGCCGGCCCCGTGTTTCAACTACAGAGATCTAGGCCATTACAGGAGTGAGTGCACCAAAGAAGTATGGTGCCTCAAATGCATGAAGTGGGGGCATCTCTCTTATGTATGCACCAACGTGGTGGAAACCCAAAGTGATGAAGAGCGTCGAGTTAGTCGGGGGAGATCCCCCGATCACCCCACAGTTATCCGATTGGCAAAGAGCCTAGAGATCATAAAGAGCGAAGAATGATGGTTGTGGCAATGGTGTGCTATTACCAAAGTCAAAGTAGGAAGGCCTTCAGAGACACATCTCACACAAGTGCTTACTGAAAAATGGCCGATGAGAGCCTATAGAGATTGGGTTGCTAAAAAGTTGTGCCATTTGCAATTTTTGGTCTCATTCCCCTAGCCGGAGAAAGTCACAGAGGTTGTAAGCTTGGGGATTGTTGACTTTGGACATTTCCAAATCGAGTTCAGTGCTTGGACGCCGACATTCGGAGCTGAGCTCCCATAGGGAGAAAAAATCTGGATTTGGATTCATAACGTACCCTTGCACTTTTGGAAGAGGGAAGCTCTTCAAGAGATAGTTGCGGAGTTCGGGAGTGTGGAAGAGATAGATGAGAAAACGGTGCGACGTCGGAGATAGTCTCGGCAAGGGTACTTATCAGAAGCACTGATATCTCCTTGATGCCACGCTTCGCCAAGGTGTATTCCTTCGAAGAATCGAATCTTGTCAGGGTTGTTCTAGACAAGAGAGTAGAAGCGCCAAAGGAATATAAGGCTAGCATCTCCCCTGCGACTAAAACAGCCCTTAGAGATAACAGGACATACAAGCAAGTGGTCTCGCCAACAAAATGCCTTACAATAGATGGTTCCCACTAAGTGGAAAGGGCTCACTGGGAGATTCTCAAGGCGGCAATGGGGCAGGAGCAGCACCAAGAGGCTCCGGCAGAAGGGACACGGCCAAAAAAAGACCCTCTGTACAAAGAAGATCGAGGCAGGAGTCTCGCCGTCAGATCCAACGGTCAAAAGTGCTCTCGAACCTTCAACTCGTTGGATCAAACGGTGGATCGACTCAACACCCCTATTTTGGAGGAAAGTGCTGTGGCTCAGAGGGGAGGGACAGGGCTTACAGAGCCTAAAAAGGAAAAAAACTACACTTTGCAGCAACATGCAGGCTTTGAGACAGGAGTTGGTGAAGGACACCTCCAGTCTGGGGCAGTTGGCTGGCGAAAGAGCACTTTCGACCAGAGAGTGGGTTACAAAGAGCTGGTTTCCAACAGAAAAGGAAAAAGGAGCCCCTCTGAAGAATGCGCGACAAGAAGCGGAGAACACTCTGGGGAAAAAGACGAGCGAGGACCTGCTCAATCTCAGGAAAAAGAGCCCTAAGGAGAGCGAGTTTGGCGCTGAGGGAGTGGGTAACAAAGAGAGGATTTTGGAGATAGGCAGATTTGGGAATGGAGACAAGAGTGAAGAAGAAGCGCTCGTTGCCTTGGTAACGAAAGAAAAAGAAAAAGGAAGTTTAAAAGCTTCGTTAAGCACGCCGCTCACATCATTTCCAGCGCCTTCTGAACCTGCCGACACACCCACCAACCCCTCGTTGCCAGCTGGCATAGGGGTATGCCTACCGCCCACGTAAAGCAACTGGCACGTGCTCCATTCGAAACAAGCAATATGTTGGATCGCGGTGGATCTTTAACGTTATCCTCAAACGGTTCCAGCAAGAGTGAGGAGAAGCGTGCGCTATTTATAAGCGTTATTGGGCCCAAAGAGGGGTCCAAAACACACTCTACTGCCTCTAGGACTTTTAAATCTATATTTTCGAACAATCAGACAATTTGTTAGACAGGTAGCGGGTCCATTGAGGGGACCGCAACGAATAACACCACCATTATTATTGAGTCGTCAGCCTGTGGGCTCAATGAGGAGTCCGCAACGAGAGAGACTGCTCCACAACCGGCAGCTCAGCAAACATATAGTGATGAGGATCTGGAAGGGCTCCTAAACCTAGATGAAGAATTCGTATTCACAGATGAGGAGTCAGAGGATTTAGAGTTCATCGCTAACACACAAATGTGGCCAGAAATGGTTCTATCCACACTCTCAGAGTCAGCACCTGCAATTAGTTCTGGTACAGCACACAGGACGGTTGGCTTCAGAGTGTAGCGTTCACCCAAGAGGGCTCATGTGGAGTTCTTGGATGGCTACCTCGAAGTAGCGGCGGCAGCCAAAGCTGCAAAATTCGACAACGGAGGTACGAGCAGTTATTTAGCAACTATATTAAATTTCATGTCAGACTCTGATGTTTTTTTGCTTGCTAAAATATGTGGGTTATAGGTGTGTGACACAGAGCGTAATGCATTACTACTCAATAAAATTAGGGATTGGGAAACTGAGAGGGTTAAGACTAGTTATGAGAACGCCCTAGAAAATAGCGCTGGGTCGATAAACATCCCCGAGGATGTAGCCGACCCCACACCCACACCAACGATCACCGACGATACTGTCCCCCAATGAATATACTATTCTGGAATGTTAGGGAGCTGGGGGATAAGAGGAAGAGAGATATGGTAAGGGACGTCATTAGCAATTCCAAGGCGGAAGTGGTAGGGTTGCAGGAGACCAAACTCCAGCACGGGCTCAAACTCAAAAGAATCGGGGGTAACAGAATCAAGGAATAGGTGTTACGACCGTCAACTGGAGCCTCAGGAGGGATTGCTATTGGTTTCAACTCGGATATCCTCTCTTGCATTGATGTGTACAGTGGATCGTTCTCCCTGACTACCTGACTTAAGCGATGGTCTAATGATTGGGTGCAAACGGTGACTGTTGTTTACAGGCCAAATGTGGCTACAGACCGAGATGCCTTTTGGCAAGAACTTGTCGACATTCGACAACGTTGGTCGGGGGCTTGGATTGTTGGGAGGGACTTCAACATCACTAGATTTGCTTTTGAGCACAAGGGAAGAGGCTCTAGCGACAGACACAAAGAGGAGCTCAATAGAGTGATTACGGAATTAGAGCTGATTGATATCCCAATCAATGACAGACTATTCACTTGGTCTAATATGCAAGCGGCTCCGGTTATGGCCAAGTTGGACAGGATTTTAGTCTCGTTGGAATGGGAAGCTAAATTTCCGCTAGCTTCAGCTAGATCGATCCCTAGGCCCACATCAGATCATACCCCGATCCTTCTCGATGTGGGGGTGCGCGGAGCCCACAGACCACGGAAGTTCAGATTTGAGAAGGCTTGGCTGGAAATTCAGAAATTTCATCACATGGTAATGGAGAATTGGGCACTCCCAACTGCTGGCAGGGACGCAGCATCCCGATGGTGTGAAAAAATTTGCAAATCGAGAAAGATGCTGCGTAGATGGAATCGATCTAGATTCTCGACCATCTGGCATGCAAAAGACTCCTTTCTGGAAGGAATTGATGAGCTTGAAAGGGTGGAGGAGGCGAGAGTTCTGTCACAGGAAGAAAGAAGCAAGCTGCTAGAACTTCAGAAAAATGTCGCCAATCTGTACAAGTTGGAAGAGATCAAGTGGCAACAAAGATCAAGGATTTCGTGGCTCAAAGAGGGAGACGTGAATACGGCCTACTTCCACCGCGTGGCAAGTGCAAGACGTAGATCCAATATCGTCCTCTCACTTCAGACGGATACGGGAACACTGCAAGATGAAATGTGATCTCCGCAACCTTTCAGAATTACTACAAGGGCCTCTTTGGAAGAAAGAATGATTTCAAGATCCCATTGAGGGGGGATTATTGGCAGGAATACCAGAATGATTCAACGCAAATTTTATCCTCTCTGGAGGCACCTTTTTCGGAAATGGAAGTGAAAAAGGCCATCAACCAAATCGGTGCAGACAAATCCCCTGGGCCAGACGGCTTTCCAATGATGTTCTTCCAAGTGTTCTGGGAAGAAATTAAAGGAACATTATGGCACTGATAGAGGAATTTTTTCATAATAATCTCAAATTAGACATGTTCAATTTTGTGGAAGTGGTCCTCATACCCAAACAGGAGGAGTCTAAGCGTGTGGGGGATTTTGGACCAATTAGCCTCATCAACTGCTCGGTGAAGATCATCACAAAGGTCCTGGCCATCCGCCTGGGGAGTATAATGGATAGTATAATCAGCAAAACCCAGACAGGCTTCATCAGGGGCAAATGTATCCTGGATTGTGTGGTCACTGCTGAACAAGTTATCCACCACTGTCATAAGAATAATTCTAAGAACTTCTTCCTAAAACTGGATTTTGAGAAGGTATACGACTCTGTTGATTGGGAGTGTTTGCTGGAAGCTCTCAGAGGGAGAAGATTCGGGGACAAATGGGTTAGATGGATCAAATAGTGTTTACTTACTAGTAAAACGGCAATATCAGTGAATGGGAGGCCAGGACCGCCATTTCCTTGCAAGAAAGGGCTCCGACAAGAGTATCCTTTATCCCCGCTGCTATTCACGATCGTAGAAGATGTGCTAAGGGCAATGTTAGAAAACTGCCAGAAAAAGGGTTGGACTATGCCCGTGGCCAGCAGCAACTCCAATCAAAGGTGCACAATTCTCCAGTACGCTGATGACACCATACTCTTTGGAAATGGGACCCGATCAGAAACAGTCTTCTTTAAAGGAGCCCTCTACTGTTTTGAAGGCTGGTCAGGTCTCATGATAAATTTCCACAAGAGTCCACTGATTCCCATTTCACTTCCCGATGAAGAAGCACGAGAACATGCCACCATATTAAACTGCATGAGGAATGAGTTTCCAATCAAATACTTAGGGCTTCCACTCAGTCCAGGGAAACTCACTAAGTCGAATTGGCTGCCTATAATTGACAGGGTGGAGGATAGACTAGCTGGCTGGAAAGGAAAATCGCCTTTGCTAAGAGGAAGAGTTGTACTCATCAACGCAGTACTGTCCAATCTGCCCATCTACTACATGTCATTTTTTGAGCTCTCTAAGTGGGTTATCCAAAGGACTGACCGAATCTGAAAACGATTCCTTTGGAAATGGGCAGATTCGAATAGGGGAGGTTACCACCTGATCAAATGGAATATTGCTTGCATGAAGAAGAAGCATGGAGGGCTAGGCATCATCGACCTTAGGGATATGAATCTTGCCCTTTTAGGGAAATGGTGGTGGAAGGTTTTTCACCACAGCGGGGAAGGATGGCAGGATTTCATTCAGCCATACCTGCGAGGAAAAGGCACGAGAAACTTGGGCTTCTGGAAAGGAATTACCAAAGCCAGCGGGCCGTTCAATTCAGCAGTGACGTCAACTATCGGTAATGGGCGGTCCACCAGATTTTGGTGGGACAAATGGTGCGGTGCATATACTCTGAAGGAAACTTTCCCTGAGCTTTATGACAAAATGAATCGACCCAATATATCTGTAACCGAGACTTGGAAGAGAGGAAGTTGGAAGCCGTCATTCAGAGGTGCTCTTACCCTAAGATTACATTAGCCACTGCTCGAACTCCAAGTACACATCACATGGACCGGGACGAGATGTGTCCAAGGCCCAGATCAGATGCGATGGGGACTTAATCCCAAGGGAGCATTCACGGTCAGGTCCCTGTACCATCGGATTCACTATCAGGGCTGCAGACCTAGTTGGGCACATGTTTTATGGAAGGCGAAAACACCACTTCAAGTCAGAGTCTTCCTTTGGCTAGTGCTCAATAACGCAATACTCACCAGAGAGAACCTGGCCAGAAGACAACCCCAGATTGCGATCGACTGTGGATTCTGCAACATGCACACGGAGAATTTTAACCACCTTTTTATCCACTGTCCAAGGAGTAAGGCCGCTATGGTAGAGGTTTTACGAGCCCTAGGAACAAGTGACTATCTCAGCGAATATGAGGATTTGTGGGTTGGCCCCAAATTCGCAAAGGTTTGCCATGAAATGAAGGATGCGTGGTACACTGCCATTGCGGAAACTACATGGGTGTTATGGCTAGACAGAAATAACTTTTATTTTCGTGCTTCATATAGTAGTATTTCTGGTAACCTTATTCATATCATGCATCTTTTTTTTTTTTGGGCTACAGCTGCCGCCACAGAAGCGAGAGGGAGGATTGCCAGGGTCTTCAGGTGGAGGAGTTTGATGATGAGGAGATAGAGTTTGGGCCGACATTGGACTGAGGGGTGGAGCAATCCATACCCGTCTGAGTCTCAATAGCTGCACTCTATGCTAGTTTGGTCTTGACCTACTGTACTTTTGATTTTTTTTTATGTATGGAGGATTCGACCTACCCCCCAGATTTTGTTGGGGATTTATGTTTTATTTCCTGCACTGTTTTGTCTTTCCCGCTATGTACTTTCGTATCCTCCTCGGTTCACCGGGGTTGTTTTAATAAGAGTTTATTAATGAAATATGGTGGTTTTATTCTATCTTTTACCTCAAAAAAAAAAAACACAGATAGGTACGTAGGGTAAACTTTTGTCTATGGGACAGAAGACTGACACTGTTACGTGGGACCAACCAACTTCTTTATTGTTGTGCAAATGTGGGGTATTGGTGGATATTAGGTGCGAATAAGTTTGCCATAATTAATTTCACAAGACAAACAAGAAGATTCCTCGTTCCAGCCTCCTCCTTCTAATCTCTGTCTTAAATATCTCTCTCTTTTCTCACACGAATGAATGAATGAATGAATGAAATTACTACACGTTTCTCCAAGAAGAAAGAAAGAAGAATTTCATCCATCCATCCCTCCATCCATCCATCTATCCTTCTCTCTCTGATCGAGAGGTAGGTATTCTCTCTTTCTTATTTCTCTATTTACCTTTTCCCCATTATTCCTAGCTATTTATAGTTTTAGTTTTAGTTTTAGTTTTTTTTTTTCCCCTTTCTTTTTATTAGATTATATGGCACCGCGATTTAATTTGTTTAGTTTAGTTTGTTCTCAAACTCTTTATTTTTATTTTTATAAATCTTTTCTACTTTCTTCTCTAATCTCTCTCAATGTTTATTTGTAATTTTCTAATACCCCCCATGTTTATTAAGTTAGTTTTGTTTGTTTTGTTTTGGAGGGGGGTGGGGTTCGGATGACAACAACTTGTTGTATGGCCATCGACAAGAGTGATTATGGTATTTGATTGAGAGCAATTCATTAAACATCAATTCTAAAGACAACCCAGTTTGATGATCTCACATTCTGATCATGATATCTTTGTACTGCTTACATACATACATACATGTCCAACAAACTAAACCCCACAACGATTTACATGGTTTATTGTGAGTACCTGGATTCCCAAATGGTTGTCTGATGGCAGCTTACTATCTGAAAGGTGAGACTATCAAGTGTTTGATAATATGTGCAATACAAGTGATGTTTTAGGAGAGGAAAGAAAAAAAAAAATCATTGTTTCAAGTTTCATGATTAGTGGCGCACAAGCGTTTTCTTAATTGAAGATATTTTTTTTTATAGATGCAACACATCCCGTAACTTTAAATGCCAAAAACTTTAGATTGAGAAAGCTGTCGTCTGCTTTGACATTACAACTCTCATTAATTCTCAAAACAACAGTGGGCTCGATGAATAGGCTTCTTGGTGGTCCGGACACCTATACAACTCTGAGAATCCTTCCTGCGTTACTTCTGAATGGCGGAGTTAGTTTTTAACAAGTGTGGCAAGAGGAGATGCAAAAAAAAACCAAAACCCATCCTCTGGTCACTGTGGTAATTGCCTATTTCCTCATCGACTGCTGAGGGAGGCACTCTTGTCCATTTGCAACTGCAAAATGCACTTGAGCTTCTAATGGCTTGACTTGCAGTTGACTGTTCAGGCCTGTTGTATACGCTTTAGGTGTTGATGTTAGCATAGATAATTTGATTATTGTCGCCAAGTTGATACTGTGGTTGTTGTGATACTGATACCATCATCTGTTATGTGCCTAGCCCCAAGAGGAATCTCCTTTTCTTGCATTCCTTGCAGCAAGAAGATGCAAAATTTTGTTATTATGAGGAAGATATATAGTTATAGGTTGCATTAATGGAACTTCACTTTTTTATACACAAGAAAACACACACCATAACTGGGGTGTTGTCAAGTTCACCAGTATTTAAATTACTATGGAATTAAGAAAGTCGATGACTGAGGAGTTTGCAAAGGACCTGCCATAAGAATTAAGAGGATTGGCACATGAAGATGCCTTTAGAATGGCGGAGGTGAATATTTTGCATATGAGCTGAACAAAACTTTCTTCGAATGGAAATATCAGAGCTTTTATTGTTTCCTAATATTATTCTGATATAATAATTTAAATTAATTATCAACTGATTGAAAATTTTCACAAATACATTGAATTTGTTATCATCCTTCTGGATACAAGTTGTTCAAATTTGTTAAACATATAAGCTTGAAAATTCTGAATGTCATTCTGGTTAAGTGGTTAATGCAAGTAGTTGTTAGTCTATCTCTGGGTTTTTATTTTATTTTATAGTTTATCATTTGATGGGGAAAATTCTTTGGTGAATATAAACAGGTAAAAGGTCAACGGAATAATTTACTCATCCTTTTGCATGCAGAAAAAAATTATGACAGAGGGAAACATTCATACATTTGGAAAGCTTCCTGATCATCTACTCGTCGAAATCTTTGTTCGAGTCCCAATTAGTGAGTGGGCTCAGATAACATGCGTGAGTAAGCAGTGGGCTTCTGTATTTCATGGGGAATGTTTGTGGCAGACTGCAATTGCCAGGGCCTGGCCCTCAGCAAGCCACAGGAAACGCTGGCCTGGACCAATTCCCCGGGGTGTGGGTAGGAGGTGGGTAACTAATCTCCGAAATTTTTGAAAATTTTCTCTTCAGTTTTCTGTTGGATGTAAAATATGTTCTTAATTTGTTTTTTTAGGTTTAGCAGCTTACATCCCATCTGAAAGATGAATTTAATCATCAAAATCTAGATATCAAATATATATTCTACAAACTTCTTTATTATTCTTAGTTAAGAGCATATTTTAGGGCTACGTGTTGATACAAATGAACTGCATAGCTTAAAAGATACGGTCTTGTGGTAGTTGGCCTAGTTATATGTCAAGTCTCCCTTAGCAAGGGATTGGGCATCAACTAGAGGTTAAATGTTAGGCTTGAGATCTTTCTGTAAAAAGTATGAAATTGGTTAGGCTGGTGTGATTGGGATTTGACTAGATCCTCTAGAAATAGTGTACCTGTACCCCCATATTCGTATTAACTTCCAGATATATTGACAGATGGGGTATTATACTAATATAGGTTTATATTCATTTCACAGGCGAGTAGGTTAATTGAAATTGTATGTTCCGTTAACTTATTTCGCATTACTGGAGTTATATAGGTTGCATGTTATTTACTTCTTAATTTTTTTATTTTTTTTTTAATCTTTTTAAGTTTCTTTTAACCATACCATCAAAGGTTCTCCAGTATTTAGAACTTGTTTGAAAGATTTAATTCCAAGTTCATTTCTATAAGCAATTATCTGTGATATTCTCATCCACATAGTATTACAGAAACTAACATTTGAACCCTACCTTTCAGGAGATATGTTGCCTTATATGTGAGTCAACAGATCTTTGCTTTGGATGGTGAAGTTGATGAGCTTATAGGCCACACTTACTTATATCTGAAAGAGCAGCTTGAGCTTTCGATTTTGCCACCTCCTTCTGGGGTACTTCATGGAACCATGATTGGTGGGTCTTTGATCTTTGCCGTAAAATGTTCTGATCTATTTCTAATTGTTATAAACTTATTTCTACTTGTACATTTATTTCTAGATTTACTATTTACTAATGCTTGTTTTGCAGCAGTGGCTCTTTACTACAGCTTAAATGTAAGTAATGTAATTTTATCAATTTGTTCATGACCTTGTTTCTCCAAGCAGATCAATTTTTAGCGTGTGGCAAGAGCAGGGACAAATCCCATGAGCTCGCTTCACAGATCTGGTTGGCTGTCATCAACAATTTGGAAGAAAACCAACAAACCTTTTTAATTTTAAAACGTCTTGCGCAAGAGGGTGATGTAAGCATTCAAAATCGTGGTCTTACTTTTGTTTCTGGTTCTTTGTTTTTTTTTTTCTTTTTTATGTAGTGCGCGCTCTATTTGGATAACACGTTTCCTTCAGTGATGAACTACCACTTCCCGAAAAACCCTATTAACTCTTTTTTGGACATCGATTTACTATTATATGGGTCCTCACCTCTGGATTCCTTAGCTAGAAATATGGTGAAAATGTATGGTTAGGAGCTTGTCGGTAGTCTTGCAAGTAGTTCATAACCAATTTAAACGCAAATATACTGAAATTTTCATTATCCATTAATCGGCTCCATATATTGTTATATAGTAAAATGAGATACGTGTTTAACAATCTGTTTTGGTGGTTTATTTGTAGGTTTATTTACCTATCTACTAAGTATGTCTGACCTTTTCGTTTTCCTACAGTTCTTTCTTCCATATCCATACTCACGATCTTACCAAGTCCTGTGGAGGATATTTGAGAAGCTGTTTACAGATTTCCGTGACTGCTTTGAGAACATGAATTATTACGATGTACTGGCCTCCGCAAAGTCGAGGTTTCAGCCTATACCGCCTACTTGGCTGGGCTATTAGTAGTAAATAGATTATCACGGGAGGGGGGCAAACATAACCACCGGTGACTGTTGATTTATGTTCTACAATGGTATTGTACATAATTACCTGTGATCACATAATTGTACAAGTATATAATGTAAGACTTGGAAGCATATCCCTGTACTTCACAATGATACAAGTATAATGGAAAAACAACAAAACAGGTACCAGTTTCCTTATCTATATATAAAATAGGCTGGATCTCGAGTTTTTTGCTGTTTCTGAGATGCAATGTTATTTATATTTTTCTCTGTTTCTTCTGCTGTTTAGTTTAAAGAGTCTTGTTATCTCTTCAGTTCATCCCTTAGATGAGAATTTGTGTAAAAGTTGGCATTTCCCCTGTAAAAAATGCTGTTTTTTTTATTCTGCAGGTTTTGATACCAATTTCAAGAGTTTCCCCCACCTCGGTCAAATCAAATCTATGAGATAATTGCCAGTTGTCAACTAGTAACTAAGTAGATGTTTTAGCAAAACCATGTTATAAATTAGATTTGAAGGATACAAATCAAACGTCGGAAGTAAACGCATATAGCTTAAGCCGTGCAGTACAAAAAATAACAATCAGTTATCTGGTATATCGATATAAGCAGCACTACATGAACTAATAATCCTTGCTGTAACATGTGTAAAACTTCTCTACAAGCTTAAAACTTAAAACAGCAACTTCTGTGAATCGCTGGTCTTAAGTGGCTAATAAATTTTATTAGGTTAAATCCAGCCTCTTTGATGTCCTTGAATCAGAAAACTTGTCAACAGCCCTTATAAGCAAGATGTCAGCTAAAATGGTGGACTCGACAAGCACAAACCCCTTGCTATTTGATATCAAATCACGTTGAAGATCTTCCACTAGCACCCTCTGGAACCTGTTGTTCCAAATGCAGAAAGCCGCTGTTTCGTATCAATTCTGAATCCTTAGATATAAAACCAGCCGTTAAGTTTGATTTATATCTGTGCAAGTGAATAGAGCCTTAGCATGCTGTTTTACTTTTACCTGAAGAAAACATCAGATACCATAAATACTAACCAATAAACTTATAAGAAACTGTAGTTTGTATTGCACGAACAAATCCAAGTCTTCTTCTGTCTCATTTATAGTCTACACAACATCATGTTCACAGCTTACAGAGACCATTGGCTGGGTATAAAACTCCCGCATATAAGAAAATGAGGTTTCTTCAAACTTCAAAGTAAAAGTATCAATTGTTATGCCATGCATACTTATATTGGTGTGCATCAAAATACACATTCAAGGACAAGCATGATAAAGGCCGATACAGAAGATTCAATAATATTACATATATATTATGAATGTGTTAGCCAAAAAAAAAAAAAAAAAAAAAAAAGCGGTACATGCATAACATTTGTGTACATGATTAGTTTTCCAATATTTCTGAAGAGTAGCAGTTGGAAAAAGTAAAAACAGGAAAAGTTTGAGCAAAAGGTAATACCAGGAAACCTTGGCCTGTGTTCACACCAGGTGAACGTCTGGAGTATAACCTTCCTTCTTCATCTCATCGAGTAAATGACTAATTATCCAATCAAACTCAACAACAGACAATGTGTGCATTCCATCACCGGCATGGAATTCACGGGTTTGCCCATCAATCTCAATCCAGCTACAACCAGGAGTCTTACTGACCCCTCTCTCCCTCATCAACCCTCTCATCCTTGCTGAATCCTCCCACCTGTTGGAACATGCATATATCTTAGAACTGATCACATAATTCCCCGAGTTAGAAGGTTCCACCTCCAAAATTTTCTTCATCACTCTTTCTCCAACTTCCACATTCTTAAAGTTCCGACAAGCACACAGCAATGCTCCCAACACAACGGCATCAGGCGTTTCTGGCATCTTTTCAATGAATTCCCATGCTGCTTCTAGTTTTCCAGCTCTTGCTAGAAGGTCCACCATGCAAGAGTAATGTTCAATTTGGGGAGATATTCCAAATTTACCCTCCATTAAGTCGAACCAGTGATGACCTTCATCAACTAGTCCACTATGTACACAAGCAGAGAGAAGGCCAACAAAGGTGATATCATTTGGAACGAGACCTTCATCTAACATGTGCGAAAATAAATTGATTGCCACTTGGCCAAGACCGTGAGAAGCCACGGCAGATATCATGGCATTCCAGGAGGTGACATTTTTATGGGGCATGGATTCGAAGATGTGGAGTGCACGATCAATGTTGCCACACTTTGCGTACATGTCAACAAGGGCAGTACCGACATAGACATTTGTGTGAAGGCCTTTTCTTAAGGCATAATCATCCAACCAAGATCCCAGTTCAAGGGCTCCTAATGAAGCACAAGCTGGGAGAATGCTAGCCAAAGTGATTACATCTGGATCCATTCCTGACTCTCTCATGGCCAGGAATACTTTGATTGCTTCCTTTGACATTCCATTCTGTGAATACCTGTATAATTAATTATATATTCTGGAATTAACCGTATTATTAATTATAACAAGTCCAAAATTTCTATGATATAAATAAATATAAAAAAAAATACTTGCCCTGTAATCATTGCATTCCAAACAGACAAGTCCCTCTTGTCCATGTCATCAAAGACCCTTGTTGCCTCTACCAAATCTCCGCACTTTGCAAGCATATTAACCAAAGCAGAGGCCACAAAAGAGTGGACCTCAATCCCTCTTTCCTTCACCACTTGCTCCAGCTCCTTCCCCAGTTCCCTATCCCCCAACATCCCACAGGCTTTGAGAACGGTTGACAGCGTTCTCTCATCTGGCTGAAACGTCCCCTCGGCCCTCATTCTTTTATACAAGTCCACAGCCTCCTTAGCAAAACCCATCCTCAAAAACCCTGATATCATAGAATTCCAAGAGACCAAATCCCTCCTCCTGTCAGTAATTCCATCGAACAAGTTGCGTGCACAGGCCAACTCCTGGCAGTTGAGGTAGAAAGTGATCAAGGAATGCGCAGTGTGTGGGTCCAAATCCAAACCAAACTTGAAGATGGAGGCGTGGGTAGTCCGACCGCAGTACAACCAGCGGAGATGAGACAAAGCCTTGAGGACAAATGGGAAAGTGTAGTTGTTGGGCTTGGCATTGTGGAGGTCGGAACGGAGCATGCGGAGGTAGAAATGGAAGGCGAGAAGTGGGTTGTGGAAAGAGGTGGCGAGGGCGCGAATGAGGATGTTGAAGGTAAAGTGGTTGGGGTGTGGGATGTGGGAGAAGAGGAGGATGGAGTAATGGAGGGATTGGAGTTGGATGAGTTTGGAGAGGAGGTGGTTCGGGTGGTGGAAGGAGTACTTGGTGATGAGTTGGGCATGTATCTGTTTCAACGACTCCACGGACTTGCATTGCTTCAGCTTCAGGAGAATCATCGCACTTTTTTTCTTAATTCTCATTAACCATTCTTATTACTACTGCTTTACTTTTACTTTACTTTGGTGTTTAATTTTAGTGTGTTTCTTTCTTGAGGCTTCAACTAGTTTTACTTTTTACTTGGCGCGCGAGCTCGTGCACTTTAAGTTTAAGAGAGAGCCTCAACGCCTCAGCCTCAGCCTTGCTAGTCTACTTGAACCGTATATTAATTAATTTTGTATATTTTATTTTATTTGTTTATTTCGATCACATGATCCATTCCATCCCTTTGTTGTTTAGAGCATCCACAGTCGTTTTCTATAATTCCCATTTTCTCAAATTTTAGCAAACGAATAGAAAAGGAGCGCTGCAGTCGTTTCTTATATTCCCATATTTTGGCAAACTTTCTATTTCCATTTCTCAAATATGAGAAACGAACTGAGCTTTCTCAAATTATAAAGGACGGGGTATGATACCCCGTCTGTTCGATATAATAATTTTTTAATCGTATCAGACGGACGATCATATACCGTCTCTTCTATTTTCTTAAATTTTTTTTTTTAAAAGGTCGGACGGGGAATGATACCCCGGACGGGTATCAAACCCCGTCTCTGCCTTTTTTTATTATTATTTTTATTTAATAAAACGAACGGCCAGGATTGAGCGATAGGAGGAAAAAAAAAAATTATATGGTGGGACGGGGACACATACCCCGGACGGGGTATGATACCCCGTCCATGAAAGATGCAGCCATTTAATGCTGTGCAGGGATTAATTTAGGAGTAGTTAGTATATTAATTAGGTTTAGTTAGTATATTAATTAGGTTTAGTTATTTTTATATTATTTAATTTAGTTAATTAATATAGTTTAATAGTTAATAAGTAATTAACTTTTTTTTAATTAATTTGAAACGATCGGACGGTATATCATATACCGTCTCTCTAAAAAGTAGAAAAAATATAGCAAACGACGACTGCAGTGAACGATCGTATTTGCTATTACTGTAGCTGCCATATTATAGCAAATGAGAAAAACGACTGTGGATGCTCTTAGTGAAGTAGTATGGAGTATTTATTATTGGTAGAATGTAGTATCAACTTGATTAAGGAACCTTTATTTGGCTAGACAGAAATAATTTTTTTTTTCGGACTTCATATAATAGTAATTCTAGTAATCTTACTTACATCATGCATCTTATTTTCTTTTCGGTCACAGCTGTTGCACTAGGGACGAGAGGAAGGACTGACAGTGTCTTCCATGTGGACGACTTTGATGATAAGGATATCGAGTTTGGCCCGACACTTGACTGAGAGGGGCAGGGGACATGTTAAGGCTATGAGGGCTACTTTATACTTCTAGCTCTATTATGTTTGTGTCTTTTGTACTGTGGGTAGCACGTCTTGATTGGCCCACCCTCCAGAGCACTGTTGGAGGAGTATGTTTTATTTTCTGCATTTTATTTCATGTACTCTCCCCCGGTACTCCGGGGATATTTTTTTAACGTCTTATTAATGAAACAGGGTGGCGTTATTCCACCTTTTCACTCAAAAAAAATAAAAAAAATTGATTAAGGAATCTTTATTTGTCTGGGGATGCCAAACATATCTATATAAGAAATTACAAAGACAGTTTGAAGGAAAAAAAAAATATATTAAGTTGTTTCATATAATTGAAACAAAATCGATGGATGGCCAGTGGCGGAGCCAGACAAATTAAAATGGGAGTTCCAATTTTTTTTTTCCGGCATCGGCGTGATTGTTACAAAAAATTCCTTACATTATTTTTGTTTTGAAAAATTAAAGTAAATGGATCAAAGTAAAAGTAAAATTATAATCAAAGTAAATATTCAAATTCATGTTCTTAGTATCATGTATTTTTGGCACTTGTACAGTTATACTCTAAATTTGGTAAGAATAATCATATTATACTATTTACACTGTTATAATATAAGAGGCTAACTAAGAGATACGACCAAAATGAATATATATACTTGTAACTTGTGTACACACTAACTTTTTATTCAAAATTTTATCTAAGGATCTTACAGATCAAATAATAAATATCACTGTTAATTATTAGCCCAAATTCCATAACACTATTTGAGCCTTTAAGAAGTTTATTGGGTTTGGGGGTCCCATGAGGGGGGGGGGGGGGGGAAATAAAATCTATGGTCTATATAAGGGGATTTTACAAAATTTTTGGGCTTCCTATTGTCCCCCTAGTCCCTTACTCCCTCCGCCCCTGTCGATGGCTCACATTTATTTTTGAAAATATATTTTTTCCCAAAATATAAAAACTTTCCCCTAAAAGTTTTCATTCATACTTTATTACTCTCTCTCTCTCTCTCCCTCTTCATTTTTTAAAAAAAGATGAGCTACAAAATCAGATATTTTTCAACATTTGATAGTTAGTAATAACACCAGCATGCTGAATTTTCTTTAACTTCTTTATGTGTTTTGCCTGTATTTTCTTTATGTGTTTTGCTTTGCCTGCATTTATTTTATGCGTTTACATGATTTTTTATATTCTGTATCATTCACAAAGATGTGTCATAAACATGTGTCCACGGGTAAACCTAGTATATATATAAAACAATATGCATATGGATCTAAATGGATCCTTTTACCCAAGTTGGGTCTCGAGATCAGGTGCATCTACTTGTCACTTAGTTAATTAATTAACCAATTATTAATCAAAGATTCTTAATTAACTAGAGGACCAATTGCCCAACGGAAATTAACATGATTACGGTAGTGGGACTCACTACTATATTCCTATTTCTGTTGTGTATTTGTGTTACTACCCACTCATATATGCTTGATTTACCCTCTGCTCATTTATAAAAGGGTTGTTAAACCCAACAGCTATGCTAATTTTATTACTAGTACTATTTACTCTTATCTCTAATATCTAATCTCTAATAATATCTAATCTCTAATATTATAATAGGAGAGTTGGGTTGTCATTTACGGATATTTAACCATTTAATCTTAAACATTCATTTTTAAGTGAGAATTATATTAACTATTCATTTACTCAACTGTTGTTAGTTACCATAATACCTCCTCAAAGTTCAAATTTATATACGACATAATTATTTACAAAATTGCCACTTATCTCTAATATTATAATGGGAGAAGACCTTAGTGTCATTTGTCATTTTGTCATTCTACCAACATGTGCAACGTACGTACATAACTAATATAAAGGAGGTTTCCGGTTCAAATCCTTCCTATGTCAGAGATTTTATTTTTATTTTTTGAAATTATTAAACGTGTATCGCACGTGTAAATTACTAGTATAAAATAAAAGTTCGTGCCACTAGGGATAATTTGTAAAGAGTATGTGATGAGTAAAGCGAGGTCTCAGGTTCGAGGCCAGAATACGTCTTATTATTTACTATATTAAAAAATAATAATAATTAGAACGTGCATTGCACGTGCAAATTACTAGTCTCTAATAATATGAGAGTTGGGGTTGACATTTGTCAACATACAAACCCGTGTATTACATGTGTAACTCCAACTCTTCCATTAATTACAACAAAAACAAACAAATAAAAAAAATCACATATTTAAAACGTGCAACGCACGTGCAAAATAATTTTATAATATGTTTTTAACACTAAACATACATATATGTTGTACGTACAACTCAAGTTCTACTTATAAACACGTGTATTGCACGTACAAATTGTAGCTTTCCTTCAAAATATTTTTTTCAATTACCTGTAACGCACGTCCAACTCCAAAACTATTTCTTAACACGTATATCGCACGTGAAAATTCTCCAACTCTTATCAAAACGTGCATCGCACCGTGAAAAATACTAGTGTATGGGGATCTAGTAGACTCGTTATTCTCAACAGCTAGTTTAGTATATTTTTCCTCACTATTGGAAATAGCAAGCACTTCTTGGAAGTTTTTTTTTCAAAAATCTACCAAGTCCAACAGAGAGTTTGAAATTTAACAAAGCGTACAGTCATCATTCTCAACAGCAAGTTTAGTATGAAGTACCTCGCCGTTGAGAACAGCGAGTCCAGTCTGAAAGTTGTGAACTAAACTCACCGTTGGGAACGGTGAGTTTCTAAAAAAAAAAAAAAAATAGAACTTAGACTCGTCGTATCTCAACGGCGAGCACGAAATAACTAAACTCCTCTTTGAGAAAGACGAATTTAGTTGTTGAGTCACCGAGTTGACAACTAGCATAAATTGAAAGGAAAAAAAAATTCAATCAGAGATGAGTAATTAATTAATTAATAAGGGTATGGCCTTATAGGTATGGGACCTAGCTCTATGGATTGCAGGTCTGACTAGCATTGGTATAAATACCCGAAATCCGGGCCCGACATTGGACCGGAACCGACCCGGCCTATCCGGATCTGGGTCCGCTCAAAAGAGATCCGACCCTGGACCCGTTGAAAAAACCCAAAAAATCAACATAAAAATAAATATTCTATCCTCATCCCTCTCCTCCTTTCTCCTCCATTCTAAATCTTCCTATTCCAAACTCAAGACTCATGCCTTTTTCTTCTCTCTTCTATTCTAAATCCTCAGCTCGCCGTCTCCGCTCGCCGCTCACACTCCCACTCCTACCCGAACGGGTAGAAATATTTTAATAGGACCCGGACCCGATCCTCACTGATCCGGATCTGGGTCCGAATCCATTTTTTGGACCCGTAGGAAACCAGATCCGGATCCAGGTGGTGAAGAACCCGACCCGGCCCGACCCGATACCAGTGCTTGTCTGACTGAGTATTGAACAAACAGTTTGCCAATTAGCCAATACAGTAGCTTAAGTCTATCTGAGGCTTTGTGAGAAACGTACAAATAAGGTTGTTTTTGTAATTTTATCCCAACTTTTTTACTCCTCACTTATATTCCCTGTCCTTTCTCTCTATTCGTTATCATTCTCCTCTTTCTTTCCTTCTTTCCTTCTTCTGCTCTCTCCAAGTTGTTTTTTTTTTACCGTTACATCTCTCTTTGACCGTTACATCTCTCTCTCTCTCTCTCTCTCTCTCTCTCTCTCTCTCTCTCTCACACACACACACACACACACACGTGTTTCTGATACAACCCAACCAGAACCAGGTTTGTTTGTGTGATGAATTAGTTTCAGTAGTTTTTATGGAATTTTTAGAGATTTTCTTCATCCCTTAATCTTTGCAGAGAGCAAAGCTCAGTAATTATTGCATCCCATTTGATATTTTGGTTCTTTTTTTTTTCCATCTTATTTGAAAGTTGTTGTTGTTGTTGTTGTTTTGTGTTGGGTTTTTCTTATCCTAATTTATGAATGAATTTGAATATGAATATGATTAGTTCTCACTTAGTGACTCACTAATGTTGTTGTTCAGAATTCCAATGTTTTAGTCCCTGCCATAAATATAATAATAATAAAGGAAATTAAAGTAGTCTGTCTGTCTCCTTTTTCTTAATTAATCTTTTGCTCTGTCTTTAAATTGGATCCCCATCACATTCATCTTTCACTTTTTAGGTAATTTTCTTTTTTTTTTTCTTTCTTTTTTTATATACATGACAAACTTTAGCAATCAGTGGAGTAGATTTGGGTTCTAATATCATTATTTGTTAGTCTTATCTTATTTATGAATATATATGTATATATATATATTGCATCTCGTTAATTCAAGCCTTAATTAGTATGTATTTCTTTATATTTTTTCTTTTGTACATTCTTACTTAAACAGTTATTCATAATCTTACAAAATTAGGGGCGGGAAAGGTCTTATCACTGGTAGGATTGAGACTCAACTACAAGTAAGGAGATTTAAGATCCTCTCCTTCCTTTATTTATACTAGTATTTTACACGTGCGATGCACGTTTTAATAGTTTAAAAAAATAAAAATAAAAACTCTGATGTAGGGAGGATTTGAACTGAAACCTCCTTTATATTAGTTATGTACGTGCGTTGTACATGCTGGTAGAATGACAAAATGACAAATGACACTAAGGCCTTATCCCATTATAATATTAGAGATTAGAGATTAGAGATTAGAGATTAGAGATATACATATACATATATATATATACGATATCTCCTTCCTCTTTAGCTCTGAATTTATTTATAGCTTATACCTTGTATATTAGAACATCTGTTCTTATTAAATCATTAGTTGTAAATCCTACCAATTATTTTCCGGTTTTTATGTTTGAAATCTCTTCTATTCTATTACCTTTTCTTCTTGAATAAAATCTGATTCCTTCTATAGGGGAGTATGGTAATTCAGCATTACTATTTAAGCATGTCTGGTTCCTTTTTCTACAAATTTGAATTACACAAAGAAGCAATGGAATCTTGACAGTCCTGGGTGTTTGGTACACGGATGGGAAAATTCATAGGAATAAAAGGATTCCCGGGAATGTGATGGTGGGGAAGATTCCCGAGAATGTTGCTTATCCAGTTTGGTATAGTACACCTCATTTTCGGGAATCCTTTATTATTGTAATTTTTTATTCTAGTTTTTTTGGTTTTTTTTAATGTTTGTTATGAAAATCACATGAGAATGCTTAAATCTCATGATTTTAGAGATGAATATATTTTTTTATTCTAGTTTTTTGGTTATTTTATTGTTTGTTTGAAATCCCATGGGAATCCTCAAATCCCATGGTTTTTTTTTGGGGAATGAAAATCCTTCCCAACCAAGGATTTTAATTCCCTTAGGTATCTATCATTCCTTCGAAAAATATGTTTGCCACATACCAAACAAGGTAATCTAAGAGGGAATATGGATTCCCTTGCACATTCCCACGTACCAAACACCCCGTAAAAGTAAGGTTCATTCTAAGCATAAAATTAGATTCCATTTCATATATACTTATACATATACATATATACATATATAGGGTATCTCCTGCAGCATCTTGCATCTTTTCCATCAATTATTTATCTTCCATTAATTTGTGCAACTTAATTAGAGTCTCAAACTAGTCTTTAGTTGCATCTGTGGCTGGAATTATAATTGTAACAAATGGATGTGGCTGCTGTGCATGTATTTCTCTTCTTTTTTCTTGTATTTGTTTCTTAACCTTTCTCGTCGTATATCTCCTCCATCGTCATATTCTTTCCACTACTTGTCTTGCCTTGCCCTTCAATTTATTTTGTAGAATAAATTTATAATCCCAACTAATTCTCAAAATTTACGTGGAAAAGACCCACGTCAATTGGTTGTTTTCTTGTGCTCATTTCTGAAAACTATAAATCTGAATGAAACACTGAACCATTGCTTCTTCTCTGTTTTCACATTTTCAGCTTCTTCATGGTGAATCTCTCATGATATATTTGAAGTTCTAGAACATTGATACTTTCATGTTTAGGAAAGGAGCAAAAGGAACTGACAATTAGCGCAAAAAATCCTATGAATTTGGTAAAAGATCAACTACAAAACTGTTCTCTTTCTGGATTTGCTTCAGGTTTGAAGAACTCGTAGAAGAGTAGTTGAAAAAGAGAGATGGGATGCTCTGCCTCCAAGTTGGAAGATGAAGAGGCTGTTAAGCTCTGCAAAGATAGAAGAAACTTCATTAAACAAGCCGTTGAACTCAGAAGTCAATTCGCATCTGGTCACATTGCTTATCTTCAATCACTTAAGAGAGTCTCACTTGCTTTGCGTAACTTTGTAGATGGAGGAGAATGCCATGACTTCCTCCTTGATTCATATACTACTCCTCCCTTCACACCCACAAAGAGATTACCTCCAGAAATCATAGGCATCCCTCCTCTTAAATCATTGACACCAATACCAACACAATCCGAGAAGAGCACCACAGTTCATGCTATGAGATACTTGAGGTCTAATGCAAATTCATCCATTTCAGTAGAAGAAGTACCTCAGTCATCAGAAACTGTAAGAATCAATTCATACTACACTTCCAGTACTTATGGTGTAAATGGTTACTTTGCTATGGAAGCTTCTCAACTGAACAACCACTCATCATCATTCTTTCCTTCACCTTACGATAATAGGCCAAGTTATCCACCACCATCGCCTCAAAATTCACAGTGGGACTTATTCTGGAACCCTTTCACTGCATGGGATTCCTATGTGTACCCCTCACGAGTAACCCCTGATGATGAGATGGCAAGGTTGAGGCAAGTAAGAGAAGAAGAAGGAATCCTGGAATTGGAAGAAGATAATGATGATGAGGAACCAGGATGCATAGGAGAGGGAGAGGAAGAGGAAGAGGAAGAGGAAGAAGAAGAAGAAGAAGATACAGTGGGAGATTTCATAGAGGTAGAGTTGAAGGAGAAGAGGGATAGAGTTGGCCATAGCCGTCCAAAAGCTAGTGTTCCTACTGGTGATGTTCGAGAACCTAGTAACCATGTCAAATCAGATACAGTGCACGAGCTGAAGGGATTGCAATCTCAGGCTGTGGGGAGTATTGAAGTGGCAAAAGAACCAAAAGTTGTGGATCTTGAGGTGAACAGAAGTAAGCAGGAGGTAGTAGGGAAAAGGGAAGGTGCAGAAGAAGAAACTCCTGGATTTACTGTGTATGTTAACCGAAGACATAGGAGTATGAGGGAAGTCATGAAGGAAATTGAAAACCAGTTTGCAAGGATTTGTGATTGTGCTCATGAGGTTTCGGTGATGTTGGAGGCAAGCAGAGCTCAGTTCTCTTCGAATTCAAGTGAACTTTCAGGTACTAAATGATACTTTATAATAATGAAATGGTGAAGATTCTTTTGATTGTATAGACCGCCTCACTTTCTTGAATAGTTCTTGCAAAGGTAAGATATAAAACACCAGCCTCTATATTTGGGGCCCTTGGCTATTTCCTAGTTTGCTACTTTGATTATCTAAGGTTTTACTAGGCTGGTCCACCACTAGTGGCATGGCTTACTACCTGTGATTATGATAATTGATGACTGTATCACTGAAGCTGAAATAGTTAACTAGAATTTGCTGACCCAACAGGGATGGTTGGTAAACTGAGCTAACCATGTGCATTTTTAGGCTATGTCTTTATGTAATTGAGTGTGCATTAGATTATATCATCCTCTATTTTCTACTTTATACTAATGTTTATTTTATTATTTTCCGATGTACTGTTTGTTCAACTTAAGTGATCCCAAAACTATTTAATGATATCTTGATTTTTACAGCTATCCGAATGTTAAATCCAGTTGCTTTGTTCCACTCAGCATCATCACGTTCGACATCCTCACGGTTTTTTCTAGCTTCTTCCAGTTCAAGAGAACTTGCCTATGACAGCAGTAGCGATAACTCTGAAGAATCTAGTATGATATCAGGAAGTCACCAATCTACACTGGATAGACTATATGCGTGGGAAAAAAAGTTATATCAGGAAGTAAAGGTAAGTAGGTAACTATTTACTTGTGAAGTATATCTAAAACTACACAAATTGAAGTCAGTGGAAATTTTTATTTTAACAAAAGCTTGTATACTGTGGCCTCTGAATTTCTTTAAATTTCTAATGACGGAGTCATTTGAAAATGCAAGATCTCCTAGGAGTAACGTGTTTATGTTTTTGCTGGCAGTCTGGAGAACGTATAAGAGTTGCATATGAGAAGAAATGCAAGCAGCTTCGCAACCAAGATGTTAATGGGGAGGAGCCCTCTTCAGTGTTTAAAACAAGAGCAGCTATAAGAGATCTTTACACAAAACTAAAAGTTTCAATACATACTGTTGAATCCATCTCAAAGCGAATTGAGGCCTTGAGGGACGAGGAGTTGCATCCACAACTCATGGAGTTGATACACAGGTACATTTCTAACTGTGCACTTTTCCATTTGACAGCATAAATTGTTATCCTTGATACAAACAATTCAGAAGGACCAAATATGTAACAAACTATATCATTTGCATAGTGATTCTTTTCTTAGATACCATTTACAAACTCTGGGAGTAAGAGTGATGTTAACTCCTCTGTAAAAAACACTAATGTCACTAATGTCACTAATGTCACCCTAGAGTTAGTTACAACTTACAAGTCACTCTGAAACACGTGACCTTAGTCACTTTTTATTCAAAAAAAAAAAAAAACTTACAAGTCACTCGAGTTTTATGAATAAAACTTGAGATTAAGTTAGTTTCCAATCTTACAATACACACTAAATACATATATATGACTTTATTAAAGGCATGTGCTTTGCCCATATGTGACTAAACTAATATTCTAACACTCCTCCTCAAGTTGGAGCATATATGTGACACATGCCCAACTTGTCATTGATAAACTGTATCTTGGCCCTAGCAAGAGGCTTTGTAATTGCATCAGCTAATGATCTATACAAATATGTTTAACTTCTATCTGAGGGGGCTCATACGGAGTGCCACTAATCTTGTTGCGAACCACATGACAGTTAACCTCAATGTGCTTAGTTCGTTCATGAAACACAACATTCATGACTATATGGATGATAGACTGACTATCACAATATATGTGCATCAGTTGATGCTGAAGAACCCCCAAATCAGTAAGTAATCGTTTGATCCATGTCATTTCACATGTGAGGTCAGCCATAGCACGATACTCGGATTCTGCACTTGATCGAGACACCACATTTTATTTCTTACTGTTCCATGAAACTAAGTTTCCTCTAACAAACATACAATACCCAGTGATGGATCTCCTGATCGTTGGGTAGCCTGTCCAGTCACCATCTGACCAACCAGCATATCGGCAATGTCCACCATCTGTATACAACAATCCTCTGCCAGGGGAGCTCTACAAATACTGAATAATTCTCATAATTGCATTCCAATGGGTTATACAGGGAGATGCCATAAACTAACTTACTATGCTAACTGAGTATGCGATATCAGGACGAGTAATTGTGAGATAATTCAGTTTTTCCACAAGCCTCCTATATCTCTCTGGATCCTTCAACTGGATACCCTAATCTGGCAACAACTTGAAATTTGGATCCATATGAGTGTGTGATGGTCTGCATCCTAGCATACCACTCTTGGTAAGTATGTCCAGTACTTACTTACTCTGTGATAAACAAATTTCTGCTTAGATCGAGCAACTTCGATCCCCAAGAAGTACTTTAGTTGCCCGTGATCTTTAGTTTGAAACTTCTATTGAATATATAACTTCAGATCTTGAATACCATTCTGATCATCACCTGTAATTACAATATTATCAATATATACAACTAAAATAATTCTTTCCTTGATGATGTCAATAGAACACAGAATGATCATTATTACTCCTCCTCAATCCAAAACTTGTGATAACCTCGGTGAAACGGCCAAACCAAGCACGGGGAGACTGTTTCAATCCATACAAAGACCATTTCAAGCAGCAAACTTCAGTGGGCTCAGCTTTACTAACAAAAGCGGGGGGTTGCTCCATATAAACCTCCTCCTCAAGAATGTCATTAAGAAAGACATTCTTGACATCAAGTTGGTGGAGCGGCCAATGAAATCGTGCAGCCAAAGCAACAATGATCCGAACAGAAGACATTTTGGCCACATGAAAGATTGTCTCATCATAATCAATGCCATAGGTATGAGAATAACCTTTAGCAACCAATCGAACTTTTAGGCGGACCATGTTAGGTTTCAATGGCAAACACAGATTGAATACACAGCAGAAAAATTACAAAAATTATTGAAACCTAGTCATGGATCCATACAAAAATTATAATTCGTGTTTAGGAATTATACCTTATGGATGGATCTGTTGTCTCCAAGATATGTCGATCACAGCACTGCAATGTTGCAGTGCCTCTAAGGTATCCACACGATCAGATCAAAACCAAGCTTTCCTTACGCCGTGGTGCTTGCTGCGGGATGGGACTGTTCCTCACAATCTCTCTCACAATTTCTGTGACAGCTAGGATTATCTCGTGTAACTCTTTTCCACATATATGTATCATATATATAGCTGCAGAAAATTAACCCTAAGAGAGTAATGAGGTTGTTGAGCTCACGAATCCGACCTGAGTCAGATTCATGTGTGGGCCTCTGAACTTTAGTCAGCTCATTTAATCTAATTAAATGTCCAACCAATATCAGGTATCCAAGTCTTACTTGGATTCCCAATTAAATTTATCTTATGAATTTAAATCCCAATTTTGATCCATTCTAAGTGTGTGACCTTGTAGGTTCTCGTTACGTTGACAGTAATACTAAAATTATATTCTAGTATTACAAACAGTGAGCGGTATCTAGCAATACATCACTACTACTCAAGTAACGGAAATGTCAGTGATTAGACATAACCTATCCGTGACCAATTTTACCATGTAGTCTAGTCCCTTTGTCCAGATATCTTAATTGACCACAAGGTATAGAGTGTGTCACTCTTGTATAGTTCAAATCTTTGGTTTCTTGATGTCCGAGTATACTTACTAAAACAAATGAGCTCAATATCTCATATTGAATCATTTGAGCACGGCCATGCATTTTGCAGTCTCACTCATTCAAGGGGTCCGTAGATATTGATCTTGTTATGTAAGTGAGACAAATCCTATCTAAGTCCCTCACATCCCTCCGCATGATTTGTAGTATATCTAATAGTCGACTTTATAATCACCTTATTACAAGCAATGTTTGACGACATTAAAATATATAACTTCTCATGTAGGAAACCGTAGTGACTTCAAGTCAAAGGATTACATACACCATGGTCACTGTGAGAATCGCTTATGACACTTACGTAACGATCCATGTAGCATTCTCATGGTGGGTTAGTCCAGTACATTATTACTCTAATATGTACCCATGTGAAGACTTGATATCTCATATCCATGACCCGTGAGATATGGTCATCAGTCTATGCACATACTAGTCTCTATGTGTTATTGTTGTCCTAATTCACAATAATACTTGACTATGGATATTTAAGAATAGTGTTCTGATTACAACCAATAGGATCTCACAATCAAGTCATGCATTTGATATCACATGGTATTGAACCTACTAAGAACTTTATTATGCTCATTTAATCACAATAAACAATACAATAAATAAAATGCTTTATATATAAAATAAATGTCATAATGCAATGTAAACTAGTAATGTCAATATACAACTGACCTCTAGAGCATACACCAACAGGCCAGAGAACCATCTGGATTTACTTTAACTGTGTATACCCATTTACAACCAACACAACGTTTGTCAGATGGAAGCTTAGCAAATTCCCATGTACCATTTTCCTTAAGGGCAGACATCTCTTCTTGCATAGCTTGACTTCAACCAGGATGTGACAATGCTTCTTGTAATGACTTAGGAACCTGGTGATTGTTCAAAGTAAAGACAAAGGCATAATGGGCAGATGACAAGTGAGCATATAAAAGACGATTATATAAAGGATGTACAGTGGAGCGGTTCCCTTTGCGTATAGCAATGAGGAGATCAAGATCAGAATACTCACTAGATGATGGTGTGGGCGCAGTGGAGGAAACTGGGGGTGTAGTAGCAAGCTCAGACAGTCGTGTCTCATCGACTTGGGGCGATGGGACAATGGGCACAGTGGCATGATCTGAGGGACTGGTGTCCGAATGTTGTTTATACACTTAAGTGATTGTAGACCGTTCGGGCATTGCTGGGGAGTACTATGTTACAGAATCAGTAGAAGTAGATACCACAAGTCTATGATAGGTTAGAAATTCAGATTTAGTCGCATCGGTGGAAATTGGGGTTAAACCAGAGGAAGTGTTAGATAAAGAAGGTTGAGACTCATGAAATGTAACATCAGCAGAGATAAAATGACGATGCAACTCAGGACCATAATATTTATAATCTTTCTCTAGGAAAATATATCGGTAAAATGTTGAGTGCTTGACTAAAATGTTATCCGAGCAAGTGCTTGACTCAAAAGATCCTCAAGAAGAATCCAAAGAAGGGCTCAAAGAATGCAAAGCTCATTACTAAAATCGAGGACTATGAGAGCTTCTTTAACATCTTTAACCCCCCACATGTTGTCGAGGATGACGATGATCTTGATGAGGACGCTGATATTGGGTTCGACCTTAGGTTGCAGTGAAGAGCTTGGGATGAAGACGAGGCTGCCAGGTGGAGGCGTTGAGCTTCGGGTTGATGGTGGAGTTGAGGTGGATGTTGGAGCTTCGAAGGAGGGAGGCAGCGTCGGGTTGGCTTCGAGGTGGAGGAGGCTTGGGGGTTGCAGTAAGGTGGAGAGAAGTTCAGGTTGCGGTTGGCGTCGGAATGAAGGTGGAGGCAGGCTTGGTGCAGGGTTCAGGTGGCGGAGGTGATCGGGTGCAGTTGATGGTGGCGGCTAGCTAGGTCAGGACCTAGCTCTGATACCATGAAACTTGAGATGACTTTATTACAGGCACATGCACACTAAATACATATATATGACTTTATTACAAGCACATGCTTTGCCCGTATGTGACTAAACTAATACTCTAATCTCTACTACTATAATGGGAGAAGGCCTTAGTGTAATTTGTCCATATCCCAACCCGTGCAACGCACGTTTAATTAAACTCTACAATATAAACCAATGAAATACGTACAGTACACGTTCAAATTTATTACCCTCTCCCTATCTCTCAAAACAACCAAAAACCCTACCCTCTTCATCTCCCTCTCTCTCTGCCCTGTGGGAGAAGGATCATGAACAGTGAATGTCAGTCTATTATTTTACGTGTTCTGCACGTGCTTCTCCCATTATAATATAGATAAATAGAATATAAAAAAATATTGTTCAAACGTGCATTGCACATGTATTTACTAGTAATGAATAAACAGATCTTTCCCTTGATGTGAAAGGAGTGTATAGTTCGGGTTGTTTGTAAGGAAGAGTTAAGGAAAGCTCTTGATTCTCCTCTATTTTCAAATTGTGCCTTAGAGGCATGCATGGGAAGCATATATTTATTTTCTTTTGGAGAGGAAAGCATATATTATTATTATTATTTTCTGCAACCTTCTTTCATATTATAGCAACGGTCTTCCTACTAAGTAAATTGGAGTTATTACTCAAATTATTATCTCTTGAGCAAATGCAGCATGTCTTCCTTATTGTCCTCGAGTCCTTTAATGAATGCAAAGCCCATACGACTCCTGAGTTAGAAGGGGAAGAAAATTTTATTTACAGTGGTGACTGGTGACTGGAGGAGGTATCACAAGGTGCAGCTTTAATGATTCTCCTAATTTTCCTTTAAGGATCAACTTAATTAATAGTTTTGATCAGTAAAGATGTTTAATAAGCTACACACCTGAATACTCTCTTCGAGAACACTCCTACCACCAGGGATCCATCCTCCTTGTTGTTTCCTCCCTACCATATATATATATATATGTTTCCCCACTAATCCAAAATGGAATTGGGGCCCTTAAGTTAACATTGGAAGATGGAGGAAATTTGCGAGAGAGGTGATCAGAATAGTGGAAACCTAGGGCCCTGATGCAGCTCCCCCATGAGCTGTGAGAGGGGTACAATGTGGAGGGACGATGCAACTTGGAAGCCAGAGATACCCTGATATTCTTAAATGAAGTATGAGAGTTGAAGAGGTAAAGGGTTTATTAATGTTAGTCCTTTTAGCTTAGAATAAAGAGGAACTGAAATAGCAGCATGTATGAGAGAAGAAAAGAAAGATGTAGCCAGCAGGAAGAAAAAAGTACAGTGTGAATTTACATAAAAATGTTAATTAGAGGGAAACAGGCCTTGGTCAACAACAGCGAGAAAGTAATGATGTTGATGAACTACAGCAGAACTTGGGTTATGCTTTTAAGTGCTGAGTGATTGCGAGTGTCGATGATTAGGTCAGTGAATTTGCTTGGCCAACCCGTAAATGGATTAGAATATGACTTTGGCATAGTGGTGACCATCAGAATACGTTAATATGATGAGGATCTCAACAGAGTGATGCAGAGTGGTGGTTGATGGAAATTTCATTGTGGTTGCCATGGTTAAGCAGGTAGCATATACGTAAGATATTCATTGTGGTTGCCATGGTTAAGCAGGTAGCATTTAAGTAAGATGTGTGTCGTGGGGCTCGTGTGGTTATGTGAATGACTGACTATATATGCAATTTCTGTGAGGAGGTCAAACTCATAGATTTCAAGATTTGTGATCAAGTTTAAATTCAAATTCAAAATCATTGAGTCTTTATCAAAATTTACAGTTAATTATTAACACCCCAAGGATTTGAAGGTACAAAACAAAACTTTGATATGTGCTCATTCATGTCCACATAATTCAAATTCGAAATCACTGTTTTTAATTAGTAAAGTGGGTTTGATTGTGGGCTATATCCTATTTAGGGGTGACCCTACCCGGTACCTCATGCATTTTATCTGGAGCACCATTCATATCTTTTGTCAAAGAGACAGAGAGAGAGAGAGAGACCATATGAGAAAAAGAAAGTAACCTGAGGGGAAAGGAGATCATATGAGAAAAGGAAGGTGAAATGAAATGAATATCTTACGAGGTCCATTTCATTTAGAATTGCATGTGGAATCTTTTGGAGTCTTACATATACATGATTTGTCGATCATTGATCATGTGTTCTTGGGGGCGTTAGCTAGAGTTGATGTTGAGTGGGGACTAGTACGGGTAAGTTCAAGTATGTGAGGCAGACAATGAAAGAGGAACTTAATGAGAAGAATTTCAGACAGTGCAGATGCTTGCACATGATTTATTATTATTATAATTATAATTATTATTTTTCTGTTTATTGTTCTTAAGAGGAGAAATTTTATATTTTTTAAAAATCTTCCACTTTGTAATAACTCAAACTATTCTCCTTAATAACTAATCATCCATCTTCAATATACATCATTACAAGTATCTTGTCTAAACAAAGTAAACATCTCATCCCCTGAATGGCTACTAAGTATCTTATAAACCAGGAGATTGCAATGCACTTTTAGGAGACAAATATATATATTCAAAATACAAATTAACATCAATATATATATATATGGGAGTGTTAGTAAATAAATAGATGGACTTACGTTCCACTGATAGTTTTATTGTGTTTTGGACCTAGGTGTGTAATTAATATATATATAGTCTAAAAGTGACAAATTAATGACAAAATAGTTTACTTACTACTTTGCTGAAAACTGGGTAGGGATGCCATCGATGTGACTGTAGCTTGTTAGATGATATGTTTGAGAAATTGTTAAACATTATTAATTATTAACCAAGTATATACGAATGGTAGACAAAAACCTAACATTGTTGTCTATGTATTTATATATATATACTCCCTCTGTTTCACTTTAAGTGATATTCAGGAGTTTTGCATACAGATTAAGGAAGGGTGAGATAAACATTTGTTTCCCTCCACACCCTTATTAATAAGTCTCCATGATTTAATTACTAATTTTTTTCCAATACAGATTCTGATTTCAAGAAATTGTAATTAATGTTTTCTCAATACAAATTCTGTTTTCAAGAGAAAATATAATTACTAATTCATCTTCCAATACAGTTGGCATTAAATTTTTGGAGAAAATAAAACCTAGAAAGTTAAACTACAATTTTCTAAGAATATTTGATAGGATTAAGATAAGTAATTAAGACAAAATTTCAACATAAATAAGGGTTTTCTCGGAAAAAAAAGGGAAAAAAATTGGATAATATCACTTAAAGTGAAACAAGAAAAAAATCCTAAATATCACTTAAAGTGAAACGGAGGGAGTATTTATGCTCATAGAGCGAGCTAGGTGGTTGATTATAATACACTTTCTTATGATAGTCATGAGTATCATGACACATGGAGAAATTCATCAGTTTAAATTTATTAATAATTAACACTTAATTGAGTCAAGTTTAGCCAAAAGAAAAGAAGAAATGAATGTGAATGTGAATGGGCAGCAGAAAAAAAAATAAAGCAAAAAAGGAAAAGCATAAAGGATTGATCAACAACAACAACAAGAGACCAGTCTTAAAGTTTCTTGGTTCGGTGGGTCAAATTCGGCTCAACTTGAATTTGTTTGGTGGTAAAGTGCATGGAATTAAGCCAAGCACTTTAATTGTTTGTACTCCGTTCCAACTTAGTCAGGGAATTAAACCAATCGTATAATAATAATAATAATAATAATCTCTAATTTCTAATCTCTAATATTATAATAGGAGAGTTGGGATTGTCGTTTGTAGACAAACAAACTTGTGCATCGCGTGCATAACTAATATAAAAAAGATCTCAGGTTCAAGGCAAGATTATGTCAAGATTATGTCGGAATTTTTACTTTAAAAATATATATTTATTAAGGCGTGCATCGCCGGTGTAAATTACTAGTAACAATAATAATCATCAATATATAAGAGTAATGTAATAAAAGTAATGTGTACATTATCTCAGTTACTTTTAAAATGAGGAGGAGTTTTTCATATTATATTAGTCCTGATCAAAATGTGCAGTTCAAGTTTGGCGGGTCGATCGTTTAATTTATTTAAGCAATTAAGCATCTAATCTGAAGTGCACCACCACCTTTGTTAATTAATTTGTTTGGTGCATGCAGATTAGCACGTATGTGGAGAACAATGGGGGACAGCCACCGCATCCAAAAGCACGCCATGGACGATGCCAAGTTCCTCCTTATCATGTCATCCACCTCATCATTCCCTTCATTCCCCACAGCCGCCAAACAATCCGATTTCTCTTCTCCTCCGAAACCCCCAAGATCGGCCACCAACCTTGAATCCGAGCTCCGTAACTGGCGCTCTGCCTTTGTCAATTGGACGACCTCCATCCGATCCTATGCACTCGCCCTCTCCAGCTGGGCCCACCGCTGCTGCAGTGCGGACCCCACCTCCACCGAGATGATGATGATGAACATCCCAGCATTCGACGTGTGCTCTCAGTGGGCCCAGCTGCTGCTCATGGATCAATCACTTGGTGGTGGTGGTGGTGGTGAGGGAGCGCAGGTATTGGACGGTCTGGATTTCTTTGCAGCTGGGATTGGATCTGTCTATAGTGTCGGTATCGAAGAAGGAGAAAGAGAAATTGGAGAAGAGAAGAAAACAGCAGAGTTGGGTGGGAGGGTTTTGTGTGCAGGGATGTCAGTGGCTGTTGGTAAATTGACGGAGTTTGCGGTTAGGTCGGCAGAAGGGTATGAAGAGCTGTTGTTGTGTTTGGAAGGAGGGAGGAGGAGGACAAGATCTGTATTAATGTAGTTTTCTTACTCTTTCAAAATTATAGCTAGCGAGATCAATGTGTTTTTGGCGGCCGGCCGGCCGGCCGGGATTTTAATTTAGTTTAGTTTGTTAGGTAGAGTTGTAGGTAGAGTAACCTACCTAGTGGTGTGGTGCTGTGCTGATCACCATGTAATTACTTGAAGATAAAAGATGTTTCCCCCCCCCCCCCCAAAAAAAAAATCTTTTTCTGTTTGTTAAGAAAATGAAAGTTCTTGTGATTTTGTCCATTACCTTCTGTAATTCTCTCCTGTAATTTTATTTCATTTTAATTTTTTGAGAATAGGCCGTAGCTTGACTCTTTTTGTTGTTGTTGTTGTTGTAGTAGTAGTAGTAGTAGTATAATTGTATAAAATGGTAGTAGCTTAATATATGTAAGCGGAATTTGCTTATAGAGCTCCTGCCCATTACCCATTGTTGAGATATTGTTCTCGGTAGATTGAAAGGAAGCCGAATTTGCTTATACAGCTCCTGCCCATTACCCATTGTTAAGATATTGTTCTCGGTTGACTGAAAGGAAGCCGAATTTGCTTATAGTGCTCCTGCCCATTACCCATTGTTGAGATATTGTTCTCGGTTGACTGAAAGGAAGCGGAATTTGCTTATAGAGCTCCTCTGCCCATTACCCATTGTTGAGATATTGTTCTTGGTAGACTGAAAGGAAGCTAATAAAGGAAGCGGAATTTGCTTATAGAGCTCCTCTGCCCATTACCCATTGTTGAGATATTGTTCTTGGTAGACTGAAAGGAAGCTAATAATAGTACGTAATACAAATAATATATCTGTCTTTGTGATGGTATTCAATATTTCTTATACATTCACTATTTGTTGAATGAAAATTTTCTTTTCAACTACATTTCTCTTTGATGAAAAAGTTGCAGCAGCATGTACTGGGTGTATACACTATACAGGAAATTCACCCTCAAGAGCATGTATAATGTAGAGGATACCCCATTACACTCATTCGCATTGCATTTAGTGTGTATTTGAATTTAGGGTCCGTATATTTTTTCCTTTTTCTGATAAACTACTGTCTGTGTATATACATATCAAGTCAGCTTGGCCTAAACAACCTGCATGTCTGGACCCTTCTCTCCAGTCTCGGAGAATTCATCAGGCACCGGCACATTCAGCTCCGAGCAAACCAATTGAATCACTCTTCTTGTAACACCCCCAAGTGACATTTTGTTCACAGTCACTGCAATTGAAAAATCATGCTCTATGTTACAAAAACCAGTGGATCCACCCATTCCTGAATGCCCAAAACTTGTTGCCTCTCCACTTGCTAACTTGAATCGCCTGAACCCTAATCCGAACTGGCCATTGGGAAATGCCAAATTACTATGGTCACCTACACCCATGAATGCATCACGAATCTTCGGATTGTTAAAAATCCTTTTCACTTTGTTACCACTAGCTTTGCCATCGCTGTCAACTATATTGATATCGACAAGATTGTAACCATTATTTGCCTCGCTGTTTAAGCTCAGGATTTTGGTCTTTGCTTTGATAATTTCCTTAATGCCTCTTCTCTTCTTCTCATTCTTGAGAGAAGGGAATTTGGGTATGTGAGTATGGCTTCCCAGAATAGGCTTGGAGAGGTTGGAGTGAGGAGGTGGAATAATGCCTCCAGTTGAAAGGGCAGCATAGTAGCGTGCTAGGGCTCGGGCAGTCAAGTGGCCGTTGGCAGCAGGGATGATGGCACGGCGAATGTTGAGGGTGTTGAACAGGACAGGAACGCCATTAATCATCTCCACTATGTTTCCTATTTTTAGGCTTTCGGGCAACTCGGGCCTTGAGCTCAATGTGGCAAACTTTTCAAGTTCAGTGGTGTCAATTGCAAGTGTAGCAAGTCGAGATTCCACACCTAATAAAATAATTTAAACGTTAGATCAAAAATCATATAATGTCTAAAGGGGAGAAGGTAACTAAAGAATAATGACTGTATGATAAATTTTCCATATGGAAATTGCAAGCCAAGCCATTCTGCTTATTTACAGTCTTTCGTAGAAAATGTTAATCTGGGCCTTTTAAGTTGAACGCATAAATTTTTTTATAGGAATAAATTAAATAACCTTTTTATATATTTTAGTATGATAGTTTTACTGATGTTAAAGAGTAATAATAGTGAAAAGATGTCTCTTCTTTGCAAGATATGTGGATATTTTACTGATGTTTATTTGGCAGGAAGCATTTGACAATTGTTCCCCTTGCAAGTAAATATAGCACCAGAAGCAGTGCAGATATTTCTGCTGTGAAGGTCTAATTTACAAATCTGGTATAAAGAGTAACTTTATCAGGTCAATCGAGAAGCTTATGGTGAACAAATTCAAATTTACGACCAGTGCTGTTAGTTTGAAGGTTTGAAAGCTTAGTCCTTCCAAATCAATCCTTCCAACAGTGGTATAGGTATTCTATGAGTCTATTCATCAGAAGGAAATAAAATCCACCAGTTGCCTACATCACAAATGGCCTTAGTATAGCCCATTTCGAATTATTCCTTAAACTTTATGATAGAGAAAAGGGCATGCATAGTATTAAATTTATTTGAGAATATATTATTTTTTAAAAAAATTCTTCCTTTCAAAGGACAGGCAGTAAGCGAAGAGTCAGTACATCTCACTCTTACACTTGAATATAAGAGAGATCTCTTATAACTACCATGAAACCGACCTGGTAGCTAGCTGTTTTCAGTCTATGGAAAAGGCACCTTTCACGAATAATAAAGTGTTCTTGTTACATTTCTGTTAACAAAGCAAAACAGCTAACTGCTATCTTCTGCTCCCCACCATGCACAAAAAAAATAGATTGTGCAAGAAAGTCACAAAAAACCTTCTTGATGACTTAATAAAACCGTATGATCAAATAAGTCGACAAAATTGTATCTTTGATGTGACACCAATAATACCTGACATGTTTTTTGGTTTGCTGAGCCACTACAATTTGTCAAACTAACAATAAAGCCTCCGGACAATGCTGGACACTGGATATTCTACTGATTTGTGAGACTATTATATGTTTTACCACTTTATATGATGCTCATGTCTCTACATGCATATAATTTAAATGCTTTTTCTCATGTATCTAGTTTATATTTGGATAGTTCACTAAGTTTATACATACCTGGAGGAATCCCGATATATAGCTCGCCTGATAGATTGAGAGGATGCACAATAGCTTCTTCCAACACTTCTTGAAATTTCTTTCCTGACGCGTGCTGTTTCAACCGAACAAATTGTATGAAGTGCACAATATTATCAGCATAATCAATCATGGGTGACAAGACAATTCTTTATGAAATCATGATCAAGAGAAAGAACTTGAATATATACAATGCTCCATTGCAAACGGGTTCCGTGCAAACGGGTATGCAAACCACTGAAGCCGTTGTAGGAAACAACTGCTTAGGTTATAAACCTAAGCCGTTGTTCCGAATATAACCTAAGTTGTTGTTCCGAACAACGACTTAACTTTAAAATAAACGAAGGCATTGTTCAGAACAACGGCTTCAGTGGTTTGCAATGGAGTATTGCTCATATATATATATAAGCAATGCTCCATTGCAAACGAGTCAGTTTGCACAGACCTGTTGCAAACACGATTTGGGCCATTGGATTACATTGATCAAGATCCAACGGCCAAGATGATCCCCGCCCATCAGCCCCCCTCTGTCACTTAACTTTGGAGGGTTATTTTGGGTATTTCACCCCAAATAACTCTTCATCGTATTCACTCTTTCGTACTCGCTCTCTCTCAAAGTTGATGAACGCGGTTTTTTTGGGCAAAATTTTAACCTAGACCGTTGTTCCAAACAACGGCCAAAATAACGGCCTTTCAAACAACCTAGGTCGTTGTTTGGAACAACGGCCTAAGTTCAATCAAAATGAGGAGATGGACGGGGGCGATCATGGCCGCTGGATCTTGATCGATCTGATCCAACGGCCACGGGCATCGTTTGCACGACTCGTTTGCAATGGAGCATTGCTCATATATATATATATATAGAGAGAGAGAGAGAGAGAGAGAGAGAGAGAACAGGACACCATTTGCAAGATTGACAGGCACATCAAAAAGTTCGTTCTATTTTATGTTTCATGTCATATACTATTTCAAATGTAGCTGTTAAATATGTACACCAGAAGTTGTGGTGAGGGTTAAGGAATTTAAACATGCCACTGCAGGTTGAGCATCCTTTTGTGGGATGAAATATGAGCAGAACCTGCACAGCTCTGAAACCTTATAATATAACCCTGCCACTACATCAAAACTCCAAAATATCTATATTTACCTTTCTAACAGTGCCCAACTATGTCAATAACATGTACATTTAAAAATCATAGACCATTGCAAACCTCTGTTTTAAGTCTTGTGATACTATCTAGCAAATAAATATGAGAGCATACCTCGATAACTCCACCACAAAGCCAACCAAAAGATAAGTAATGATATTGTTGTTGGGAACCAGGTTCAGTTTCAGGAAATGAGTTTGCAACATGCTGTAGAGATTTTTCCCAATCACACAATAATAGAGGATTACTCTTTATGACATCACCCATTACATTGTGCAACCCGGATGTATGATTAAGGACATGGTGGACCTAAGAAAGAGGAAAAATAGTAAATGGTGACAGAATATAACTCGATACCAAAACGGAGCTTACTATTATGCAGAGAACAATATATCATGATATTTTTGTACCTTAATAAACTCCTTTCCATTAGTTCCAAACTCAGGCCAAATATTCGCAATAGTTTCCTGGAGATTGAGTTTCCTGTAAGCACGTATAAATCAACAAAAATATGTTAGAAGATTTAGCAAGATGGAAATATAGCTCCACTAGCTCAAATTACAATAGCAACTATCAAATATTAAACTATGATGGTCGATTTCGGTTAAGCATGAGCATGACCAATTTTCTCCTATATGAATTAAGAATCTCACACACATACAAATGAATCTGCACCTATGCTTATGAACAGGACCAGTAAATGCTGATTATATGAACCCAGTTGAGGGGTGTCTTTTTTTATTTCACCTATAAATCTATAATGGATTATGGTCATTAAGATTTTTTGTGTTTGAGTACTATTGTTGCCCAGAACAATGCTGATTATGGTTATTAAGCACTGTGTATTTTATGTTGAATTAGAAATGTTTTAGTGCCATTATGTGTTTTATGTTCAAGAGACATGTGAACATAATCATAGAACTTTTAATCAAGAGAGGAAACTCATTCCAATAAAAATGTGATTTTAAAACTTTTAACTAATCAACTCCTCGCAACTTCTCATCAATAATATTCTTATAGGAAATTGAGAAAACACACACATCCCTATATCTCATCGCCTGTACATCCGATCTATCATTGATCCTCCTAAAGTAAGCCCAATCGAATTAATAGTCAAAGGAAAATTGACTTATTATTCAGATTGGGAAGATGTTCTTGCCTTGCAATACTACCTTGGCACGCTCAACTTCCATACTAACTCATACAATTAATTGGGCAGGTCATACAGGATCCAGGAAGAGAATCAGATTCGACGGGGCAGAGTGAGCAGGTTGGGCCGGGCAGCATGTATCCACTTACTAGTAGTTTGGAGATCGAGCATGGAGGAGATAGCTGCGATCCGGCACGTTCATGTATCTTTTGTTGTTGATTTTTGGATGCCATAGTGCACGCTACTTATCTTTATCGTAGATGTTATGTTGTAATAGAAATGTTGTATATCGTGCCGACGTGCACAGTATGGAGTATGAGATGTTGTAGGGCTATTTTGTAATCCCGTTAATCTTTCATTAGTGAGATCGGTGACCTCGGTCACTTTTATTTCAAAAAAAAAAAAAACTCATACAATTAATCTAGAAGGCAAACTAATCAACTTGTGCATCACTTCTTCTCCTAATCCCTAAAAATCTTGCTGGACTCCCTTTACAAGTTGAAGATGATGACTCTCATTAACAAAAGAGTGAAAAGGTAGAAGGAAGCGACAAGATTCACGGCAATGAGATACAGGGATCGGAGAATGAGTATCCACAGGACCTAAATTATCAACAGGCTCTCCAAGGACATTGAAAGCACATATTGTCAGCCTCTTTCAAATATGAATCTATAGATTCAAAGGGGAAGAACTTGCGTCAGTATCTCAGTTTCAAATTCAAACATGGTTTGATTCACAGTCCATGTTCTGAGAAATACCATCTGGAAATCAAATTGATTACTGAAACACTATAAAGCAAAAGCACGTGCCTATTATACGGAATGGGAAGGTATGAGCATAGCTGATCGAGAAGTAATGTATGAGGGAATAAAACAATAAGATAGAGCTTACTGATATTTTCAGCAAAGATTATTAAGAAAAAAATATAAAATAATTAATGCAATGTACATAAGGTGCTGTGCAAATAACATTTAAAACATGGAGGATGCAGTACACTGATAAAATCGAAAGAACGGAACTAAACGTTGCAGTACTTTACCCCTTATCAATGAGCCAATGTACCATGCCTGCAGTGATTCCTTTAGTTACAGAGAAAACTGGAAATAAAGAATCAGTTTGAACAGGTCGAGGATCATATTTCCCTAGCACACCAGCAGCAGTATCTATAATGACATGTCCATCTTTGTAGGCACATACCTAAAGAATAAAAAACCATTCATGGATCATGTATCCCTAACAAAATTACTACAAAGCTAAGTTCTAAGAAAACACGCTAGCAAGAAAAAGACAAAAGGGCCCCAGCAGTATCTATAATCACACATCCATCTTTGTAGGCACATATGTAAAGGATACAAAACCATTCATGGATCAAGTACAGCAAACAAAATTACTGCAATCCTGAGTTCAAAAGGTACTCTGCATGTAAAAGACAAAGGAAAAGAGAGACAGTTTGAGGGTGCAGGGGGTGTGCCAAGCAGAAGTGCAATAAATACATCACAAACTACATCTGGAATTACCATATCCATATTTGTTTCAAGCTGCAGACACAGATATGAACATGCAAGGTTTAGGATAGGGAACCTTTTGAGTACTTTTTTACATGACACAAACCATGGGTGGATTTTCAAGTAGTTTGAAGCCTGCATTTCAGAATTCAAGTAAAGTCCTAGTTGGGGCCAATTTTGACTTTATCATACAGGTTAAGATGGGCAGAACATGTCTATATAAATTTTTTACACTTTTAATTTCTCTATTCTCTAGATATAATATGTTCATATCGTTCTTCCAATGATAATATTATGTTTAGCTCTATGCACATGAGACAAATCGGCTGAAATATCAACATCTAATTCTTTAAATGAAACACCACATATACTATGGGCTCTCTTGAAGACTTCCCTATATACATGTATATGAGTTGGACTACACACTTTCTATTTAATTCTAAAAGTAGATTTAACACTTTTCTAACTTTCGGATATGCATTTAATTCTAAAAGTAGATTTAACATTTTCCGTATATATATACAGGCAGACAAATAATTACAAATTTATAATTATTCATCCACTTGTATTTTTATGTGTCAGTATCTAGATCTGAAGGTCTGAATTGACTAATATTGATAACTAACTATAAAAATTAGCCCTTTAAAAATAACATATTTCATTTGGATATACCTACCTGGATTCCAAGAATTTTTTCATTTCCGATCTCAAGTAGGAGCTGCCTCAGCTTTGCCTCCACATCAGAGTGAACTGGTGAGTCATAAATCCATTGTGTATTGATTGTTGGCCCAGACCTCAAAGTTCTAATATCAATGAGAACATTTTAAAAAAATCCAAGAGTAAGAATAAAAGAAATGTTTTTATTTGATAAAGCCAACACTAGATAAAATTTGGTGAAGATAAACAAAGAAAATTTGAATGTAACAAATAGACTCACCCCAGAAGAGCTGCCTCAGCAAATGGCCTCATGATATCCAAGTAAATTATCCGGACATTCAAAATAGATGACAGTCCTGAAAAGGTAAGATCATGCCAATATAACTTTCTCCTAGCTTAGTTCAGTATCAAACTCCAAAGAAGGACTAAAGTTTAAAACAAACCTCGAAGAAGATTAAGCACTCTCATAAATATTACTGCATCTCCAGGGAATGCATCAACCTGCAAAGCGAGTTATAGGTATTCCTTAATATACATAAACCCTCCATAAATGTTAGCAGCAGAAAGCATAGGAAGTACTTAAAACATATCTACGCACTCACAGGATTAAAGCGTTGGACTTCCTTATTGTCTAGGTTTGCCTTTTCCTGGATGGCTTTCAAATTCCTTTCTCTTTGGTCAGCCAAAGATTTCATATTTTCCTTAACCAAAATGACATGAGAGAAACAATAGTGTTAATAACAATATATGTAGTGTCAAAAGGGATGGACAAAAATCTCACAAAAAGGTGACAATGCAATCTTACATGTGCTTCTGCAGCTGGTGTTGATGTGCGGAAGAATACAGTTGTAACGTCCATTACCTGCTCGGGCATGTCAAGACGCAACTTTAATCCCATCTCTTCAAAGGCAGATAATAGAGCTACATGGTTTCCCTGCCATACCATGAGAAAAGTGTAAACAAAGAATCTTTCTGCTCGAAAGGAAAATCTAACTCTTTTCATAATACAGTTCTGAAGGTATTGACGCTCGGATCACAACAAGATTATTTTTTACACCTGAATTTATATCTAATGCCTGAAAAAACTAGAACAAGGATCATTTGTATGATTATTCTGAAATATGTCGTTGCAACTGGCTTCCTAGGCATATTCCGACATAATGCTTTAAGGCAGATAGAACAGCTCGTTGCAAATAGTGCCCATTCTAAAATCCAGTGTAGTAGAACTAGTGCATAATTAAGTGAGGTTAGACTACGAGGGAAAAGAACACCCAATGAGGGATCAACCCACCCCCTCCCCCCCCCCCCCCCCCCCCCAACAAACCCCCAGCCTGGCAAACCTACAAATTCTGCAGTGCTACTTAACTCTCTTTTCTTAATAAATACTATATGTTTTCACACCAAGCCCACCCCTTCTTCCTCCTCCACTCTTCCTTTCATAAAAAAAAATTCCCCTCAAATGCCCCATCCCAGTTCCCACATTCTACCCCTTGTTCTCTTATCCATCAATAAGGATGACCATAAAAATCAACATGTGACTCTCAACTTGTACTTAGTTGTAAAGTTCTGAGCATCAATATCTTATGATAAGAAGGATGTTAGAAAATAGAAAACAATTTGGCAGGTAGAGGGACCTCTATTATTGATTACACAAAATAAGTCTAATTGTCAGAGAAATCTCCAAGACCTTCTCGGCTTTCTATTGATTAGAAAAGTGCAAAAACAAATGAAGAAACTAATAGCAGAATTTATGAGTAATTTAGAAGTCAAGGCAAATAAAAATAATTATCTTGATACTCTGAGAAAATCACAATTTGGAGCAATTTCGTGAATGAAGCATTGCAAATTTAATCAAACCTGAACATAAGAGTTGGAAATTCAAGTGAGGAGCAGAACGTTGCATCCCTTTGCATTTTAATGCAGCATTCTTATGAATATCCTTAAAATAGTCAGGAAAATCAAATGATGGTAAATGTTGTGTTTATCTATTCCCTAGCCAATTATAGCCTATAGCCAAGTTTGTGGAGTCCGCTGAAGGGGTCCAAGTGTAGGAACTATTTGGAGGTCAAAAGAGTCCCTGTTCATCCCACTACCCCCGCTGTGTCATTCTCTACAGTATGACCAGTCCGTTCGATGTTCTCTTCATGCGGTTGACCTCCTGGTGAACTACTAAAATAACTGACTTGAACAATCAATTATTGCTGACGCTGTATACCTCCTGGTGAACTACTGGAGCCACTGCCTTGAGCAATCAACCATTGTTGTAATGCCCCGAGCCCGGCTCAGCTGCACACATGGCTACACATGTGCGCACGCGAACAAACGGATACAAAACTCTAGCCACGCCCACCACAGGCACCATCAAAAAGGTGGTTAACTGTTGGTGACCTTTTATCACATGGTTCCTAATATATATTCATACACACTCACCTTTCCATCCGATATGGGATTAACCCCAAAGTCCACCCACGTCACTATCACCATTCAAACCATGCATGCATTCTTTTATTTTCATGCACATATGAACATATGCCCCATAATCAATCCTATAGGTCACATCATCCATCCTTTGATCAATATCCCATAGGATCTCTTTTATGGGCCAACAATCAACCATCTCACTCTTATTTTTATTATTATTATTATTATTATTATTATTATTATTATTATTATTATTATATATCTCTATATAATATTATCTGCCTTGTAATGAGCTGCTTTGGAAAATTGGAGTACATTTCAATGGTATAATGGGTATTTAGTGTAGATCTAAGAAGCACGGAAACGGCCATGCCAACAAGGACAGGATGCAACACAACCCGCTAACAAGAAAATTTTGAAAGCATACACTGAGAAAGCTACTGTCATGTTCGGTCCTACCAAACAGAAGTGTCCATGCTTCATTGGCATACTCATAAATAGGTGTCCTTTTCGGATGCTAGCCTATGAGAGGATTATTACTCTAGAGTTTGTCTCCGCTAGTAGAAAGTGTCCTCTCAGGAGATTTTGAAAGTATTTTTACCCTGTTTACTCTTGGATTCATGTGCACACCATCTAAACCTTCGTATCTCCAGCTTTTGATGGTGAAGACTTTGACAGATCATAGCTCGTGGATGTAGGCCAGTTTTGTGGCAGTACCATGCAATCTTGGTGCCTATAGTGTGGTATTGTGTTCTTCTATAGTGTTATTCCTAGTCCACATAATTATCTTTCCTAACTCAACACAAGCCAGGTGAGAGAGAGAGAGAGAGAGAGAGAGAGAGAGAGAGAGAGACCTCTGCACAAGCCAGGAACATTTTTGCTAGAGCTTGTTTCATCGAGTTTGATATTGACTTAGTGAGCCCAAAGTCAAGCAAAATTGGGCGGTGAGGGGGATCCTTGCTCACGAGAAAATTTCCTAAATGGGAGAGAACATAGGCCCAAAGTATACATCATCAGTGCAAAGGTATTGGGTTAACAATAACTGATAGTTTGATGCTAAGTAATATGCATCGTTTAGTATGTTCAAAAAGAATGGCCAAAAGACAAGACAACATACCAGGGTGAGGATCACCATTGAAAAACCCATCAACATATATTTGATGAGCATATGCCCGTGTAATTTCTTCAACAAGCTTTTGCTTGTCAACGCCATATGCATCCAATGATTCAGTATCATTCAGGCGAATGCCATCCATATATTGCAAAATGAGGATCTTCTCAGATGACTAACACACAAAGCCAGAGTAAAGGAGAACAGTAATTAGTAAGGAGGAATACCTGAAGAGTCCTCTATAGATTATCGATAAAACTACTTTAAAACAATTTGAAATTGCTGAGTCTCACCTGGATAACTTCTGGAATCAGCACATCTACTACATTATTTAAGTGGCCAGTGCTGTCCTGCTCTCTTTTGCAGCTTAAATTCTTTGAGACTTTTCTTGTATTCTCTACAGTTGGAAAGATAATTTTCAGTTATAATCATATCATGATTCATGAGAAGCATAAATGTTGAACTACCTAGACATGTAATTGATCTGTGAAACTAACATAGTGAAATATAAGAAACACCTCTGCAGTTCTTCCTGAATTGATACCATAGGTTCGAAAGCAGGGTATCAGGTTTCCATATAGGTTTCTCAATCTATTTATTGGTTTTGGTGTTCCTCAGGATTTATCTACTCGGTATAATCATTTTTTTGGCTATTGGGTACCTAGGCCGGTTTGGAAATAGAGGTAACGAGAGCTACATTGAGGTATCTAGGTACCTTGGTTATGCTACCTACGGTCCTTTTGGATACTTTCTTGGAGACGAGAGACATATAGGTTTCTTAACCTTTTCAAAGGTAAGATACATGAAGGTAACGCAACTCCAAGAAACATCAAAGTTTTTTTCTACTAAAGGTATCTTTCAAGTAGTTAGAGGCATGCTACCTACAGGTTGCATACTTGTTGTAGCTTCACTTGAAATATACCTATCGATAATAGATATCTTCACTATGTTTACAAAACAGAGCCAAAGTGTTTATATAATTATATTTAAAAAAATCAATAAAGATATTCTAACTATTCTAATCAGAGAGCGAATTCAATCCATTTTATTTAAATTTATGTTGGTACATTAAGTTTATTTTGTTTGAGACTTTTTCTGAATTTTCTACAAAATATATATCCGTAAATTTATTTTCTCATAAGAAGAAAATGAAATATATGTGATTTAAAGGATAAAAATACACTGCAAACTATACATATTTAAGTTATAAAGGTTATTGATGAGGACATCAATTCTGTTTAGTTTAGTATTTTATTTCGGTACCATATTTGTTTTTGGCAATTATAGCCATATGTAATCTTTCTTTTATGCATTAGAATATTTTGAGATTTTAGAATATTTTGAGATTTGTATCAAGATTTGTTTTGAACCTATATATGGGCCTTGAGATTAATGAGAAGTTATGTTATTCTTGATTTTAAAAATTATTGTGTTGAGTTATTGCTCTTCCTCCCTCTTTTTGTGTGATACAATTAAGAGATTATTAGGGTTTGTGAGAAGTCCTAATTAAATTGTAGGGTTTGTGATAAACTCTAAAACTACCCCCAAATCCCCAAATTCACTTCAATTCTCAAACCCTAATCCCCAAATTAAAATCCTAAACCCTAATCCCCAAATAAAATTAAACCCAAACTCTAATCCTCTTCTCCTCTTCTTCTTCCTTTGGAATCCCGACACCCAACCTCGACTCTCGCCGACCACCTTCCCACTTGCCGCCACCTCCTTGCCCTACCTCATCTCCTCTCCCCCTTTTTCCTCATCGCCGTCGCTTCCGACCACGACCACGCCATCGACCCAATTGCCGCTCCTCTGTCAGATCTCGACGCCCCCTTACCTGCCGCTCTTCCATCAGATCCCGATGCCCCCCACCTGTCGCTCCACCGTCAGATCCCGACACCCCCACCTACCGCTCTTCCGTCAGATCCCGACGCCCCCCCCACCTGCACCTGTCGCGCCTCCTTGAGATCCCGGTGCAGCCACTTGCTGCCTCCCTCGACGCCGCCAACGTCCCAATCGTCTTCCACTTCTGCAACCCCTATCGGCCTATCTGCAACCCGGTATACTCTTTCCACTTCTCAAATATTTGCGTTATACTGCCTTATTATCTCTATTATATTATTTAATTTATCTGTCGTCCACAAATATTGAGAGTGAGCGTTTCTACTTGCCTAATTAGAATACAAATCAATATTGCATCTTTACTTGCTAGAATGCTTAGAGATATAATTATTGATTGTTAGAACTGAATTGTTAATTGGGCTTATTAAACTTGATTCAATTCTTGAAAATCCATCGAACCGATTAACTGTTTTAATTTCTAACTTGATCCGCATTACATGTTGGTAAAATTAATCCTATAAAATTCTTGAAAATTCTCTATTTAGGATTATGTTTTACATCATTTTTGTATCAGAACAAAGGTTCTTAAAACCCGAGTTCTTGCATCATTTAGTCTTAAATTTTTGCATTCATTTAGAATTGTTTAGAGTATTTTGTTTTATTTTCTTTCGTTCTTTTAGATCACTTCAGATTAAAAAAATAAATAAGTAAATTTTTTTAAAAACCCCAAATAGGTGCATTTAGGACACGGTTTTCCCAAATTTTAGCAAACACACGACCCTTTGTTTTCCACCGTTGATGAATGCGTCTTCGCAGCACCATCACAGACCTTTCTTGTCCTTCCCATACCACGCAATTAGGAACACTTGACTTCCACGAACCCCTCCTCGAACTGAGATGGACAACTCTGATATTTTCGCTATTATAGCTGCCATTCAAGCAACTCTTGCCAATATCAATCAGAGGGTTGAGAAAGTGGAATTAAATCAAATCGTTGCCCCTGAGCTTCATGCTAATCGTCAGATCCCTCAAGGGAATAATCGTGACGGCCGACGTCAAGATCGTGACCCTGACGAACAATACAAGAAGAACGTTAAGGCTAAAGTTTCCCATTTTGAAGGCCACATGGAACCTCAGGTTTATCTTGATTGGATCCGTGCTATGGACCCCTACTTCGTGTAGTTTGACATGAGCAAAGCCCTGAAGGTCAAATTTCAGGATGAAATTGACTGAAAAAGCTCAACAACACTGGACTAATCTTGAACATACCTGTAAAGGCCGAGGTCTGGCACCCATAGCCACTTGGAAAGCCATGAAAGAGAAGCTCACTGAAAGATATGTACCGTTATCGTTCCATACCCGATTGCTAGATTCGTGAAACCAACTTTATCAAGGAAACAAATCTACACAGGAATATGTTGATAAGTTTGATGACTTCCTTATTCGATGCAATGACATAGATAAAGAAAGCGAAGAACAAACTCTCTCTAGGTTCAGCACTGGATTACGAGCCGATCTGAGGAACGAGCCAATTCATAGAAACGTGGACTCATTAGCGGCAGCTTATGCCCTTGTCCTCGATACGGATTTCCTTATAGCAAGTTCACATTACAAGTCCAGCGATTCGATGGATCATTCCTCTAGAATGACCCTTCTTGATCCCTCTAGACCTATGCACTCCTCTCCTTAGTACCCCAACAAGTCTTACCCAAGCAAGCACACTTTAAATCCCTATTCACTTAGAAATGACGACACGGGTAAGAACATTGAAAGAAACTATTCTAAGATTGACCCTCTCACTAAGTGCTATAAATGTAAGGGATACGGCCATGTTGCTGACAACTGTCCCAGTCCCAGTAGGATTAATATAGTAGAGGGTACCGCTGTCATTGCTGATGAGCCTGACAATGAGTTTACCTATGAACCTAATGTAAGTGATGACTTTGATGAAAAAGGAAATGCCCAGTCTCTCAATTGTATTCAGTCTGTTCAGTCACCTCCATTGAGTGTACCTGAGTCACCCATCCTTTCCCAAGTCACTTGCCAACCCATAGATTTTATCCCTGTGTTAGAACATCACAGAGTCACAAAGTCTACATCCACATCTGCATTCTGCATTCATGATTTGCATGGAGAAATTTCTAAGGAAATTAATGAGAATAATTTTAACTACACGTTAATAACAGATACTAGAAGAAAATTTAAAATACTTGATATTGGTGACGAAGTGATGGTTCGGATTCGTCCAGAACGGTTTCCAGTTGGATCCGTTAAGAACTTGAACATACGTGTTATAGACCCATTTAAGATTCTACATACAATCAATGATAATACCTATGTCGTTGACCTTCCTGAAGGTCTTAGTATAAGTAAGACTTTCAATATTGAGGATCTAGTACTCTATGAAGGCTTAAAATTCAACCTTAGAAATTTTCTTATGGATGAGCCTACCCTGCAGTCTAATGGTGAGATTCCCACATTTATCCCTCTACCTGATACTATTTACCCACCGACAGAAGAATTGAATAATATTTTAGATGATCAGATAATCTCTATAAGGAATGGTGGTATGCACAAGTATTTGGTGAGGTGGATTAACAAACCAAAGTCGGATGACACTTGTAGTGATCATAATGAGCACCCGCAATTGGATCCAGATCTTTTGGAGCACCATGACAGGATTACTGATTTTGACTCGACTAAGTCGAGCTCTCTCCCACCTGAAGAGAATGATGACATCAATTATGTTTAGTTTAGCATTTTATTTTAGTACCATATAGCCATATGTAATCTTTCTTTTATGCATTAGAATATTTCTGAGATTTTAGAATATTTTGAGATTTGTATCAATATTTATTTTGAGCCTATATATGGGCCTTGAGATTAATGAGAAGTTATGCTATTCTTGATTAAAAAAATTATTGTGTTGAGTTATTGCTCTTCCCCCCTCTTTTTGTGTGATACAATTGAGAGATTATTAGGGTTTGTGAAAAGTCCTAATAAAATTTTAGGGTTTGTAATAAACTCTAAAACTATCCCCAAATCCCCAAATCCACTTCAATTCCCAAACCCTAATCCCCAAATAAAATTAAACCCAAACTCTAATCCTCTTCTCCTCTTCTTATTCCTCTGGAATCCCGACACCCAACCTCGACCCTCGCCGACCACCTTCCCACTTGCCGCCACCTCCTCGCCCTACCTCATTTCCTCTCCTCCTTTTTCCTTATCGCCGTCGCTTCCGACCACGACCACGCCATAGACCCACTAGTTGCTCCTCTGTCAGATCCTGATGCCCCCACCTTCCGCTCTTCCATCAGATCCCGATGCCCCCCACCTGTCGCTCCACTGTCAGATCCCGATGCCCCCTACCAGTTCTCTGTTAGATCCCGACGCCCCCCATCTGCCGTGCCTCCTTGAGATCCGGGTGCAGCTATTTGCTGCCTCCTCGACGCCGCCAACGTCCCAATTGTCTTCCACCTCTGCAACCCCTATCTGCAATCCAGTATACTCTTTTCACTTCTCAAATATTTGTGTTATACTGTCTTATTATCTCTATTATATTATTTGATTTATCCGTCGTCCACAAATATTGAGAGTGAGCATTTCTACTTGCTTAATTAGAGTACAAATAATATTGCATCTTTACTTACTAGAACGTTAGAGATATAATTATTGATTGTTAGAACTGAATTGTTAATTGGGCTTGTTAAACTTAATTCAATTCTTGAAAATCCATCGAATCGATTAATTGTTTTAAAATCTAACTTGATCCGCATTACATGTTGGTAAAATTAATCCCTTAAAATTCTTGGAAATTCTCTATTTAGGATTATGCTTTACATACAAAAACCAAAAATATTTTTATACAGAGGTTTCTCTTGTGCTCTTTCGAGTGTTCTCTCTCTTTAGCACTCTCTCTTTCATGTGTCCACCATCATCATCAATGAAGCGAACAACATCAACAAGTCCTATGATGTAGGGTTTCATCTGCTTAGCACCTGATATTAAAATCTTTTGGTTCCCCACTCCCTCCCCTCCTACTACTATTAAACTTCACTAGAAAATCCAAACTTTTAGGCAAGCATAAAATTTTGTAGGCCACACAATGACTCAGGTGTATCATTTGACCGTATATATATATATATATATATATATATATATATATATATATATATATATATATATATATATATATATACTAGTCTACTTTATAAGCGAACCTGCTTCATGGTTGAAGTCAAGCTCTTTAGGTGCCTCTTTGCACCACTCATCCATCATCGGACTGAAGTCATATTGTGGCTCTGCCCATGCTATCCAGCCAACTATTGATTTTGCATTCTTCAAGTCCTGCATACCAACATAATCACATAATGACTACCGATCCTAAGTTTAACGATATTATTCAGAAATAATCAATGATGTACCTCTAGAATGACTTCTTTGATGCCCTCATGTTGAATTTTAACAGCTACTTCTTCCCCATCTTTAAGTGTTGCACGGTGGACTTGTGCTATCTGCATCAAATCATATTTAGGTGATATCAAGAAGAGCTTTCTGATGTCAATTTATTTTTCTGTTTTGGAAGTAGTGACACATAAAATTTCAAATCATATAGAAGCAAGCAAACATACAGATGCTGTAGCCAGGGGTGTTTCAATGAAACTAGAGAAAAGATCACTCAGGGATCTTCCCAACTCTTTCCTTATCGTTCGGTGAACCTGTTCAAGCAGCACATTATCAGTGTAATGACTTAAAATCCCAGGATTCCCAGCATATATAATATAAAAATCCTTTAAACTTTGTCTGCAAAGAAATGATGGGATAATGTAACTCAAAAGACAAACTCCGGTCCCCATGATGTACTCGGATACTCCACAAGGAATTGGGACCACGATCAGACAAACAAGGAGAATTTTGAGGTACAAATAGAATTTTCCATTTTATTGGCACTCACCTCTTCCAAAGGACGAGGAGGAAGCGAGTCCTGCAACTGTTTGAGAAGAGATATATAGGCCTCAGGAAGTACATCAGCTCGAGTGGATAAATACTGGCCAAGTTTTACCCATAGGCCTTCCAACTCTATAATCAGATTAAGCACACGTCTAGCATTTCGCTGGTGGGTTCTTTCCCATAAAGCATCCTTCTTAGTTTTGGTAAGCCATTTCGCTCGCTTTTGTACAGCCTATGGCAATAAAATAAGAAATCAGACAGTTCAGTTCAGTAGCTTTCCTGCTCCAACAAATAGATGTAATAATCCAAAACATAATAAGATTTTAATTTGTACAAGACATAATAATGCACCTTATAATCAAAGTAAATCACCAAGGCAACGGTGAATACTTTCAAGCGCCTTTTGTAAATATTTGTCCATCCCATTAAATTAAGAAGCTTAGCAATAGAGCGAAAGAGAATTCCAAGGTCAGCTGAGCACCCAGTAATTCTGGACCTGGTGAACATGTATATATATAGAGAGAGAATTTGCAGTCAAGTGTGCAAGCATAAAGCATTATTCATGGCAATCAGTATTCGAGCATTATTATTAATAGCAAATTCTGGTCAAATGAAGAAATGAGTAACTAAACCTTGGGCTTTCAAAAGGATATATGTCAATAGAATGGCATCCATCAAGTTGCAATTTATGTTATACATATGAGTCTGGCTGTTTATAATATAATAATACATCAAAAATAAATATCATACAGTTACTTAGCAGGCGTGGCAACTAAATGTAAAATTATCTTATATTTCTGATATCTCGTGTTACTACTACTACTAATTAGTTCCAGATTGAAATTAAATTATTCAATTGGGGAAGGATTCAAAATATGTAGCTTATTATTCAGTATTAGTTATGATGTTGTAATTATAATAACAACAAGCAATGCATTGACGTGGTTTTGCAAGGAAAACAAAAAAAAACCAAAAAAAAAAATACGTAATGCAAAATTAAGTAGAATCAATCTCCATTCTCCAGACTCCAGTGTAGAATAAATAGCGTCGAAAATAAAATTATTTAATTAAACATTCATAAAATTTATTATCCATCAAACAGGACATAAAAGATGGATCGGATCCCAAAATTTAAATTAAAAAAAAAAAAAAAACAACTAAACCATCTTTCAGATATGCATATGCTGCAATGGATCTCACATCACCTCAATTTAATTGATTGCGTAGCACCAGCGAGCTCCAAATTCTCTCTGCAATTAATACCGTTAGGGAAGGGAATTAGATGCAGTAAAATATAACTTGTAGGGTTTCCAAATTTGTATAGAAAAAGTAAGAATGGAAATAGGAATTTAGGAATAAGACTTGAGAACCCGGCTGAGAGAGAGAGAGAGAGCTGTCGTATGCGGAATTGAATGGAAATGGAAACCAATCCCGGAAACAACAATGAAATCAATGGTTGAATATTCCTTCCTTCCTTCCTTCCTTCCTTCCTTCCTTCCTTTGTTGATGATGATGGAGCAATCCTGGCCGTCCGTTTTCTTTTTTTTTTTTTTTTTCCGTTATTCTTTTTCCTTTTTCTTTTGTCTATATGTATCCACGGGAAGAAGGAAGAGTATGAATGAATGAACGGGCAAGGATTAAGGAAGGAACCATCAAATGCACAGTCAAAGTCAGGTTAGTTAGGTGGTGTCGGCTGGTCCACCTAAAGAAGAGTATGGATGAATGAACGGGCAAGAATTAAGGAAGGATATATTCACTATCAGATCCATACAAATATCTGATAACCATCATGCTAAACTGAGAGTCTACCAAGAAAAAGTTTTTCATAACAACAATGATGGAGGGTGTAACACCCCATAAATTTAAATGTATTATTTTAAATTATTAAATAATTTTAATTGAATTTATTTGATCATTTCGACTGCTTTGTGAAATTATTGTTTTGCACGTGCAAATATTATGAAATACGCATCTTAAAATCTCATGTCAATAAATTAATTTCTCCTATTTAATTGATATGTTTTTATTTTTTAAAATTTTTGAATAAGGAGAACTACTTTTGAAATTATTTTGAAAGAAGGGGACTTTTTTTTAAAATAAGTGATTTTGGTCAAAATAAAGAGCTCACAAATTCAAAATTTTAACTTAAAGATTTCAGAATTTTGGCCGACCAATTTGAGAGGGATTTGGGGAGAATCAAATCCTAATTAATTGGGTCATATATGGATTATAACAAGATTTGATTTCCTAAATAATTAATATTACAATTGGGGTTTTCCTAGGGGGTGTTTATTTTTAAAATTTCCCATGAAACCCTAGACAAAATCCCGACCTATATATTGAGGGCAGCAAGTTTCGGCCTCCTCTCTTTGATTTATTTTTTTGGTGAATTTTGTGGTTTGGAGTAGAGAGCAAGTTCTTAGGAAGAAGGACTTTTCTTGGCTTTCGTATTCAAATCTTCAAGATGTGGGTGTCTCTCTATCTTTTTTGTTATGCTTTTATCTCATGTATGTTGTAGTATCATGCTAGGACTTGATTTGTGAATCTATGATTATATTTTAGCATGATTGTGGTGTTTGTTATGAGATAATCGTAGAGGTGTGTATTTGATAAAGAATTGTTAGTTATATGAGATAAAGATTGAATCTTGAATGTACGATGATCTTAAATAAATTGTTCTTGAGTAATGAATACTATTGTCCATAAAAGATCAAGTTTTTATATATGGAAATGGATTTAATGAACCTATATGTTATTGTGAATGTTTAGATCTTGTTGTATGATTCAAGAACCATGATTTAAGTAATTAAAAGACAAAATTTTTGAAGGGTATTCGTTGTTTATATGTGTAAAAAAATTATTCTGGTCGATTGAGGCATGATTTAGCATGTAATAATGCCAACGAAATCAAATAAATCGAACTAGGGTTGGGGTTTTAGGGTTGAACAGTGCCCCTGGGGTTGCACAGTGCCAACCCAAGCACTGTGCAGGGTTGGCACTGTGCAGACCCAGGGTTGGCTTTTGTGAGGGTTTCGGTCTGAAGCAAGGGCTCGGGTTCGATGGTTTTGGTTGATGTGGCATGGGGGTTCGATGTGTATTAGGGTTTGAGAACTCTAGTACATGTATGGATGTGTATGTGTATGTACAAATCTAGTAATTGTATGAAGATTAATTGATTTTTAAGATCAAGTTTCGGATTTTATGAAAATCTAGTTTTCAGATTTTGGTAAAATAAAGCTTCAAACTTTGTGTGATTAGATAACAGATTGTGGGATTATGATCTATGTTTACAGATGAAATATAAACTTAAATTTTTAGAATCTATGTTTCAGTTTTGAGTGGTTTGTTTTCAAGATTGAGAATATATAAATTTCTAATTTTTGAGAAAACAAGTTTTCAGATTTTATATGTTTGAGATACAATTTCGAGTATGGAAAATTCTATAATTTTGATTAATATAACTCTCAGTTTTAAGGAGATAAATGATCAGTTTTGAATGATAAAATTTTCAGATTTTAAAGGGGTTATTTTCAGTTTCAAGAGAAAAATTTTAGTTTTTCGAACTATAAAATTCAGATTTTGAGAGATAAATCCCAGAGTTACGGAGGATTATTGTTCACTTTTGATTGATTAAAATCCCAGAAAATTGATTGTGTTTTCAAATATGGAAAGAAGTATTTTAAATTTGAAATAAAGAGGTATAGCAAATTTGTTTGTTTCTATAAACAAGGGGGGTCTGTATGGAAGTAAATTGTCCAATAATTGAGGAACGATGTATGGAAGATATTTTGTGGATAAATAAATGTTTTTTAATATATTTGGTATGAGATGATCTTAACTCAAGTGTTGATTCACAGGTTGTGATTTGTGGAGAAATTATATTTTTTTTTAATTTGGAAAGGCGCAAATAAAGAGTTTTTTTTAATGATTGAGCCAAGTGGAGGTTCTTGATTGAAAGTTAGGGTTATTGTGAGAACCCTAGATGAATGTTTAAGGCATTGAGTTTTGAGCACTAGAGGCTGAGCAAAACCCTAGGGTACCGGCAGTGGTTATTTTGATTGTAAGGATAAGCCAGAGGGCTAGCGTTCTTAGTTTTGGTGAGTGAAGTCATGTGGAAGTGAGCTAGCTCTAGGTCATTATGGTTACCTACGTTTGAACCTAAGGACATGCACTAGATTGAGAATTATGACGAAACTGGACAACGTAAGTATGGGCTCTGTACAGTCGGGCGGATGTATTTCGGGACTGTGTGATTTTGTGTCTCTCTAGTATGTTCACACAGTACACTTGTATAGTCTAGCGGGATGTATTCCAGGACAGTGGTCTATTTGCGGAATGTCTAGAAGTGAGATGGATTCAGTATGTTCGCGCGGTACACTTATACAATTTGGCGGGATGAGTTCCGGGACTGGGCTCTATTTGCGGAATGTACGGTATGTTCGTGCGGTACATTTGTACAGTATGGCATGATGAGTTCCGGGACTGGGGTCTATTTGTGGAATGTATGGCAAGAAAGTGATTCTCCAGAGTTAAAGTGATGCTTACGGGATGCTTGCACGTTTACACTTGTAGTACAGTATGGCGGGATGTATTATGGGGCTAGGGTCTATTCGTGGAGTGTCTAATCTTGCTTCTGTCACAGATATAGAATTTGCACAGCGATGGATTGAACCTTAAATGAGGTAAACGCTAAGGGCTTGCCCTTGTATGGGATGCATAAAATCCGAACAAGTGTGCATTAACGTGCATCGAGTGCATTGTGTTTTCTTGAACATTTTATCTTTACTTATTTTTCCAGACACACATTTATTGTTTCAGTTTCAGTATTAATTGTTGATTTATGATTCTTATATTATTGTTTTATTCGTGCAACAAGTGTGTGATTGGAAGACTTTGGAGAGTCACTGCTTTTATCAGCATTGCGTCAGTTGCATTCAACTGACGTACCCACAGTTTTAACAGTTTTGCAGGATTGCAAAGTGAATGGCTTGAACAAGGGTTAAAGCTTGGACTTTGAGAAGACTGGAGTAATGATGAAATTGTTGGATATATTGGTATATCCTCTCTATATAAATAATACATGTGCATATGAGTAACACGTGTATTGAACGTACAATTGATTGGATATTGGAATGCGGGTTTGTGGGCTTATAACCCAATACCCAAACTAGTATTTAGAGATAAATACTAGCTTGTGATAGCAGTATAGGTATTCCAATCTTGATACTTAGGATGAATATCTCAAGCAACTTAGATCTAGAGATAAACCCTAATTTCCAATTGTTAATTTCTCACAAAACCTAACAATTTTGAGATATTATTAATCAATTTGTGAGATTAATTAAGAGGGAAAACAGAGTTTTGTTGGATCCGTTAGATCTTGTCGAAATCCTCTGAGCCACCGTCGCCGACCAACGCTGACGTGGTCGGAATCGTCGCCAGATCGCCGGTGTCGTCGCTGTCGTCGCGGATCGAAGGGGCACCGAGATCATCGATGTCGTCGGTGTGGTCGAAATCCAGATTGGCTGGATTCGATGGCGATCATGGCTGATGGAGGAGCCTCAGTCACTGTCGCTGGGCGACGCCGCCGCCCCTGACGTCGATGGGCACCGCCGATGCTGGGAGCGAGCCACCGGAGGTCGCCGAAACCCGCGTCTGGACCTATGCTGCCTTATTATCCACTTCATCTCCATTGATTTTTGTGCGAGATAGAAGGAGAAGAATGAGACAACTCAGATCCAAAATTTGATTTTTTTCGATTGGAGGATTATGGTGTTCTGTGTTCGGGTGGTTGGAGCAGATCCAGATTCAGATCCAGTCCAACAGCTACTCTATTGGTTGGAGATTGCTGTTGGTGTTTGGACTGTTGGAGCAGATCCAGATTCAGATCCAGTCCAACTACTACTCTATTGGTTGGAGATTTGTTGTTTAGTGTTTGGACTATTGGATCAGATCCAGATCCAGTCATAAGGAATCAAATCTGGATCTAACCAGTGGAGACAATCCATTGGATATTGTTTTGTATTCCGTGTTTGGGGAGAAGACTGGATTTACTGCATATATAAATTAAAGATAAGTTATTCACCAAATTTAAATTGTTATTTAATTATTTGTTTGGATTTTGTTGCTAAGTGCTAAAGTTCAAAATTGTATTATGCATTATTTAATTAAATACAGATTTGAATAACTGCTTTGGCTACGTGCTAAGGATCAAATACTCATTTTGATAAATTATAGGCTTTGACTAAAAAATTGAATCTCCAATTAAATTGTTGTGAATTAGATAGTGCTAATAATTTATTTAATTGGCTAATCTTTAATGATTTGATGAATGTAGGAACTTCAAAGTTACTTACAAACTGTGTGTATTAGAGACGATGGATTTACATCACGATATGATAAGTCTGCACCACGCATGCTTCTCCATCGATTTTGGAAAACACTTCTAACTTGAAGTGTCGGTATGATCTACTCTAATTTTCTTAGTATTTTTCTTGTGATGAATGTGTTAATGTTTTGTGCGTTTGATCATATGATTGAGAGTTTTAGATCATAGTTATTCTCGCTTTGAAAAACTTGCATGTTTAGGGTTGTTAAGTGTTTTATCATACTATATGTATAGATATTTTGACAAATCCATTGTTTACAGTTTGTGTGAGATTACATATTTGCTTCTCTAAAAATTTAAAAATAAAATAAAAATTGTATAAGATGTATAACAAATGTCTGTAACTTATGAGAGGGCATCTCTTAATGTAGAATATGACTCTACTAGTTACGTTTTGTTCCTTCTCGTTCATTGTACTGTGTGTGCAGAGTTGAATTATAATATGTTAGTCATTATCTCATTTAGCGTTATGAAGATGATGAAGAACGAATAAAGGAAAGAACTCTTCGCTCAATATGTTTGAGCAAGTGAACATTGTTAGAACCATTAGAGAAAGCAAATAATCCTTGTAAAATATGATAGAGTAATTTTGTATTAACTCTTATAAAGTGCATATATTGTCAATCGTATGTATAAGTTGAGTTTAATAAATGAGCCAATTAATAATAATAGTTCTAATTGTGTTCTTGAACATAGCATAATTGGCTAAGATTTGAGAACTATATATTCAATTGTTTGTGAGGAAATGTGATCTAATTATCAAAACTGTGGGGAAATGGAGTTAAAAGCTATTGAGTCAAAGCTTTAACATCCAAGTTGTTTTGAAATTTAGAATCACTATGAACTATATATTAAATTGTTTGTTCTTGTTAAAACTCATAACTCTACTAAATAACACTCCATTAAAATATGACAAATATGAAAGTTGTGCTCAGATTATGATCACTACAAAATCATTTAGTATGGTCTCTAGGAGCACACAACCTCTTGAGTCAATACATTCTGATATTTGTGACTAGATGAGACGATTGTTGGTCAGAAGTATTTAATCACTTTTGTAGATGATTAATATAAGTTTGTCATATATATGAAGAATGAAGCACTTGTTATTCTTAATGAATTAAAAATTATAGTTAAATGCTAAAAATCAAGGGTTCGGACTTGATCGAGGTGGTGAATATGTTTTAACAACTTTAGAGAAGTTTGCATTGGGCATAATCTCTAGTGCACTCTACTTACAACAGTCAAACGGTACTGATAAAAGGTAGAATCAAACACTCAGTGAAATGTTGAATTCTATATTATTGACTGTTGTTTGTCTTGTGTAATTATGAGTAATGTTGTATTGTTAATCATATCTCTAATGTGTTACTATACTCTAAATTGAATACACCGTGTAAATCATGGTATGAAAACACAAATAATTTGTTAAAGTGAAAATTTGTGTTGTGATACATTTGTTAGAGTACATGACCATAGAAGGCCTAAGTAGGACCTACAACAAATATTTGTGTGTTTAGAAAGTGCATAATGTAGCTCTGTGGATAGATGTTGGATCTATCTAATTTGTGTTAGAAGAATTTAGACTTGCAAAGTTCTTTGAGGATATGTTCATCAAAGATAAATGTATGAAATAATCTAGTCCTACAGACACGTTCAATGATTCACAGATGGAATCAAGAACCAGGACTTACTGATACTTGAAAACCTGAATGACAAATGAGCTAAGAAAAGTCTTTAGTAGACAATGAGATGATTTTGTGTCATACAATAATACTTTAATTTAGTTGATCTGCCGAACGAGACTAAAACTATAGTTGGTAAGTGGGGTTTTGTAGAAGAAACTTAATTTTGATTGTTCAGTAGCAATTTTAATGCTTTTTAGTAGCTAACAGATTGACTGAGAAAAAAATGAGGTAGATTTATTTGATGTCTACTCACATGTTTGTCATATTCTACAATAAGTATTCTTCTTACCCTTACATCTATTGAAAATTTTGTCATTCATAAAGGATAATTAAAAAGCTTTGTACTTGATGTTATGTACTGAACAGTTTTGTACTGGAAAGTTTTGAACTCATATGTTTAGTGAACAAGATTTACAATTTAGTAAAATCATTGTATGTTCTTAAAACATGTATAGCCAATGAATAAATAATTTGACAAATTTTTTGAAAGAGCCTAGTATATGAATCAAGTAATTCAGATCAGTGCCTTCAACTTTGTGGTGTGTCAAATATAGTGGCTATTATTTACTTGTTCTGTTGACATGCATGTTTTTGGAAGTGACCTCTCTATTATAAATGAAGTTAAAATTGTACTATCCAAAGGAATCAACATGAAAACCTAGGTACTGTGGACACCATAGGTATAAGGGTGAGTTTCAGTTGGCAAGGGATAACTCTTAGTCAATCTCATCAAATCAAAATGTGTTTCAAAAGTGGGAATGTAGTGATTGAAAGTGTATTTTGAAACACCTTATGATTATGATAAAAGGTTGACACCTAATGATGGTGCAACTATGAGACATGTAGATCATTTTAAAGGAATTGACACTCTCATGTATACAAATATCTGCACTAAAATAGACATAGCCTTTGAGGTAGGTATGATCTGCAGATTCACTAATAATCCCATACACATTTGAGTGCCCTTAAGAGGCTAATGAGATACTTGAGTGGTATTCAAGAGTTTGCTTTGTGCTACTCTAGTCATTCTTCGAATGAATGGCTGATCTGATGCATTATGATGCTCAGAATTTAGTGAACTTCGATAACTAGTAGATATTTGTTTACACAAGGAGAAACAGAAATGTTATGGAAATAAAAAAAGCAAATAGGCATTGTGTTATCATTCATGAAATCAGACCTCTATGTGCAATCCTCTGCAGGGAAAAGGCTGAGTGGATTGAAGAAATTGTTGCTAATTATCCATTAAGAAGTTTAAGTAACTCTCTAATTCTGTTATGCGACTATCAAGCTACAATGCACTGTAGTTCATAACTCACTCTATAATAGTAAGAGGAGTATATTAAGACTGAAAGAAGCCTAGTTGAACTTTCTCATAGATAAAGTGCAATTATGACAAGTATGGCTAATGCTAAGTGATCTAATTATCAAAACTGTGGGGGAAAGTGGCGTTAAAAGCTATTGAGTAAAAAGCTTTAACATCCAAGTTGTTTTGAAATTTAGAATCCAATTGGAGCCATAGAGAAGTTCAAACTTAAACATCAATTTTAGACAGTTGACATGTTTTAGATAATTTTGATGATTCCACATAAATTCCATAAATATATAATGTCATTCCAATTTTGATGGTATTATATATCTAAGGAATTTACTTAGAATAATCATATTATTCCAATATGAAACATGAAAACTTGTCGATGTGTTTTCGATGATTAAATTGTCCTAAATATCATTCCAATTTTGATGATATGTCTTTTATGGATACATGTTTCATTCCAATTTTGATGATTCAATGTTAAACCATGATTGAAACGGCAGTCTTTTCATTCCAATATGAAACATAGTATGGTTCTTGTGTAGAAACTATAAAGTTCATGTACTTATTAAAGATACTTAATTGTGATGCTTGCGTTACATTTTTGCTAAGCTAATTATGAATTGTACTAAGATCTTTTGTGGAACTAGATACTTTGTGAAATTCGTTGGAATTCTTAGAGATGTGTCTCTTGATATTCTTGTTTTCTATAAGCTAGCAAAGATGGAGGAGTTGAATTTATCAACATAGATTTCAAAAATAATGATTTACTCAAAATGGAGGAGTAAACATAAAGCAGTGTGCAAGGATAGAGTTTCAGCTTATCTCTTTCGAGAATAAATTAGTCACTTGCTTGGTAAAAACTTCTGTTGAGTTTAAGACTCTTGTGTTCATGATCTTAAAACTCATATGTTGTTCTTGAAGTTTATTTGCTTTGTTTGATTTTGAAACTATGACAGATTATTCCAGTTGGTTTAGTCTTTGTGAACTATTCTGAATTGGATATGGTTTGGAACTATTTAATTATATTGGTTTAGTCTTAATTGAACTATTCAGATTTATAATTATATTGGCTCTTATGAAACTATACCTTAATGATGCTTTTCTTTTTATGGACTGCTATCAGCCAGTCAGTTTTATACTGAACTGATGAAATAATTCTGTACTTTATATATTGAGAATATAGGAGGAGATTGTTGGATATATTGGTATATTCTCTATATAAATAATACATGTGTATATGAGTAACACGTGTATTGAACGTACAATTGATTGGATATTGGAACGCGGGTTTGTGGGCTTATAACCCGATACCCAAACCAGTATTTAGAGATAAATACTGGCTTGTGATAGCAGTCTAGGTATTCCAATCTTGATACCTAGGGTGAATATCTTAAGCAATTTAGATCTAGAGATAAACCCTAATTCCCAATTGTTAATTTCTCACAAAATCTAACAGAAATGAGTTGTATTAAACATGTTTGAATTTTCGTTGTGCATTGTAATATGGACTATTGTAAAGAAAGTTTCAAATTTCCCTGTAATTGTGCGGTGTTTGGTTTACATTTGAAGTAAAGATTATGGATTTGTGCATCTTATTTCTATTATGAAAATCCAGGCGCTAAAGAGGCCTTGGAGGAGGATGAGCATAGGAGGGGGACTCAGGGATTGACGACTACTTCTACAAATTGCATCTAGGTGGCTGGTATTTCGAGTGAAAGAGAAAGTGCAAGTAAGAGAAGGAATTGTTGCCACTGTTACAGAAGGATTGGGCATTACAAGAGAGAGTGTCGAAAGTTGCTGAATTGCGAGAGCGCCAACATTGCTAGTGTTACCAGTGCTGCTGAATCAGGTGATACTTTAGATTATGCTCTTGTTTCAAAATAGGGCTGGCAAAGGACCGGATTTGGGCCAAACCCATATAGGCGGGTCTGAGCCCGAAGTTGAAAACATAGGCCCAAACTCGACCCGATTTATCTTCGGGTTTAAAAAGTTAGGCCCGAGCACGGGCCCGAATTAGGCCCGAAAATAGGTTTGGGCCTAGGCCCGAACTACTTGTGCCACTTCTAATATATAAATTTCCCATAAAATAAAATTATATTAAAAATAATATACTTTAAAATTTTAACAATAATAGGAATACTATAAACTTTAGAGTAATTAACATCTAATTTGTCTATTTTCATTTAATTATATATATTAAAGACATAATTTCTCTATCTTTAAACTTTAACACTCATTTCAACTTACTTACATAAATATTCTCTTAAAATAAATCATAAATATATATGATGTATACAAAAACATGCACATGCACATATAAAAATTTGATTCGGGTCCATCGGGCCTAAGCACTTGGGCCCGAGCCCAGCCTGAATTTCCTCGGGGCTAACAAATTGAGCCCGATCCCGGCCCGAAATGAGGATTATCAGTCCAAGCCCCCTAATTATCGGGTCAGGCCTATGCGGGCCTGGGTTGGGTTCGGGCCAATTGCCACCCTTATTTCAAGTTCTATAGATGTGTATTGAGGTTGGTTTCTTGATTCGGATAGTTCTTCTCATATATGCTCCGCGAGGGATATGTTTTCTACTTACAGGTTCACAGGAGATCGTTGTGTGATAACAGTGGTTGGTGAGATTTGTGAAGTAGTGGGTGAGGGAACAGTCGAGTTGGAAGTGCTAGATGGAAACATGTACATAATAGAGAAAGTCATGCATATTCCTTTGTTGAAATGGAACATTATATTCTTAGGAACTCTTGAAACACGAGGTTGCAAGTACACAGCTTAAGGTGGAGTTCTATCAGTTTGGGATGGTCGTTGTAAGGTGATCCAGGGAAAGAGGGGTGTCGCGCACAACTCCTACAAGCTTAGTGTGATTGAGTAGTCTTGGCCAAGTGATTATGTGTCGTATGTCCACAAAGTGTGATCTAATAGATCGTCATTAAAATCATCAAAGCAGGACCACGACGTTCGAATACTGTCGAGATGTAGAGTGCCTCAGGGTAGGTGAAGTTCGTGCGGAGGGCGGCTCCTTCGTGTTAACACCTACTAGGGATATACTGATTGAAGAAAAAGGTAGCAGATTGAATAAACTAGCTAAAGAAGTCAATGAACCAAGTTTGTTTGAAGGTGGAGAATGAAATAGTCTAGATGAGTTTGATCACACAGTGTTGATAGCACGTGAATGCAGTCCAAGGTGGAGATTGTTGGGTTTTACATCTTGCATACTTGTAGTTCGATGAGAAGTATAAGATGATGAAGCGAAGGAGGTTAAAGCATCACATGAGTGAAGAAGTCAGAAAAGCAGCAAGTACAGCAGCCAGCAAGCATCATATCTGAATTGACAGTCGACTGCCCTTAGGGGCACTCGACCATACTTGGCCTCTAGATGGTTTTCAGGTTTGTGCGGTGGACTGCCATTTTGGGAAGTCGACCACCGGCGCTGAAACAGTTGTTGGGCTTAGGTCTGGGTGATCTTTTGGGCTCAACTTCTCCTTAAAGTTAGATCGTACGGCTTCTATCGTATGTCTTTTTATTCAGGATTTATCGGACGACTTATGTATGAAGACTACGACCTAAGGTTTCTACAATTAATCTCTATATATTATTGTATAAGTCACCCTTTGAGAGGCAAGAAAGAATACTTCATATGAGAGTTTAAACGAGGCCGGTCTTCATAAATCAGAGGTCATGTGCGAAACTTAAGATTGAGCCATAATATAAGAAAATTTATTATCGATTTATTATTTTATGGCTTGATTGTTTTCATAAAGAAAAATATAACCAAGATGTTCAAACAAAAGTATATTTTAAAAAGCAATTATAATTTCCTGTTATAACTGAATCCATATGTAGTCACTAAACAAAATAACCCGAGCTCTAAAAGAAATGTTCAAACATTACAGTTATAATGAACACGCTTTAGATGGAAGACTGACCATCAAAGTCCTACCTCAAAGCTTCCTACAATCAATATGTTCACGAGAACAAATAATAAAAAGAATTAGTGCCTAAATGAGTAGTCACACGGCGATTAAAACTAAAAGCAACAATAAAAACTTACATGAAAATTACTGAGCATTTTCATTAAATCTTCAACAATTGAAACTATTACTAGACTTACATCTAGTGTGTAACTCCCTGTTCCAGTTGCATGTATTTTATTAGGTGAGTTTTTGTACTTCAATTTTCAGATCAGTTTTATTTTTCTCTTTGGACTCTTTATCAAAAGCCAGGATATTTTTCTGATCAATTTTATAATTTTGTGATTTTTCGACCGGAGTTTAAATACAAATTTTAAACCCTGATTAATCATAATCCTAATCCTAACCCACTCCCGCTAATTACTCACTCACACCCAAATCCTGTCTAATTCTACGCCTAACTTTCTCATTTTTCTCCTACTCTACTCTGCCTCCACCACCCTACTACTCCTAATCCCCTCTTCCGTCAACCCCCACTTCTGTCTTCCTTTACATTTTTCAACACCTCCATCTCTTTCTCCCCTTATTTTATACCCACACCATGCATGCATGCACACTCATTGTATATTATAATGTACACATTCATACACCTTGCATGCACCATGCTGTCCATCTTCCTTTCTTTCTATATATAAGCACACATACATGCACCATTCTCACTACCTATTCTTCTTTTCTTCTACACTTCTTCTTCTTTTCCTCTGCCTTCTTCACACCCGAGAGCTCAAGCCAACACCCGAGCTCCACTTCACCTTCCACCTTCGAGCCAACAACTCCGCTTCTACGGTCCCGTGAACCCCGAAGAACAACCCGAACTCACTCCGTCTCCGCACGCCGCGTCACCTCGTTGTTGTTGTCACTCACCGTTGCTACCGTTGCTCACTCGCTGCTGTATCGCTGCCATTCTTATCGCCGTTGTGCTGCCGTTCGTTATCGACGTCACTTCTTCTTCTGTGGTTAACACCACCATCGTAATCGTCACGTTATAAGGCAAGTACCTTGTACACTTTTTTTGTTCTCGTACAAGCATTTTCCTGGAACTCGTGGCAAGTAGTCTAGTTATCATCATGTTTTATTGTCAAACTCCGTTCTAGTCACTGGTTTCATGCTATATCAACTCAAGAGTGAACCGTTAATATATTTCGAATCGTGTTATCGAATATCGAATATTCAACCTTACTATCTCTAAATTTTTTGACCTTGCACTAAGAATTCGACCATGCTCCCGATACTGGATTGAAGATTTTCTACGTGAAAATCGTAGCCCATCGAGTTCCGAATCCAGAACATCTTACGGTTTCTCAACCGGATGTATAGATTGTGAGATATCGCGATTTTAGTATTGACATATCGTGAATTTCTGAACCTGTACGAGATTACTAACCGGTATCTTGTAATGAGAATTCGACCATGTTTCCGACACTGGATTGAAAAACTTTCTACATGAAAATCGTAGCCCTTAGAGTCTAGACATCCAAAACATATTACGGTTTCTCAATCGGATCTATAGATTGTGAGATATCGCGATTTTAGTACTGGCATATCGTGAATTTCTGAATCTGCACGGGATTACTAACCGGTATCTTGTATTGAGAATTCTACCATATTTTCGATACTGGATCGAAAAACTTTCTACATGAAAATCATAGCCCTTCGAGTCTAGATATCCGAAACATCCTACAGTTTCTCAATCCGATGTATAGATTGTGAGATATCGCAATTTTAGTATTGTGACTCTGAATTTTCATAATGCGCGCGAAACATCGAAACCAGCGAAGAATGAATTTGTACGCATAACTACTGTCTCTAGAATGTATCGTGTGAATATGCGTTAGAACCGGAAGAGAGTCTACTTTCTAGAATCTCTAACGGAATTGGATTTGCTTTTCTGTAACAACGGAAAAGTGAATTTGAATGCAGATATGTCAAGTTGTCTAAAAATTCATCTCTACGTTTTTGCATATATACCCATTACTTTTCATATTTAATGAACTGAGTGTATTATTGTTCTTGTAATAATAACTTGCATAGATATAATAGGTTGATAGAATGTGTTTTATACCACTTGATAATTCTATAATAACTACTCTCGATACATGTACTCATTTTACGTCTTATGTTCATGATTACTGCCCTTGATATTTTCCTTGACTAAACTATTTGATTACACCGTTCCACTAGTCGTATCAACTGCATGTTCATAATTAATTATGAAAGAATAACAAGCCGGGGTTATAAGGGTACGACTTAATAGTGGACAATATAGGGGAATATACTCGGAAGGGGGCTCGTGTTTCCCGAAATAGTGATTCTTGATTCTTGATTCTTGATTACACAATTCTTGATTACATAATTCTCGATTACATGATTCATAATTACATGTCTTGATACTATCACTGGAAGACCCGAGTACATAATCTTATAGAATTCACTACTTAAGTCTAAACGTCACATGATTGATATGCACCGAACTTGTGGTATGGGACACAGGATTGCGTGCATTAGATAAGTTAATAAAACAGATAAACTCGAGATTTTCACTAAGCATGATTCTTGATTACATGACTCTTCATTACATGACTCTTGATTCTTGATTACATGACTCTTCATTACATGACTCTTGATTCTTGATTACATGATTCTTGATTACATGACTCTTCATTACATGACTCTTGATTACATGACTCTTGATTACATGACTCTCGATCATTGATTACATGATTATTGATTAACTGAGCCTAGGTTATCAATTGCTTATATCTTGAAGTCTAGAATACACTAGTTACAATTATTACTTACATGATCATATTGTCCCAGTTTCTTGCTTACTTCCATATTGTATTTGTACTTCTACTTCTTATTTCTTCCATGTTATATCTTGTTATATTACCCTTTTTACTGCTTGTTGCTACTTGCTGCCCGAAACTTGCTCTAACGGGAACTTTTCTATTTTTCCTTGAGTTAATAATTATACAGGTACTGATGGACCCGACGAGCAGACTCTCTAGACGATCGTTGCTTCTTCCTTACTACTTCATGTTGTTTTTCTTTCAGTCGCTATTTTATCTAGTTGTTATAGCGAACTACTTATCGTATTATTTTAATTCTGGCACCTTGTACTCCCGGACATCTTGACCCGATATTGATGTATTATCCAAATGATGGTTATTCTATTTTCAGCTCATGTGATTATTATATTTGCCTGCGTGAATGTGTTATAAAGATCTTGTTGAGCTTATAATTGTACAGCTTCTGGATGATGTATATCATTCGCTGGGCCTCAGTTGCGTATCTGTATTTCCGTATAGTGGGAAGCGGGGCGTGACATAGTGCCTAGTGCATTACTATTTTTAAAAGAAATTGATCTTCTTGCATCCCTAGAAGCAAAATCATCAATTAAACTTTTATAATCAAGTTTTTTCCTAAAAACTCATGTTCAAATGAAATCAAAGTCAATCCATTTAATATTTCTTTCCACTTTTGCAACCATAACTGACATGGCATGATTCAAACCTATGTCCTTTTCAGCGACTAGGAGAGTTGGGGTATTGGCCTTTTGGGAATACGTGCAATTGCCAGAAAAAATGGAAAAAAAAATCGACATGACGTGATTCGAACCCAGGGTTCCCTTTAACATTCTTAACGAGCCTTAATTAATTGAGCTTCATTGCCAACTATAAATACAAAAGTTTTTATGTTACTTGATTAATATTCATATGGTATACTGAATTTCAGGGGCCATGTGCGCTTGCACCTCCTGTTCACCCCCAGGGCAACCCCTATGTTTAGATTTAGAGTTCTCCATTGTAAACAACTAATTATCTTCCAGTTAGGCTTGAGATATAGATATGTTCTTTATGCGAGTGTAATACTTTGTATATTCTTTAGTTGAATAATATCTCCCTTATTTTTTCCACCTGATTAGGGTTCTCCGAAACTGGGAAAAATCATTGTATGCTTTGTGTGCTTGGTTTGATCTACTTATTTGATCGTTCGTCATTGAATCGGTTGTCGCTAAACTCAGCAACGAATTCCTAACTGGGCGTAGTTACATGTTCACCATGCTTAAACAAACACACTTTCATTCCATAATAAAGGTTGGTTCAAGTGCAACCTTCAACTCTTATAGCCTCTTACTCGCTAGCGATAGTGAGAGTTTAGAAAACATCTGAAATATATGCTTGAGGTTTAAAATAGACCTTACTAATTATTCCTTACATCTAATAAACATTTAAACTAGAGGATAACTAATTACTAATTATTTTTCTTGTTCCAGCGTTGAAGACTTTGCCAACCCTCATTTAAAGTAAGTCAGAGAAAGATGGAAACAATTCTTACAAATAATCGAAAAATGTTATTTCATATAATATAGTTACTAATGTGCTAATTCCATATAACTTATTCAGTAACTAGATTTGCTCGTGGCCACGTGCTTACGACACGTCTTTAGAACGATACAACATATGAAAATCCTTGTAAACAGTAAATCAACAATTATGTAGCTGAAGTTTGAATAGTATGACAATAATTAGTTGTAAATAAAAGTCCATGTTTCCATTAGTATATGGTGAAAAATAATTATAAATTGAAGTATAAATCCATGTTTCCACATATATATATATATATATATATATATATATATATATATATATATAGGGAAATGCTCAGTTGAAAACACAAATGTCTGTGAAAACGTGGAAAACCACTTAGGCCGTTGTTGGAAACAACGGCCTAGGTTATAATGCGTTATAACCTAGGCCGTTGTTGTGTGTGTGTGTGTGTGTGTGTGTGTGTGTGTGTGTGTGTGTATGGAAAATGCTCAGTTGAAAACGCAAATGTTTGTGAAAACGTGAAAATCACCTAGGCCGTTGTTGGTAGGTTTGTTTTCATGTTTTCCACGCTATAGTACGTTTTCAATGGAGCATCTCTCTCTCTATATATATGTATGTGTGTGTGTGTGTGTGTGTGTGTGTGTGTGTGTGTGTGTGTGTGTGTGTGTGTGTGTGTGTGTGTGTGTGTATTGCTTATTTACTAAATGAGCAAGTTGCTCTTACCCCTTTTCCCCTCATTTAGTAAATAAGCAATACACACACACACACACACACATATACATATTGTAACATCTCGTAATTTCTAAAGGTATATATATAATGAAAAAGAAAGTTAGATTGTGCCCTATAGAAATTCTATGGGGTTGGTATATATAAATCAATACAATTGGGGGAGGGGGGCACGTTAAATGCAAAAAACAACATGAAATGTGGACTTGCTGTCTTCAAGTGGCATCAGCAGCTTGCTGACGTGGAGGCATTTGGGGTAGGGCCCACCCGGGTGTGAGAAGATAGTGCTTCGGCTGTCCTTTCGCAGAGAAAGAAAAGTAGAGAGAGAGAATGGAATTTAATCCCATATCGGGAGATATAAATAATAAAATAATATATAAATATAATAGCCTATGATCAAGAGTCACCAATCCGGTTAACCACCTTTTGAGAGGCAGCCTGTGGTGGACAGTTGTACTATACTATAATTAATTTGTCTTCTAAATTGTATAAATTATCCAAGCACGGGGCAGGGGTGTTACAAATGGTATCAAAGCTGACTTTCGACACCGAGTGTGGGTAAGAGTGGGCGAGATGTATGCCTGAGATGGAGCTAGCAGATGTACGGGTATGCCTGAGAGGGAGCGAGGTGGCGGCCTGAAATTCTGTTGTGTTGTGGTGCTGCCGCCAGCTGGTAGTGGGGGCCACCACCTGTGAATGGAAGAAGACATCATCTGCTGTCTTGGGTCTCCTCTCTAATGACGTGGCGCCCAAGTTTGGGGCCCACGTGAGAGAGAAAGAACGGAAGAAGGAGAGAAGTGTTCAAATATTGTCTCATATCGGGATTTGAAATGAATATAATAATATATAAATACTATTGCCTATGATCAAGAGTCACCAATCCGGTTAACCACATTTTGAGAGGCATCCTGTGGTGGGCAGTTGTACTACATAGTATCTAATTTGTCTTCTAAATTGTATAAATTTTTTGAGCTCGGGACAGGGGAGTTACACCCAACACCGAAGAACTCCGAGAACTCATCGACAGCTCCTCCTCAGATCGCTGCTCGACTGCCACCTTCAACTTCAACTTCAATCTCTGCACCTCGCCTTCGACCACCTCGAGCAACGGCCCTGCCTCCAATGCCACCACAGTTCACCCACTGCCTGAGCCTACAACCCATCGACTGCCGAAGCTCCGCCTGCCACCGCATTCCACCTCGATCATCACCTCCATCCTTAACATCCGAAGCATCCTCCTCATCGAGCCGCCATTATCACTGAAGCTCCACCTTCAACCTTTGACAACCTCGAGCACCTCCGCCATCGTCTTCCTCGAAGTTCCCCTGCCTTCCTCGTCGCGCCTGCTCGACCCAGTCGTCATCACCACCATTCCCATCACCGAAGTGTCGTCCCTCCCTCGCGACCTCGCCTTCAACCTCAGCCCCGAGTGCTGTTCCCGCACCTCCTCTGTTTCCCCTTGTGCCACTGTCAACCACTTGCTCTGACCACCCTACCTCTGTCCTCGCAATTGCCTCGTTGCCAGCGTCGCCAGCCACCTCTCGAGTCGCCACTGTCACCGTCGATCCCTCTCCCACCATCTCTCTCTCTCTCTCTCTCTCTCTCTCTCTCTCTCTCTTGCGTTTGAAGAAGAAACACAGAGAGTTGGGTTTTCTTCTACTGTGTTGCTATTTAAAAGAGTAGGGAGTTAGATCTTGTTGTCCGGTGTTTGGTGTCTCGATCCGTGTTTGCTGTTCGTAAAGTAGGGTCTTGGCTGATGTGAGTTGGAGATCTTACTGTGTATTTGTGTTTGGAGCTCTTGCTATAGATTTGTGTTCACGTGTTTGCACGTGCCTTTGGGTTGCTTCGCTTGCACGTAGAGCGTACGTGCTTGTGTATTTCCGTGTTTGTGGTTCATCGCCGGGATTCCGATCCCGTTATTTTTCTTCGCATATTCGAATCTCTCACACAAAAGGCAAGTCCACTTGAACTCGTTTATTTTTATAGTTCAAGATTATTGATTTCCTCTACAAGTTGTTCCATTTCGATTATCGTAATATTGGTTGTGTACCTTCCGTTGGGGATATCGAGGGTTTACAGGAGCTAACTCGAAGTATCCTTGACTTCATGCCAACAACCATTGATTCAAACCCAAGATTGCATGCACACACGACATGAACAAATTGACTAGAACTTGCATATGAGAAATATATAATGATATGTATACATGTTGATTGATTGAGATATCGTGAATTGAATCGTGACATGATAATCTTGCCTCGTATATAGTAGAATTTCATCTTAACTTGCTGTACCTTAATGTTAATGCATTTCATGATAACGAGAACATGTTGATTATTCACTTTGATAAATATATATGATGACCTTTGTTATGTCTTGCAGCCTATTCTGTTTTGTATTGAGGTTTCGACTCTGTTACAATAGGAATCAACCAAAACTATATAAAAGAAAATTGTAGCCTAATGAATCTAGTTTCCAGAACACTTGACGGATCTAGATTCCGAGCTGTGAGCTGTGAGATATCACAGTTTTAGTCACTGCTGGTCTGTACTTTCCATATTGCAGTTTATTGAAACACCGACACAACTTTCAATTGAAACACCATGATAACATCAGTGTAATGACTTGAAACCCTTCAGAAACTTAGTAGACATGCTTAGGATCCATTCCTAATTTTTGTATATTTTTTTATTGATTTTTCATCTAGTTTTCACCCATAAAGTTTTGACTGTAAGCTGATGCCAGAACCGTTAAACCTGTAAAGATTAGAGTAATCAACCTAGTTACAATCAGAATCAACTAAAACTTACTGAATATGAATTGTAGCCCCAGATGTCTAGTTTATTTCCCTTTTGACAGAATCGATTTCCGAGTTTTAGTTTGTGAGTTGCTACTGTTTTAGTACTATTGTGTCTGCTCTTTTCAGATTCACAATTACTTGTATTGATCGTGGATCACATCATTTTGTTGCATCTTATCATCTTCTTGACACTCTTATACACATTGCATGATCATGAATGACTTAATAAAATATTAAACAAGTCGGGATAATAAGGGTTGACTTAGTAGTGGATAATCTCAGAAAATGTACTCAGTAAGGCCTTATCGTTATATCGTATTATCATGGAAGGAGGATTATCGAATATGAATCTTTGATTGTCAATTGTCAATTGTCAGTTGTTAATTGTAAATTATTGTTATCGATGCCGAGTACACACTCTGTAGATCCCACCACGAAGTCTAAAATAAACACTATTTTGCTTGCACCTAACCTGTGGTATGGGATGCAGTAGTACGTGCATTAGTTAGGCTAAATACTAATAGACTAGATTGACACTTGCATCATTGAATCATGACTATTGACATTGACATTGTTTATCAATTATTGTTATTGGAAATTCTATTGTTAAATCTAGACCTTTCATCAGTTCCTGTTATTGTTTTTGAATTTTGATCTTGCTTCATATTCCTTGATGTACCATATTCCATTACTCTTTGCTTTTTACTACTTGTTGTCTGTACTTGATCTAAGGATATTTTCTTTTCCACTCTAGTTGATCCAACTACAGGTGCACAAGGAGAATTGCCAGAAGGCATTGGTGAACAGTTCTTCTAGGATTGGAGCATGAGCTGCTTTAAAATAAATTATCTTATTCCATATTATTCTTTTATGGCATTGTTATTCTTTTTGTTGAACTTTGTATCACGGGCTTTGTTGACCCGTAAGTGTTGTTTATTTTTTTCAGTGTTGGTTATTATGTTGACTACTGCATGTTTAATCTCAGTTATTATTTATGCAATTATTTTTATCTGCGTGGTTATGATTATTTCTTTTCATATTGTTGAGTTAAGACTGGTACAGCTTATGGATGATGTTAATATCATTCGATGGGCATTCGTTACGGACTCATATTCCCGTATTTTGGAAAGCGGGGCATGACAGGTTGTTTTGGGTTATCATTAATTAGGTTAATATTTACAGTAACTTTACCATAACCCTACTCATAACCCTACACTGTTAAAAAAAGTGTCATTTTCTCCATGTTGGATCTGATGACTCTCCACTCTAAAGTGGACTGAATCTTTTCCCTTATTGGGTTCTACATGTGGTGCCCACTTTGTATTGTGAAATGTAATAGTATGCAAGTTATGGACTTGTCCTTTTCTCCAAGTTGGATCTGCTGACTCTCCGCTCTAAAGTGCACTGAATTTTTTTCCTTATTGGGTTCTACATGTGGGGATATACATGTGGTGCCCACTTTGTAGAGTGAAATTTAATAGTAGGCAAGTTACGAAATCCATGAGTTGATAAAACTTCATTACATTCATATTCACATGATCCTTATAATAATGCTCTTTGTACTTGTCACAGATTTTGCATCCTAAAGCCACAAAAGGAAAGCAAATAAAAGAAAGAGTGAATAAACTTTTAAAATTACTGAAAAATAGAAGAAAAACAGAATGGCAAACAACCAAGAAGTTACTACTTGGGTTGAAACCCTACTCTCACCAGTAACCCAACCATAACCCTACAGTCACTCGTAATCCTACCATAACCCTAATCATAACCCTACCTTAACCTTACCCTAACCCTATCCTAACCCCTATTAAAACTAACCTTAACCTTACCCTTACCCTATTCTAACCCCTGTTAACAATAAATTTAACCTTACCCTAACCCTAACTGAAATATTATGGGTTTGGGGGTATGATTAGGGGTTAGGTGTTGAACCGGATAGGTGTACGCATTGCAGAAGAATTTACATATTAGGGGTAAGAATATATTTAAAAATTGATTTTTACAAATGAAAAGATCATCTTTTATTTTATGGTATTTTTTTTGAACGTTTAATCTTTATGATTTTATAATGGTTAGTTAGGTGGATAACAATGGAAATTAATAAAATATATAAACGATATACAAGCATATACATGTCTTTGGTATACAGTTCCAGAGACACTGTTCGTAAAGAGTGGAGAGAAAGTTGTAAAAAGCTTTAAAAAGTTTCATATAACAAAATTCATGAGAAAACCGCACAATTGACGGTAAAAAAAACAAAACTTTGTGATTGGGTCGGGCTCCCCGCACACAAGGCAACACAACTTATACAAACGAGTTCCGATCCATGGTTTGCATGATACGGCCGTGTATTGCATTCATTCATGAAAAATGCCAACAATGCGATACATTGACGTAGGCCCCAAACCGGGTCCGAACTCGCACTACAAGTACTGTTTGGTAGCGAGCCCCAAACTGTGGGTCCGAACTCGCAACTACAAGTACCATTTGGTAGTGAGCGGTAAGCCTAATATGCTCGCAAAATTTCTTATTTTTTGGATGTCGTTTCCTAGTGAAAAGTCCCTCGATAAAAATCAAACATTAATTATTGTTGTTGTTTGATATACGGTAGAAATCCGGACAAACGAGATCAAAAAATTCCGAAGCTTTGGGAGTAGAACGGATGTAAAACACATGAGCCAACAAAATTTGTAGAGGTGAGTTTCGACTCACGGTTTGCAATATACGCCGATGTATCGCTTTCACTTACGAAAAATACTCGAAAGGGATACACCGCCGTACACTTCAAACCGTGAATCCAAACACACTTCTACAAGTTGCATTGGCTTGTGTGTGGCGAGCCCGACGTACTCGCAAAATTGCATAATTTTTGGATCTTTTTGTGTGCTATTACTAACAACGAACAAAAACAACTAATACTACATCTACATCGACAATAAAACTATAATTACCTAATCTATAAATACTTATGTATAATATACAAATTGTACACTCAAACATTGAATAAAAAATTTCAATCAATTAACCTAGTTAGATATACTAAAATAGGAAAAAAATTAATACCTTTCACAATGAGGGTTTTCGGAAAGGAGATAGAGGAGGCCCTTGCGCGCTGCTGTAGAGAAAGGAAGAGGAGTAGGGTTTGGCTAATTTCTTTAGGATTAGGGTTTTAGGGTTGGGGAGATTTCGTATGAGTTAGGGTTTGTTTGTAATCAGGATCTTCAAAGGAAGAGAGCAAGAGTGTGAGAAGAGGGAGAGATTGAGTGAGAAGCAACGAGCAAGAGAGAGCTAGAGTTTTTAGATCAAGAGAGAGAGAGAGAGCTAGGGTTTGGGAAATGAGTTTCTTGAGCTCTAGTAGCGAGATAAAGAGTTGTGAGGGAGATGGCGATTTAAGTATGTACAAGTGTTTGGAAAAACACTTGTACATACTTAGGCCGTTGTTGGAAACAACGGCCTAGGTTGATTTTTTTTATAAAAAAAACTACCTAGGCCGTTGTTCCCAACAACGGCCTAAGTATAATTTTCTTTAAAAAAAACTTTAAACAACCCAACAATGGCCTATGTATAAGTTTTTCCGGAAAAAAACTTCACGCCAAAAAAAACTAAGTAGGAAACGTTTTTTTTTCGTGAAGTTCCAAAATTGCCCCTCCGCTATTAGAGTCGTTAGTGGGAGCATTTAGTGGGTTTCGATCTGAGCCGTTGATCAAGATCATGAGCGATCCAACGGCTCAGATATGAGTTTTCCAACCCGTTTCAACTGAGCATTTGCCATATATATATATATATATATATACATATATATATATAGAGAGAGAGAGAGAGAGAGAGAGAGAGGGGGGGGGGGGGGGGGGAGATAAATAAATAAATAAATAAATGAGTTGTTTTGTGGGGGGGGGGGGGGTTGAATTTGAGTTTTTGGGGAAACTTTTGGGGGGGGGGGGGAATGTGTTTTGTGAGGTTAGATCTGGGCTTTTGATTTTGGGTGGATTGAAGGAGAGTCACTTGATAGTTTTCTTTGTGTTTTATTATATAGATTATTATTCCATATAACTTGCTAGAAGTCACAATGTGGGGGCAAATCTTACAAAAACTACATCTGTCAATATATATCAAGATAATGGAAAGATGAAAGGATCTGGAATATTCTTCATGACAACTTTTTGAACTTCTCAGACCACAAAACCATTACAATATTACAACTCATAATAGAAACATTTTTTTTCGTTTAACGGTGGGTAGAAAATCCCTTACGATTCATTAAAGAGAATTTAACAAAACATACAACCAAAAATATGCCTTATAAAGTTCATATACCAACATGCTGGGTTCTGGAACTCACACACCCCAACCAACAAACAAAAAATACAACGAAATCTAATCCTAGTGATAGGCCGCCCCCGCAAGAACAATTTTTGGGGTCAATTTGGGCTCAATCTCTCACTCAGTCCCTCGCTTGTACACTGTTTATCCTCTCCAACTATCGTACGATCCCCCCCATCGCCCCCCGCAGTGACCCAAATGACAAGTGTAAGCTTCATATGATAGACACCGTAGGCACTCCACCAATCTGACAACTCCATGTTCAGATTGAGTCATCGTTCTCATCCCCTCGCTTAGCCCCTCGTTGACTCTCACCGCAAATTCGCAATAAAGGCATACGTCGCACCTGACCCCTGCGAGCCTCCTGACGTGAAAGAAACCAATGACTCTCCTCACTTTGACCATACAAGGTCAAAGTAGGCCCCAAACTATAAATTTTCTCTGATAACAGTCGCCCACACCAACTAGGACACATTTCACTGCTAATTGTGAATCGGTTGTAATTTGGATATTAAGGACGAGTTTGGATCTTAGGAGCTCCTCACCGTTAACTCGAAATTCAAAACTCGTTTTGAAATTCAAATCTCCCCCCTACGACATCTCTTCCCATATCAAAATCGAATTTCAAAACCAATTTTGAAATTCGAAAATCTCCACCCCTACTCTCTCCCCTACCTCCCCCATGGCAGTCATGACTACCCCAAGTTCGTCGAATGCCACCCGATGTCGTTTCTTGGTAGCACTCCCGCTACAAGCCTCGACGCAACCAACTCGAGCCCCGATTGTGCACACGTCGCCATCCCCGATGCCGCCACAAGTCAACGACCACAACCAAAGATACTTGAAAAAAAGGCAAGGTAGATATTTGTCAAAGAGTGCTGCCCAACAGATGTTACCCACTGCCCCGCAACCAAATATCTCCCCTGCTCAAAGAAGTTGCCCCGACCGCCTCCAACGTTGCTGACCCTACCCCGCGACCACCCCGCTCGCACCATCGGCCCTGCCGGATGGTGCTACCAGCCGTGGCGATCGTCGCCACAGACCTAATGCACGCGTGAGCCACCAAAAACTCCTTCCCTGGTAGCGCCCCACTCCGATCTCGGAGTATACCCTGGCTGGTGGTCGCAGCCACCGCTCCTCCATCCCGCCTCGCGGGAGAAGGCCAACGATCAGGGAACAACCTCGGCAGCACAGCAATTGAATGGGTTTGGGGAGAAAAAAAGGAGGGTTAGAGAGGATGAGATCTGGAAGAAAGAAGAAGAGGGGTAGCAAGAAGCACATCAGGGGGGGTAGCCCAAACCGACGTCCTCCAAATCAGATTTAGGGTTAGGGTTTTGTTGTTGTTGGATTTTTGGAAGAGCTTCTCTCTCTAGAATTTCTATAGAGAGAAGCTGTTTTTTGTTTGTGTTATAAGACATCGCAGACACTCCACCAATCTCTTATAATAGAAACATAAGCAAAACAAAATCTTGGAAGCTTCGTCTTTTCCCTCTCTGACCACACAATTTATTCCTCGTAAAGATATAGCACCACCTGAAAGAGTTACATACATAGGAAATTAGTAGATTTATTAGACCTCAAGAGGTCGAGCATCTACTGCTGTTCAAACATGGAGCTAATAAAGGAGATACAGGGGAACTGATGTTGCTAATTTAGAGGGGAGCAACAGATGTGTGTTCTTTTTTTTTTTAGAGTGAGAGACAAATTTCAGCAATAGATCTGGATCTGAGATGATGATTTGGTTAAGAGCAGGAGAGGGGGTGTTGCTAGTAGTTGGGCACCTTGAGTACCTGCAAAATGCCTATAGGCACCGGGGGTGATCCCAGCAACAGACTCTCCGACGATTTAGTCAGTTACTGGGGAAAAAATGGGGCTAAGATTTCAGAGGGAAAAAATGACATTACCTGCAGAAAGGTGGAGGGGGTCTGGTACTTATCGGTAGAGAGAGTGGGAGCCCTAACCCTAACGGACCAGGTTGACCCGTTTCTGTGGGGCTGAAGCAGCAGAAGGCTCATTGAATTCTCGGTCCTGATGATCAGAGATGAGCGGATCTTGAGGGGATCAAACAGCCCCGATTGCGCTGGATTATTTACCTACATCATAGGCCCCCTCACTCCTAGAGGGCTGTATGTATCAACCGTCGAGAAGTAGCTCTACCTTGGAAGAAGACCGGTAGACCGTGTGCATAAGGATGGGGTGGAAGATCCCCTAAAAGCGACCTGAGGTTAGGACTGAGCTCCGACCTCCGAGCGTCAAACTTGGTGGAGAAGGCTCGCAACCAGATTGAGGGGTATGCCGAGCGTCGTGGGCCGAGATCGTCGCGAGGTAGGCTTGGCTCGAAGTTAATACCGAGCATCGAGCTTCGATCTCGATGTGAGAGACAGGAGTTGGCGTGAAGTTGATGCCGAACGTCGAGCCCTGTAAACTTGTGAGAGACAGTAGTTGGCACGAAGTTAATGCCGATCGAACGTCGAGCCCTGTGAACTTGTGAGAGACAGGAGTTGGCTCAAAGTTGATGCCGAACGTCGAGCCCTGTGAACTTGTAAGAGACAGGAGTTGGCTCGAAGTTGATGCCAAACATCGAGCGCTGTGAACTTGTGAGAGACAGGAGTTAGCTCGCAGTTGATGCCGAGCATCGAGCTCTGTGAACTTGTGAGGAGCTAGCTCACAGTTGATGCCGAGCGTCGAGGCTTACGAGCTTGTGAGAGACAAGGCTGGCTCGCAGTTGATGCCGAGCATCGAGCCCTGTGAACTTGTGAGAGTGGGAGCACGGGAAATTTGGCCATAGATGGCACGTGCTCATTATGTGGACAGTGGCACGTGGATGCATGACACGTGTTCTCCACGTAGGCTGATGACGTCATGGTTGTGGGAATCGAGATGTTGAAATGTCATCTACCGCTGGATCAAGATCCGAAGGTTGGGATGCCTTTGAGTACTTCGAGGCGTTCTCCTTTGTCTAAATATACCTCCACCCCATCTCATTTTTCACTTTGTTTTCTCTTTCTAACTTCTAGAGCTTATTTCTCTAGATACTGTTCAGTCACCGACGGTAGTTTCTTCTGCTTGTTTTCTGGCACCAGCAAACAGGTTAGTACTTTTAATATCATGTCGAAGACTCTGTCAAATTCCTCGGCCTCCACGTGTGACCGCGGTGATGCCTATAGTCTCAGCGACTCCTCGGGCTGGGAAGCATTTGGGTAGGGAAAGATAGTGTATAATCCTGGGCCGCTCAGGGTTCGCAAGCCCTTCGTCGGGGAGTCAAGTGACTCAGAAGAAGTTTTGGAAGTGGTAGAAGCAGTTGGTGGGGGGGTGGAGGACGAGGGAGGAGACGAGGAGGGGAAGCGGATGACGAGGGAGGAGACGAGGAGGATGAAGGCGTTGAGGAAAAGGTTGATAGTTCTGATGATTCTTCTGACAAAACTTCACCGGGTCCGCAAACCAAACCATTTGAGCCGAAGGTTATTCATAAGAGTAAGCGAAAGTGTAGACAGCCTAGCGAACCCACCCGAATTCTGCATGAAATCACTGGAGGCCAATTTAGTGCACTATCGTAAAGCGTGCATCGCACGTACAAATCATAGCTTTTTTTCATGTTTTAAAAAACACTTGTACCGTCCTTTTAACTCCAATTTTTATAAAACAAATACCGCTTTATCACCAAACAAACCCGTGCACCGCACGTGCAACTCCAAATGTATTTCTTAACACGTGCAAAACAAAGTTTTTGTTCTTAATTTTTAAAAAATACGTGTAACACCCGGTCAACTCGAATTTTTAAAAGAATTAAGGGGGCATTTGGTACGCGGTACTGTATAAGAGAATCTAGGATTACCCTCTTGATTACCTGGTTTGGTAAGACATTGATATAGTTGTGTAAATAATCTTAAATTCCCAGAGTTATCAAAATAATTAGTTTGGAAGGATAAACATTCCTCTTTTCAGGGTGGGATTTGTGGATTCCTCCACCTAAAAAATGAGTGAGATTATTGCATACCCAAAACACCCTCCAGATTTCTGGCTTATCATATAACCTTGTCCCGACCCAAAACACCCTCCTTCTTCGGCGACTTTCCCACCTCCGTCGCCACCCGTCTTCGACCCCCCTTGCTCAGCCGCCACCACAGCCAGGCCGAACCCCTCCTCTTCCGCTATCGATGCCGGAATCCACAGAACCCATCCTCTGTTCTTTCCCCGTCCATCTTCCCCGGCGAGCCCCCACCTCCGGCGACCCCTTTCGACGACTCCCCTTGGCGAGCGCCACCCTCGCCCAGGCCATCGACCCCCCCTTGCTCCCTCTCCCATCGACCCAACACTCAGATCGAAATCCCCTCTTGGCTGCTCCTGTTCCTGCTCGACTTTGACCTCACCGTCGACCACCGGTCCACTAAGTAAACATTCAACTGCATCACTATCAGAAACAAATCCAAGGGTACCAAACGATTTATATTGTACATTCGACGATTCTTCCTTGACATCTTCTCTCCCTAACAATGTAGCAGAAAAAGTAAGAGACCGTGGAATATCAAAATCTGGGTTGTTCTTGATTGGATCTGGCAACGTTTCTTCAAGTTTAACACTTGGTAGCTGAAGACTAACTGCTGGAAACTGTTTCTTGAGAAGCATAGAGATATGCTCTCCAGATATATCACTACTACAAATGCTCCTTGCTGTTTGACATAGAAAAGTTAAGAACTGTTGTTGCAACCTAGATGCTTCAAGAGAAGATGTGCTGGGAAAAATTCCAGTTAGGAAATATTGTAACATGGTTCTGAAAGTAATAATAACGTGGGAAGAAGAATGCTAAAACTGATTTCTGAGAAAAGAGAAGACCCTCTGTATACACTAATGCATGGATCACATAAATAAGATAGACAAGGTCCTAAATAAGAACAAAACATCAAAAGCAAAATAGAGCAAGATATGCTCTTATTATGATATTCTGAGACAGATTTTAATTAATATGGTGTAGTTCCCCACCTATAATTCAAACTAACACCGCCAAAGCAGATGATCCCATGCAATGGTTCATCATAAACAATACCTATAAACATGTGAAATACTCGCTTGCTCATGAAGGGATATAAACTCACTATTTTTTACCACTACTAAGCATTTCTCAGCATCAGATGCTCTGTCCCCTTCAGTCGAAGGCTCCTCACTAAGGCATTCTGTACTTGTAGGAATTGGGTTATGTGAGATATTTTCATTCAGATCCTGAGTAAGTCTACTCAGATATCCAGATTTCATGAATCTCACCTGTAGAATTAAAATACATTTGTCAAGTAATGTAAATTATATTATGCTGATGGGGTTCATCGTATGAGACTCCCACCCCTCTATTTTACTCTACTGTGGCAAATCGAAAATCTAACCCTAATAATATCAAGAACAAACAAAATTCATACCCATTATAGAAAAGGCCGGAAAGATTTTAAACTCGAATAAAACATGTAATAAAATGTGTCTCTGTAACTACAATTCATTATACATTTGAATCATAGCGTAATTTTTTTTTCCTTTTTGAATAATACATTTCATTTGATCTCTAACATAATCTCGAATAATACATTTTGAATAATACATTTGATTTTAAACTCGAATAATACATTTCATTTTTTCTTTTTTTATGTTATTTATCTAACTGGTTGAAATAATTTTTTTTATTAATCTATTTGTTAATTTACTAAAGTTTTATAAGATATATATCAGTATTGCTTTTGCACATGCATGCATATACATCAATTACTAAATTAGATAACTTTTATATTTATTTATTTTTAAATAAAGTCAAAAGGGTATTTTCGATAATGTCTACTATAGAGATGGATTGACGGGAATGAATTGTTCTATACCAAACACGGTAATAAAGTATTCCCAGGCATGTAATGTCGTATACCAAACACAGTATTACAACATTCCCAGAAATCTTCATTCCCACCCTCATATTCCTGAGAATCCACCAATTCTTGGAAATTCTCCAATCCGCATACCAAACGCCCCCTAAGGCATTCATCATACGTGGTAATTACTCTCACTTATGTGTATCGCATGTTCAACTGCAATTTTATATCAAAACTGCATCGCATGCAAAAAATACTATATTTTTAAATACAACCTCCGGATCCCGCCATTCTCAAATTCCAAATTCCAAATCATAAATCTTTCACTCCCTCCCAGAGCATCTGTAGTCGTGGGCTAAATACCCAAAATTTGGAAAAATATCCAAAAAACGAGCTGCAGTCGTCGTCCAAATACCCAAAATTTGGGTGTACGATGAACAGTTCGTTGCCAAATATAGCAGACGATTTGGCTATAACCAAAATATAGCTAACGAACCATTATACTTCGTCCGTCAGAATTGACGAAAGATAAAAGTTCGTCTCGTAGGTGAGACGGACGAAAAGGACGAGAGATAAAACAACGAACGACCAATTATACCCCGTCCGAACCAATTGACGGGAGATTATATCCCGTCTTTGGTTTAAAAAAAAAAAAATAAAAAAAAATAAACAAAGTCAACCAACGGCCTATTATACACCGTCCAAGGAGATTGACGGTAGATTATATCCCGTCCGAACCAATTTTTTTTTAAAAAAAAAAAATCAAAAAACTTTCCAATTGGCCAACGGGAGATTATACACCGTCATTTGAATTGTGAATAAGACAAAATAGGCCTGGGCCGGTGTATAATCCACCGTACAGGCCTTATGCAATTTTTTTTTGTTTTTGTTTTTTTGTTTTTTTGTTTTGTTTTGTTTTGTTGTTGTCTTTTAGTGCTATAAAAAAAATTTTTTGTTTAAAAAAAAAATTTTTGGGATGAGAGATTACAACTCGTCCGAGAAGATTGACGAGAAATTATATCCCGTCCTTGCTTATCTTTAAAAAAAAAAATTAAAAAATTGAAGCATACGATTGATCATACGCCGTCCACATATTACGGAAGTTAGATTGACGGGAGATTGCTGTTAAAAAAAAATAAACAGACGATAGACAATCTTCCGTTTTTTAGAAAAAAAAACAAACGACGAATCGAATATAGCTTTGAACGACTGCAGCAACATTCTTTTTTTCCCTATTTCTCATTGCTATTTACCCAAAATTTGGCAAGAACGACTAAGATGCTCTCATCCCCTTTCTCCCTCTTAAACTCTTACTCAAAACTCCTCCATCTCTGTCGATTTCTCCCAAATCCCTCTCGATCGATCCGGAATCGAATTCGATCGGATCCTTCTCCAGTCGCCGAGTTCGGATCTCCAAAATCGTCTACCGTCGGATTCAAACGAAATCGATTTTGATCAATCGGAATTAAAGAATCAGGTACGAAACATCTCAGATCTAGGGTTTCTGTGGTTATTTTTGATCAATTTTGTTTTGGTTACGAAAGGATGAAAATTAGGGCTAATTAGAACAGTCTGGTACAAATCCTTCTCTGATCGTCGAGATCCGATCTCCGACATCTTCAACCGTCTGATTCAACTGGAGTCGCTGTCAACCCACTGGAATTCAACTATCAGGTATGATTCCATCGCAGTTCTAGGGTTTCTCATCTGATTGAAAGGATCAGTTAATTTGGTTAAATTTTGTTGCGATCAGTTCAGAAAACGTAATTAGGGCTAATTTGAACGATGTTAATATTTATTGCTAATTTATCTTTATTTTGGTCTTTCTTTTCATTTTTCCATCTTCTTCTTTGTATTCTTGTTTTTTAAACGTTACTTTCATTGAGATATTCTAGCAAACACCTTCAAGATGATAGCCTAAAGTGAATTTGACAAAAGAGAAAAAAAATCTTGGAGTAAGGCTGGATACACTAATTGGAGGATTATGAAATTTTCTTGTCTATTCCATTAAACATAATGATAATAGAAATTAAAAGAAAACTATCTCTTCTTAATGTCTCTTTAGTTTTGTCTGGGTAGTTTAGAGTGTTTGGAGAGTATTGGAGTTCTTAAGGGGATTCAGTTCACACATGGGAAAGCCTTATAAATTGTGCACATGGGAATGATTCATAAATTAAACACTGCTCTCTGTTTGAGTTTTTTTTATTATAAACATAGACCTAGTCAACGTACATATCTTCCGGTTAGCAACATTCGATTTTAAATCTCGGATTTCGGACTTGTCTCGGTAAGAGTTGTTTCGTCTCGGATCAGAGATATCAGGAAAATGTGATCATATCGGATGTTCATTTTCTATACTCAATAAATATTTTTTTTGTTACTAAATAAGATATTATATGTCCTACATGTCATTTATTATATGAAATACTGTATAATGTAACTAATGACATGAATCAATTATGGTAAATCTTCGCATAATTTAATATTATTATAGAAGAGAATGTAATATAAGTATATAACTAAATTGAATTTGCATTGATTGGAAAAAAAATATTAGTTAATAAACTTACTTGACTTTGCATATATACAAACAATAGCGATATGAAATCCTCACATTATTTTAGCTTAAGGTCATATATTGAAAGACATATGCAAAAAGTAAAACAATTTTAAAAAATATATTCACAATAACACTTGTGTCTATTTCAGCTGATATTTCTCCAATTTTGGCAATATTTCGGCCGTTATTTCGGCTGAAATCTACACATTTCGGTCCAAAGCGATGTACAATATAAAAAATGTGATTTCGTATCGGCAAGCTAGCTGAAACTAAATTTCGGCCGTATGGGAGGAAATTTAAAATAGTGGCAACATTTCAAGCCTCAGCCACTTTCCACTTCCTTTACACCTGCCGCTCTCCCAGGCCCCTCCTATTTAGAAAGAATCTTCACAAGCTCTGATATTATTTGTACTCGGCGATATACCTCTCACTACAACTAACTTTTTGGATGGCGCGGGGACAATATTATCCTGCTGGACATGATAGCTCACCACTGCTTGCAACATCATCTTACATATATATTGTACCACCTCAGGTATGGTTTGTCTGTCCTTTTGGAAGTTGGTATTGCTATATGGATTAATTAATCTAATGCTTACTTGTATATGCATGAGGCATGAAGTGCTTTTTCAGAAAATAAAGAAAAAAAGCAATGCACCAATTTACGGATCACAAATACCAGTAATTTTGTTCAGGCTTGTCAGTGGATAGTATGCACAAGCTTCAATAATAATTTTTTTCAAATAAAGAATTAAGCGTTAAAAGTTTGAAATAACTTTAACAAAAAAAGATAAATTGATTTTGTGGAGAAAGTAATGCATCCGACCTTAATGGATAAGCAAACATATACCTGACCATTATAAAAATTTAATAGCAGCAGATAAAAAAAAAGGAAAAAAAGAAAAAATAGAAAAGTGAGCCTCATATTTGTATGAGAAAATTTTCTTATATAAAGTGAGGTGTCAAAACAAGAACCCTTAAATCATAGGTTTGGTCAAATGATTCAGTTGCAAGTTGCAGTAGAGAATCTTAACAACCAAGATGAACCAAGATGTTCTTTAACAAACCTATAATCTAAGGGTTCTTGTTTTGACATTTCAGTGATTTCACTTTATATGAGAAAGTTTTCTCATACAAATCTGAGGCTTACTTTTTCTCATATATATATACTAGGTTTGCCCGTTGACACGTGCCTATGACACGTTTTCGGAACGATGCATCTGGTTTGATTATATAAAATAGTTTTATAGGTCCAACATATTAATTGAAGTAGAAAATATATTATATGAGAAAACATCATATCTACCTTTGAGCTCAACCAGTGGTGTAAAATGAACAGAATTGGTCCGTCGTCCGTCTGAGTCTGGCTAGAGAAATGGTTCGACTGTGGACCGTTCGAACTGTTATACGAACCGAACTTGAACAAATTATTAGGTCCGATGTTTCACCGAGCTCGAGCCGGACATAAGTCCGTCCGAGTATTATTGTGGTCCGATGCTTTACCGAATCGAATCCGGACTATAAAAATTTTGTCCGATCTGGACCGAGCTGGACATAAGCCCGTCCGAGTAAAATTTCGGTTCGAGCTTGAACATATGACTGTTCGGACTTGTTCATTCCGATTTACAGCCCTAAGCTCAACCGTCGCCTTCTTGATCGTTAGCTTGAATTTACCTGGAATGCATATAGTTTGTTAGAAACACTGCATAGAGTTTTTTTAACTTCAACATCACTTTAAGATGCTTGTAATAGTTATGCAAGGACATGATCATATAAGTTTTATAGAGATTTTACTCTAATCCCATAACCACTATGAGCATGTCTAAATACAATGGTAACCTAAGTGCATGTGTGAAGGTATCTACAATATCCTCTGAAGCATGTATACTTCACGGAGGGTGCCGTCCCTGTATCCTGTACGTATCCAATACTCGTGTCCCCGTATCCTATACATCCCTATATCCTGCATTTTTTAATTATCCAATTATTTGATACGGCTGAAACTTGTCCCACTATTTTATTTGTCTGCTTATATTATGCTTATGAACTTTGCTTTGTTTACTTATGTTATTGCTTATGCTTATGAATAATTTTTGTAGCCTTTATGAATTATTTTATTTATGTTTAAATGAAATATATTTACCATTTCCTTATTAACAAGAAAGATTTAGTTATGTGTAATTATTTATACACACACACACACACACACAGCCGTATCCCCGTCGTATCCTGTATCCTACTTTTTTGAAAATTGTCGTATCCCCCGTACCCATGTCCCCGTACGCGTATCGCCATACCCGTATCGGTGCTTCATAGACAATACCAATAATCTAAACATTTGTTTGTCTGAGACTCGGTTTGCAATTGAAATACTTATTATTATTTCAACCAAAATGTAATACATGAAATTCTTATTATCATTTCTTTTATCTCCACTTTGTCTCCCTATTGCATCTTTATAAAAAAAATCAAAATGGATCAATAACAAATTTACTTTAGCTGTCTTTCTTGGGTGGAGAGTTTGCACCCTTCACTGGTAAACTTCAGTCATCCCAATCCTATATATCCAAACATACACTAAAAGTTCTTATATGTTATTTTATCCATGGTTTCTAATAACCAGTGAAGGGTAACACTTCATGATAGTATATTCTTGTCTAGTAAAGAAATTAATGTTCCATATTTGCCCAGTTATTTTAGGTTGCTGATAAGCTTACCTGTCCTGCTATGGTTTGGAAGCCCAAATTGGAGCTATCTGGTTTGGGAAACAGAGGGAGCAAACTGATCTGAATAGGAGAGAGAGGGATATATATATATATATAGAGAGAGAGAGAGAGAGAGAGAGAGAGAGATCTTCGGTTGCACACTACTTTGGTGAGCACTCCGTGAGCACTCACGAACTAGAGACCCTATGAAAAATCCGAACCGCTCATATCGTTCTATATGCCTTAGATAGCCTAACAATAAAAAATCAATTAATTTGAAGTTCATTTGCCCATGATTTACATCATCACAAAATTGTATGGCTGAAAATTCTAACAGCTCGATGGATGGGCAAATAAACTTCAAATTACTTGATTTTTTATTATTAGGCTATCTAAGGCATATAAAACAACATGAGCGGTTCGGATTTTTCATAGGGTCTCTAGTTCGTGAGTGCTCACGGAGTGCTCACCAAAAGTAGTGTGCAACCGAAGGGGACTATATATATATAGAGAAAGAGAGAGAGAGAGAGAGAGATAATTACTGTCTGCTTCCTTTTGTGATATAAGGATTAATTAAAAGAGTTTGACTCTAGCAGTAGGATATGAACATTCACATCTTTATCAATGCCTAACTGTTTACTAAAGCCCACAAAATAAGGCCATAACATAGCAATACAAAATTTTACGAAAGTGGTCAAAAATTATGGATTATAGCCCAAAAAAATGAGGCCAAAATAGTGAAATACGAAATTTCACGAATGTGCAAAAAAAAGGGAACTATAGCTCACAAAATGTTGCCAAAACAGTGCAATGCGAAATTTTCTGAAAGTGGGATCCTAAGGGACTAAGGGCCCACTTTCTTAAGTAAGGTACATGCTTGAAACATTGTCTTTCCTTTCTTACCCGGCTACTTTTTGGCTATCCCGTAACCTTTAAAGCACGGATACTCTTCAAGGGGTCACGTATTACGTATCTAATACGTATCGGGTGCGATACGTGCCGAATACGTATCCGGAGGATTTAATTTAAAAAATTATCGGATACTCTCCGGATATGCGAGGATACGCGGGGGATACGAAGAGGATACGTAATGGTTTTTTTTTTGGGCCCAAAACATGCCCAGACCACTGATATTTATATACATTTTTTTCTCTCTTACGGCCGCCTCACCCATCCCCCTTTCCCAACCCTAGTTCCTGCTCAGAACCCTAATCCAAACCCTAACCTAATGTCCTTCCTCTCCGGTCCCCTGTCTCCATCTCCAGTTGCTATTAGCCAACAAACTTAGCCTCTAAGGTACTCTGTTAATTTCTAGTCTCTCAACCTCCATTCTCTTTTACGTTTGTTTTTTAGTGTCGTGTGTTCACCGTTCTTTGTATTTGATGTGTTTACTCCATTAATCTGTTGACTTCATTGTGTTATAGCTTATCTTATTTTCCATTTAACATGACTTGTTGTTTGATCTAGGTATTCTGCTTACACGGAGGTTGTTCCAGGTTGATCTCCGACGGTGTCGGTGATGACTGGAGCTTTCCTTCTAGGCATCTCAATCCACTATCGAGTTGCGACAATGGAAACACAAGAAAGAGAAGAGGATGAACAAGATTCAAGATTTCATTCATGAAGAATTAAGTACAGGGTTGGGGGTTTTTATACAGAGAAGATACGCTAATGCACGTGTTCACACAGGCCGTTAGGCTGTTATAAAATGGACCCCACTCTTCAACATCCAACTGAACAATGCCAGCTGTCTTAACAGCTGGTGAATCGTTGGAGATTTTACAAAAAGACCCTCGAAAGACTCAAATTTACCCAACGACTGATACACCCTGATACTGATACATCTAATACATTCTCTACCTATCTACTCCTTCCTGCGATAGCTTAACCCATCTTCTTCATTAGACTCCGACGCCGACTTCATTCGATCGCTGAGCTGGATCAATATACCCCCCTTGAAAAGGCGATTCCAAGGAGTTGCGAAAACTCAGGAAATTGCCAGTAGATGTCCCAATAACGCTCCCAAGTAGCATCTGCAACCTCCGTATTCTTCCATTGTATAAGAACTTCTGATACAGCAATACCTCGAACCATACGCCTAGACAGAACTTGATCTGGTTGTGGAGATTCTTCCACAAAGTAAGTTGGTAACGCAGAAGGAGACGTTGCGACAGTACCATCTCGACTAACATGAGCTTTTAACTGTGAAATGTGAAAAACATTATGGATTCGTGCATCTGCAGGCAACCTAAGGCAATAAGCTACTGCACCCACCCTTGCAATAACTTCATAAGGGCCGTAAAATAATGGAGAAAGCTTATGAATTCGATGACCCCCAATTGAAACCTGCTTATAAGGCTGAATTTTCAAAAACACCCAACTGCCCACTGTGAATTCCTTATCAAGTCTGCGCAGATTGGCTTGTGACTTCACTCTCTCTTGGGCAAGTACCAGATTATCTTTCAAAAGCCTTAATGCATCATCTCTGGAGAGGAGAGTATCTTCTAGTGCTTGTACTCTCACAGTTTTTGGTATATATGTTAACAAAGTGGGTGGAGGTCGACCAAAAACAGTGTGATGAGAAATTTGGGTCGAGCTGTGAACATAGGTATTATAACAATAGGCAGCCCAATCCAACCACTCCTGACCAAGCTTGAGGTTTATAAGCTGTGAAGCACTGTAAATAGGTTTCCAAAACCCTATTCACAACCTTAGTTTGGCCATCCGATTGCGGATGAAACGCTGTGCTCATACACAATTTTGTTCCTTGCATAGCCATGAGCTCCTTCCAAAAATCTGAAGTAAAGATTGCATCTCGATCACTCACAATGCTCTTGGGCAACCCATAGCGTTTAATTACGTGATGAAGTAGAGCAGCAGCAACTCCCTTGCTGTGTAAGGGTGTCGAAGAGGAATAAAGTGACAAAATTTTGACAATTTATCTACGACCACCAAAATTGTAGTATACCCTGCACTTCGTGGCAACCCCTCACTAAAGTCCATACTCAAATCCTCCCAAATATGCTCTGGTATAGGAAGAGGTTGGAGTAAGCCTGCAGGTGAAGTGCTCATATACTTATTTCGCTGACATTCATCACAAGAACGGATGAATTCTTTTAAATCCTTCTTCATACCTTGCCAAAATACCAATCGCTTCAACTGGTGCCATGTTTTATCTACTCCCATGTGTCCCCCATGAGGTGTGCAGTGTACCTCTTCCAAGAACAAGTGCTTTGCAGTAGAATTAGTACTCAAGAGAATACGGTCTTTAAAATAATACACTCCCTCAACCGAAGAAATCCTATCATCCCTCTCTGTAGATAGTTTCTGTTGGAGTTCTTCGGAATATGAATCAGTAGTGACTAATTGTTTTACTTGAGTCAGCCAAGTAGGTTGCACTACTGTAATAGAACCCAAATGAGCTTCTTCCTCCTTTTCAAATTGCCTTGAGAGACAATCAGCAGGGACATTGTCTCTTCCTTTCTTATACTCAACTACAAAGTGATAGTCATCAAGCTTCATCAACCAAACATACTGGGCCTCTGTATATAGTCTGTGTTCAAGGAGGTGTTTTAATGGTTTATGGTCGGCACGAATAATAAAGCTTCTTCCCAATAGATGCTGTCGCCATTTTTTAATGGCTAGGAGAATAGCCAACATCTCCTTTTCATAAGTAGATAGGAGTTTGCTTTTACCTTTGAGCTCATGACTTAAGTAGGCAATAGGGTGCCTTTGTTGAAGAAGCACAGCTCCCAATCCAGAGCCGCAAGCATCACATTCCAGCTCAAATGGAATGGTAAAATCTGGCAGTTGAAGGACAAGGGGAGAAGATAAAGCCAGCTTCAGTTGATCGAAAGCACTTTGAGCTTCATCATGCCAACAAAACGCACCTTTCTTAGTCAATTTCACCAAAGGCCAAGCTATAGAACTATACTTTGCTATGAATTTGCGATAATATCCAGTGAGACCAAGAAATCCCTTTAGAGCTTTCAATGTCTTAGGTACTGGCCATTCTTGAATAGCTTGAACCTTTTCTTGATCCACTGCAACTCCATGAGCCGACACCACATGTCCCAAATACTGAACTTCACTCACTCCAAAAGAGCATTTGCTGAGTTTGGCGTATAAGTGGTTATCAGCAAGGACTTGCAACACTATAGATAGGTGTTGTATATGAGAAACCAAGTCTCTACTGTATACCAATATATCATCGAAGAAAACCAAAACAAATTTCCGTAAATAAGGCTTGAAAATTGAGTTCATGAGAGATTGAGAAGTTGATGGTGCATTAGTTAATCCAAATGGCATAACAAGGAACTCATAATGCCCTTCGTGAGTTCTAAATGCTGTTTTGGGCACATCTTCCGCACACATGCGTATTTGGTGATATCCATTGCATAAATCCTGTTGATTCTTGATTTTGATGATTACAACACACTGCAACATGTATCTATGCTATACTATATAATTGCAGGTTAGAGAGTAGGACTCTAGGGTGTAGAGTCAGGTTTGTCACTCTTGGTGGAAGAGTGGGTTGCTTTCTCTGGTTGAGAGAAAGGACTACGGGTTAGACAAGGTTGTTGTCTGAACGCCGTAGGGTATTCTTGCAAACTTTTTTCAAGAATAGTGGAAATCTCAAGTGGGTTGCTTGGGGACTGGATGTAGGTCGGAAGGACCGAACCAGGATACATCGTGTGCACTCTGTGGTTGTATCTCTCTACTTGCATTTATATTTTCTCAGTTTGTGTTTTTTTTACTGTGAAATTTGTCTGGACAGTCGACTGAGTACTTGATAGGTCGACTGGTCAGACTCGTATACTCTGAAAGTTTTCTGTACGTTAAGTCGACTGTCTCAACTCTAAATCGACTTCACAGACTTGTTTAAATTACTTTTTCATTTTGTCAATTCAGTCGACTGGTTTATCCCGTAAGTCGACTGTACAGAAGAAAAATCTTTATTCCGCAATTTAATTTCTTATAAACACTATTCACCCCCCCTCTAGTGTTTGTTGCCCTGCCTACAGGATCCAACACTTGGTATCAGAGCAAGGTTAAGGGCTATGGCAACTACTTCAAATGCAAATCAGTATCATGAAGGCCAATCTACACAAATGCCACCTCTCTTCGATGACACAAATTACAATTATTGGAAGTGCAGAATGAAGATCTACCTTCAATCCATCAATTATGAAATATGGAACATGACTGAAACAGAATACAATGCTCCTACGATTCCATATACACAATGGAATGATGATATGAAGAACCAAACAATGAATAATGCAAAAGCGATGAATGCATTATTTTGTGCACTTACAAAGGAGGAGTTCAATCGTGTGTCAAATTCAACAACCGTACATTAAATCTGGCACACACTCGAGGTAACTCATGAAGGAACAAACAAAGTGAAAGAATCTAAAATATCTGTTCTTGTTCACAGGTTTGAAATGTTCCGCATGAAGGAAAATGAAAGTGTGTCCGAAATGATTACCGGATTTACTGACATTACAAACTCATTTGTGGCACTAGGGAAAATATACACTCAAGCAGAGATGGTGAGAAAAGTTCTTCGTGCACTTACTCCTGAATGGGAAAAGAAGAGCACTGCAATAGAAGAGGCCAATGATCTATCACAACTGTCTCTTGAGAATCTTGTGGGAAATCTAATGGCTTATGAGGTTCAAATTGAAGAAAGAAAGAAGGATGCAGAACCACAACAGTCCAAGAAGAAATCATTAGCATTTAAAGCCATGACAGACTCAGAAGATGAAGAAGAAGATGAGGAGATAGCCATGTTCACAAGGAGATTTAAAAAATTTCTAAAGAAAGGTAAGTTCAATTCGAAATTTAGAGATTCTAATGATCCTCCAACTTGTTTCAGGTGTAACAAAACAGGTCATATGAAGAAGGTTTGTCCTCTAGAAAATACAAAGTCTAACGGAAAGACATCCAACTTTAAGAAGGATAAATACACTAAGAACAAGTTTGCCAAAAACAAAAAGGCATATTAAGCAACTTGGGATGACAGTGATTTTTCTTCAGAAGAAGAAATTGATGAAACCAATGAGGTTGCGAACATGTGTTTCAGGGCATCACAGAATCAAGTAAGTAATGATTATGATTCAGATGATTTACTCGATGCGTTCAATGAAATTTTTCAAGAATTGAAAAAGGAAAAGATTAGAGTTAAGAACCTAGAGAAAGTTAATCAAACACTTTCTCAAGAAAATCTTAACCTTGATAAAGAAGTAAAATCTTTAAATTCTCGTATTTCAAGTTTAGATATGGATCTTGAGTCTCTAAAAAAGAATTATGAAGAGATTTCCAAGAACGTATCTAAGTTTAATAAAGAAAAAGAGAATTTAAACGATGTTCTTCAAAATCAAGTAAAATCTAGTCAAAAGTTTGGACTTGGTTTTAAAAAGTCTCTTATAAAGGATCTTTCTTCTAAAAACACTAGTATAAATAAATCTGAATCTATTTCTAGTGTTAAACATAAACTTTATGAGTTCTTTGAAAAGCCTAAGCTTGTAAGTTTTATTGATAAAAGCAAATCTAAAGTTCAGCCAAGTCGACTGAGTCCATCCACCAGTCGTCTGTCCAGAGGTACTGAGTCTTATTTAACAAGCCCAAAACCTCTTATAAGTCGACCTACATTATCTTCCAGTCGACTGACATACAGTAGAAGTCGACTGAAGGATGTTATAAAGTCGACTGGACAGAGCAAACTTGTATGGGTTCCAGTCAATTTGAGTTTGAATGATAGAACTGCTTATATCAATTCATATATGTTAAATGTATGTAATTCTGTGAATTTTATTCCTGCTTATGGAGGAAAATCAAACTCATTATGGGTTTGGTTTCCTACAAACTAATATGTTTTGGACCCAAAGAAAAGGGTACCATATTCACATTGAATATCTTATAGGTACCAAAGAAAGACCGTTGGATACTTGACAGTGGATGTTCAAAGCATATGACTGGTCATGCCAATCTCCTATCCACCATACAAAGCATCAATGGAGGAACAGTTACCTTTGGTGATAACAGTAAAGGAAAAGTCATAGGAATCGGCATGGTTGGTAAAAACACTAACCCTACTATAGAAAATGTTTTGTTAGTTAATGGACTAAACATAATTTGTTAAGTATTAGTCAATTATGTGATAAAGGTTATAAAATTGTATTTGAAAAAGATGCTTGCTTAATTTATGATTCTACTATGCAAAACATTATTTTTCAAGTTTTTCGCAAAAACAACATTTATGAATTATATTTGAATACAAATGAGTTTTCAAATGATTTTTGTTTAATAACTTCTAATAATGATTCTTGGCTTTTGGCATAGACGATTTGGTCATGTGAATATGAAAAATCTCTCTAAAATATCTAAGTATAACATAGTTAAAGGACTGCCAAAATTATCTCTTAAAAAGGATAAGTTATGCGATGCATGTCAACTAGGAAAACAAATCAAATCCACTTTTAAAACAAAAGAAGTAATTTCTACTAGTAGGCCACTCGAGTTAATTCATATGGATTTATTTGGCCCTACTAGAGTTGCTTCTTTAAATAAAAGTAGATATGTATTTGTTTTAGTAGATGATTTTTCATGATTCACTTGGGACTTTCTTCTTAAAACATAAAAATGAAGCTTTTGATGAATTTGCAAATTTTTGTAAACGAATTCAAAACCAAAGATCTCTAACCATAGTCACTATTAGAAGTGATCATGGTGGAGAATTTGAAAATGAAACGTTTACAGAATATTGCAACAAGAATGGTATAACACATTCATTTGCATTTCCTAGGGCTTCACCACAAAATGGAGTGGTTGAAAGGAAAAATAGGACTTTGCAAGAATGCGCACGTACCATGCTTGTTGAAAGCAATTTACCTAAGTATTTTTGGGCTGAAGCTGTTGCTACAGCTTGTTATGTTTTAAACAGGATTCTAATAAGACCTAAGCTAAAGAAGACTTGTTATGAGTTATTTTTTAACAAAATTCCTAAAGTCTCTTTAAAATATTTGGTTGTAAGTGTTTTATTCTGAACACTAAAGATAATTTAGATAAATTTGATCCTAGATCTAATGAGGGTATCTTTATAGGATACTCAAACAGGAGTAAAGCATATAGAATTTTCAACAAGTCAACAATGACTATTGAAGAATCAATGCATGTTACATTCGATGAATCTCTGCCTTCATCAAATTTAATTAAAGATGATTCATCACCTTTAAATAAAATAATTACATCTTTAGAACAACGAGTCTCGCAGATAAGTCGACCAATAAGGACATCAAGTCGACTGATGTAAACCAGTCGACTGAGGAACTTGTCAAGTCGACTGATCCTATTGTGATATCTTCAACTTTACCAAAATCTTTTGTTGAAGTTAGAGATCATCCTCATGACTTAATAATTGGTGACATCTCCCATGGTATTCAGACACGATCCCATATTAATATGATATCTCATACAGCCTTCTTGTCGGATTTTGAACCGAAAAATATACAAGAAGCATGTGAGAATGAATTTTGGATGAATGCCATGCAAGATGAGTTAAACCAATTCATAAGGAATGATGTATGGGATTTAGTTCCACGACCTCCTGATCATACTATTATTGGTACCAAATGGGTATTCAAAAATAAGTTAGATGAATCAGGATAAGTTGTTAGGAACAAAGCTAGACTAGTTGCTCAAGGATATAATCAAGAAGAAGGCATAGATTTTGATGAAACATATGCTCCTGTTGCTAGATTAGAATCAATTCGTATTTTATTATCTTTTGCTTGTTTCATGAATTTTATACTTAATCAAATGGATGTTAAAAGTGCTTTTCTTAATGGGTTTATAAAAGAGAATGTTTATGTTAAACACCACCAGGTTTTGAACATGAACAATTTCCAAACCATGTTTATAAATTGAAAAAGGCTTTATACGGTCTTAAATAAGCACCACGTGCTTAGTATGATCGGTTGAAATCTTTTCTTTTAGAAACAGGGTTTGAGATAGGTAAAGTAGATACTACTTTGTTTATTAAGAGAATTAAGAATGATATTTTAATCATACAAATATATGTTGGTGATATAATTTTTGGATCTACTAATAATAATCTATGTCAAGAGTTTGCTAACACCATGAAAAACGAGTTTGAGATGTGGGTGAACTCAATTATTTCCTTGGACTACAAATTAAACAGTCTTCAAATGACATATTTATTAATCAAGAAAAATATGCAAAGGAATTACTCAAACGGTTTAACATGGATAGTACAAGTAATAAATCCACACCTATGGCTACTACCACTACCTTTGACAAAGATATATTAGGTAAGAGTGTCGATCAGAAACTCTAAACTCTATCGAGGTATGATTGACTCACTCTTATATATAACCGCTAGTAGACCAGATATTATGTTCAGTGTATGATTGTGTGCTAGATATCAATCTAGTCCTAAAGAATCTCATTTAAAAGCTATGAAACGAATTTTAAGATATATTAAAGGCACATCTGATTATGGTTTATTCTATCCACGTACCGATAATTTCCAACTTTTGTCGTACAGTGATGCTGATTTTGCTGGTAGTAAAACTGATCGCAAGAGCACTAGTGGGACATGTCACTTTTTGGGACATTCACTAGTTTCTTGGTGTGTCACTTTTTGGGACATTCACTAGTTTCTTGGTGCAGTAAAAAGCAAAATTCGGTATCCCTATCTACTACAGAAGCTGAATATATCGCTGCAAGTTTGGCATGTGTACAGATTATGTGGATGAAGCAAACCTTATTAGATTATGGTATTTCTTTTGAAAAATCTTCAATAATGTGTGATAATACCAGTGTAATTAACTTATCTAAAAATCCGGTTCAACATTCACGTACGAAACATATTGATATTCGACATCATTTTCTACGTGATCATGTTTTAAAAGGAGACATATCTTTAGACTTTATCTCTACTGATAAACAAGTAGCTGATATCTTTACAAAACCCCTTAAAGAAGATACCTTTATTACTTTAAGAAGAGAACTAGGGATATGTAATTTTCTTTATATTTGTTGAAAACATTTCTTTTAAGTCGACTTGTATATGATGTTCAGTCGACTGTCCCGTATTTTTTATATACTTATTTGCCTCTCTGACCAGTCGACTGAGGTTTCACCAAGTCGACTGATCAGTTGTTATAGTTATTTATTTTTCTATCGCCTAAGTCGACTGTCCCTTAATACCAGTCGACTGTCACGAATCAGTATGTCTTCAACTTCGAATCGCCACACAGTTTTTAAGACAATTTTTATCCTTTGACTCATTCTTGACTTCTTTTGAGCCGTTGATCTCATTTACTCTCAATCTCAGTCGTTCGCTTCTGATAAAACCCTCTTCACTGCCTCCATCTTTTTCACTTTCACTTTTACCCAATTTCAAGATCTGAAACCCTAAGGAGAACAGAGGAAGATCGAGAGTCGACTGCTGGATCTGCTGCTTGGAACTGCTGATTTTCAACTTCTTTTGCTGTTTGATTCTCTTCTCTTTGTTGGTATACTCTCTTCCCTTTCCTCTTTTTAATGGCACCGAAAAGATCTAAGACCTCCCATGTAGATGATAGTTCTTCTTCTAAGGACTATTCTCAGTATCTTAGGAGTCCTGATCTCCTGGAGAAATGGTATCTTATTTGTACCATTATGATTTTTCCAGGTAGATTTGTAAATTTCAATGATCTAGATAGGTTCAATCTTATTTTACTATTTCAAAATTGTAGTCTTTATGACTGTTTATCATTGGAAAATCAACCTCACTACTACCCACAACTCATTTATCTTTTTTATACTAATATGAGAGTAGTTCAATCGGATGAAGGAGAAGTCATTGTTTATTCTTCTGTAAAAAATAAGAAGATTAAACTCACATCCGAGCGAATTAATCTTATTATGGGTATTGATGATGAGGGACTTGATTTAGGTGAGATCATTTTAGATGATGCATCTATCTTGTCTAAAATCTTTTTGCCAAACCATGGACCTCCCATGTCTAATAAATCTATCACTCCTATTGCAAAACTAGTTGCAAGAATACTATCATATAATATACTTCCCAAAACAGGGAGTTTTGATCAGTATTCTATGGAATTGCAACAAGCGGTTTATGCAATTTTTGGTAGAATAAATATCAATTGGGACTCACTTTCTACCTTTTGGTGGTCTCCTCACTAATGTCTTCCTTGCTTATGATATTGATCTCGACTCCGAGACCAATGTAGTTAAGCATTATGAGTGCTTTGATTGTGCCAGTTTAGCACGCATGAAGCTTCTTGATATTCCCACTACAAAGGGCCCCGTGTATCCCACTATTGCTGTTCACAGTCAGATTGAAGTGTATGTTGTTACTTTTCTGTTACTTTGCAGTTGAATCTATATTTAAAATTCTAATATGTACAAGTAGTTATTTTTTAGTTCTCTTCATGATTCAGAACATGTAACAGATGTAAGCTCCAAACAGTCCCTACGCATCCTTTCCTCACGTTTTTTTAGACCTATTTGCTAACAGTTTTTGACAAGACTATGATTAGTGAGAAAGGACATATATATAGACATTAAAACCGAACTAATGAGAACTCACAAGTTTAGTGCACCATTGCGCTTAGGTTAATAACAAGTATAACCAATAGCACGAGAACAAAATTAATCAAGGAAATAACTTTAAGCTGACTTGTATAATAAGTGAAAATTTTATACATGAGGTTAATCACATGAGGTAATGTGTTGATCTTTATTGCGAATTTCTGATAGTGTTTTTATTTATTTGTTTGTTTCCTCTTCTTTTCTCTAACTAAATTGCACGTTTGTTCGTTGTTAATAATTTGCAAGGTGGGAAGCGGATCTCCATTCATTCAATAAGTGACTGACAACAAACAAGATCAACAGATCAAAGGTATGCAGGGCTGATGACTATACTATTTTTTTTTCTCTTTTGAACCGGATTCCACTAATATGTGATATATGAACAACTTGCATGTAGCGAAGGTGCTGCTGACAAGAAACGAAGTCAATGATTTTTCCTGTACTAAGGGAAGTGCTAGGGCCCTGCTCCCGGGTCCCCTTGGGGGCTTCTCCTAGTATGGTACAATCCTTTTCGGTGTTTGAATTCTCATTTAAGCTTATAAAGATTCCATTGTATCAGTTCTTATTTGTAGTCTATTTTTGGAAATGCAGTTATGGTACATCGAGATTTTTTTTTTAGCAGGGCAACAAATAACATCAACAGTTCACAGGTATGCAGGGATGGCATGCTGATGACTTTCCTTATGTTCTTCCTTACCAGATTGCGCCTCCTACAAATGACTTGCAGGTTGTTATCCTTAAATAGTCATGTAAGTGCTAGGGCCTCTACTTCCCCATGCTGGCTTTTCCCAGTATGGCACTTTCCTTTGTTTCTGCATAATTTGAAATATGTTGTGTTTGTCAGGCTATATTTATGTTTGAAATAATCATTTACATAATTTTATTTTTTCAATTCTTATTTTTAGTAGATGGGTGGAAGATGCCATAGATTTTACTGGGGGAAGGCAAACCTGCAGTAAAGATGCTGCAAACAAAACCGCTTAAAGGTACACAGGGATATCAGGTGATGACTTTCCTGGGCCTTCTCTGTGACCCAACTGCACCAAAATCTGATTTGTGAATGACTTGCAGGTAGTTATTCTTGAATAGGAAGGGAAGTGATGAGACCCCCATTCCACCATGCGGGTTTCTTCCTGTATGGTTGCATTCAGCTTGGTACGATGCCTCTCTGTCAGACTATCTTACTGAAGTTCTTTGTATATGCTTACAAAAAGTTCCATTTTATCAATACTTATCAGGGTATGTTTGGAAATGCATGCAGTTGTGATACATGGAGATCTATCTTTAGTGAATGTAGGGATCTATATACGGTTGGATCAACTTAAAATATAACTGAAGTGTTTTTTATTTGTTTGTGTAAATGGTGGTTATATGATAGAGTGTAGAAGAGATAAGAGGATAAGTTTACTCTAAAAGGAATATTCTATATTTCAATATTTTTACTTTTTAGACACAAGAAAACAAAGTAAGTGAAGTGTCGAATAAAAATTCAATGTTTTATCAGTACTTATTATGATATGTTTGGAAATGCATGCAGTTGTGATACATGGAGATCTATCTTTTGTGAATGTAGGGATCTATATACTGTAGGTTGGATCAACTTAAAATATAACTGAAGTGATTTTTATTTGTTTGTGTAAATGGTGGTTATATGGTAGTATGTAGAAGAGATAAGAGGATACATTTACTCTAAAAGCAATATTCTATATTTCCATTTTTTTACTTTTTAGACACAATAAAAAAAAGTAAGTGAAGTGCCGAATAAAAATTCAATGCGTGTTTCATGTTTTTCATTGGAGCTGCCCAAGAAGTTGAGGGACATAGATTTTAGTACATTTAGATCTGTTGGTGATTGAGAACACATAACACTGCATGACTGATAGATTTGTCGGCCTCTATTTTTTTATCTGTCTAGTGCCTTGCAGGTTATTATTATTTTATTATTTATGTATTTAAAAAATTTGGCTCCTTGGGTAATATGCTTCAAAGTTCAGAGTAGTGTGGTTTTCTGCAGTCCAAATGGTGTATTTGTTGTATGCCCTATTAAAGGAGCTGTTTATTTTCTATCATTAATAAAACAAGTTGATGTATTCTCTGCTTTTCTATGGATAAAAGACACTTTTTGTCACACTTGTCTACTTCACTGTGAATGTGAAGGAACCTAAGTATTATATATATATATATATATATGTAGATTAACTATGGTAAGTTTGGTAATTGAATTTGTGCATGATAAGTATTTGACAAATTGGCATTCAGAGGTTGACATCAATCAAACAGTGGTAAGCTACTTATTGTTTAACTCTGTTCATTATCACTAAGAAATTACATGCTACTTCATGTAATAGTATTACCTGGGCAGTAATGGTGAGACACCCCCTTTTGTTTGGCATGTACTATAAGATAATTCGCAATGGTAATATATATTACAGAAGTTAGTTCCTGTGAGGGATTGTAATGAAGTTGCTGAATTGTTTGCTGTATCAGTACTGTACGTGCAATATGCACTTTTTTTCATATTGTTTAGTAGTGGGAAGGGTTGTAAGTGGGCTATTGTAAATAGGCCTACTAGACTTTTACATAGCATGCACGTGTAATGAACTTCACTATTGTAACTGCCTATATAATGCCAAAATTGAAGTGGAAATGATATCAAGAATTGAATAACGGATTTTCCCCAAATTATCTTCTTCTTCTACTTCGGAAACCCTAGATTTCTCATCCATGGCATATTCCACTCGAGCTCGGATTTCGACACCTAACAACTTGGTATCAGCGTTGATGGCCACTTGCGAAATGTCGGAAGCACATTGGCGGTGAAGGAAGGGATCTGGGAGTTGAATTTGTAGATGAAATCGGTGGTGAAGCAACTTGATTACATTATAAGGAAAATGAAAGAAATGGAGAGCAATGTATCATGGATTCAACCATCAAGACCTCAACAAATTCCTCAATCGAATCCTCATTGGAATCCATCAATCGAGGTATCGAACCCTAACTTCACTTCTTTCAATTCTAGAGGTGAGAGTGTCATGAAAATTCGAAGAAATAAAAAGATGGTGAAAATTCAAAAGCTTAATAATCTGGAAGTGGAAGATGGCGATGAAGGCAGTGATAGTGATGATGAGTACCATTGCAGTCTTTGTTGGAGTTCTTATTCCTATAAAAGATACCACTCCCATAAATTGTTTGATTATGGTTTGTGCTTCAATTGTTTTGCTTGCAAGAGATTTGAAGTGGGTTTGACTCTATTAGCTTTCATTTTTATAGAGAACACTTGAAGCAAAATTGGAGAAGATGTTGTTGAAGAAAGCGAGGGAGATTTGATGGAGGGCACTTCAGCAATTGAGGAGGAAGTGACTGTTGATCCAGTGAAGGGTGTTGTGAAAGACTGGGATGCCAATGAAGAAATAGAGAAAGAAGTGAAGCTTGAAGTGGAAAAGTTGGATACACTTATGAAATAGAAGCTCATGTGGGCTAAAGAAGATTTCAAAACTGAGTTCACCACATGTTTGTGGTAATGTCTCAAAGGCATTTTCCCCTTATCTTGAGTTCCTGTTATGTGTAGACGAAATGTCACGAAGACGAAATTGGAAGTTATAATACCTAATCATGACAATGTAGTACTTAATGGATGACCCCCACCGATTCGAGGAAATAATGTTGAGTCAAATTTCTTGCAAAATGAGGAGAATGAGACGGTTAGCGAGGAAACAATGAAATCTGGTCGTGGATTGTGGGGTGAGTTGGTTGTGATGCTCTTATCGGCAAGGTTCTCTTGCCATTCTCATAGGATGGTGGCTCTTGTATATTTGGAGACAATTACGAGATATTTGAAGTTTGTGCATGAGATTATCCTGAACATACCCAGTGTTTTGGGTGCATTTCTTGATGAGAGAGGGATTCATCATCCAAACATCATTGTTACTCGGTGGCCTAGTTATCTGTTCATGAATGCTGTGAAATTGCTAAAGTCAAAACTTATGCCTTTTGTAGATACTATTCTTGAGTTCTGGGTATCTCATGGTGGGCGAAACTTACAAGATACAATAATTTACTTTACCAGTTTGGATGGGTCAACTAAAGAGCTGAAGGGCTCTGGTTCTGAAGATGCGTGTCACACATTTGATGCTTTTTACTGAATCCAACATCAGCGATCATGTATGCTACCAGAGTAACTATTTTTATTAAGAAAAAACCAGATGCTGCCATTTGTGATGCAACTGCAGTTTTAGATCATCCCTGACACATCAATTTATGTGGGGAATGGGAGTGCCAGAGAGAGAAGCAGAGGCTCGATGATGTCACGGTTCCTGGAGAGCTTGCTTTTGATCTAATTGATCTGGCTGAAGTTGAGGTTGAAAGGCTGGATCAATTAAAGGCTAGCAAGATGAAGGAAATTGCTATGAAGAAACAAACTGAACTTGAAGACATATATGCCCATGCTCACATAGAGATCGATCCTGCGGGTGAGAGGGAGAAAATAATGGCTCTAGTTGAATCAGGAAACGTTGAACCCTCAGAATTGCTGGCTGACATGGATAGTAAGATAGCAAAGGCCAAGGAGGAGGCTTTAAGCAGAAAAGAAATACTGGACAGGGTTGAGAAATGGATGTCGCCTTGCAAAGAAGAGAGCTTGCTTGATGACTACAATCGGGATGACAACAGATACAACTCAAGCAGAGGTGAACACTTAAACCTCATGCGTGCTGAAAAAGCTCGTGTGCTGGTTAATAAAATACCAGCTCTGGTTGAGACATTAGTGGCTAAAATGAAGGCGTGAGAGGCAGATAATGGCCTGACATTCACATATGATGGGGTATCTCTACTTGCAATGTCATGTCAGCAGTCGGCGGTCTGAAAGTTGGGATATCCAGTATTAATCAAGATGAAGTGGTGACAATATCAGAGTTGCATTTCTGGTGGTACTGCTCGGTGTACAGAAGTATGTAACAAGCAAAGTGAGGCTTGCAGTTAGCCCTGCTTTACTTATTTGGTTCTTCTCCCTTGGGGTGATAGGTATCTACAATTTGGTCAAGTATGGTGGATATGTTTTTGCCGCATTCAACCCTGCTTACATCTATTACTTCTTTGAAAGTAATCCAACTCAGGCTTGGATGTCGCTTGATGGTTATATTTTGTGTGTCAATAGAGCAATCATTGTAGAACATGGAAAACATGTTATTGGTTCAGCTCTCCAACCTCGCTTACCACATTAAGCAGCCAGTGAACTTCTGCCAGAAAGAGTCATTCGTGCAATGTGGCTGAATTTGATGACATATAGACTTGCTATTGAGGAAAAGATTGATGAGACATCCTTGGTATGCAATGGATGAACTGATTCCAGTATTGCGGCATAGTGATTAGCTCCTTTTCTATTCATGCTAGAGAGAGCTTTCATCAGCACTTAGTTTTTCGAAACTATGTCTTTAGATGATAGCTTGAGAAATCCAAGTATCAAAGAGGTCATTAGAATTAAAGATGTTAAAGCATCCGTTAATTTTTAGAGTTTGAACTTGGTCTCAAGTTCAATATCTGAAGAGGGAAGAAGTTGTCAGGGATCAACACTAAGTTTCTGAATTGCTTGCTGTATCAGTACTGTACGTGTAAAATGCGCTTTCCATATTGTTTAGTAGCGGGAAGGGTTGTAAGTGGGCTATTGTAAATAGGTCTAATAGACTTTCACATAGCATGCACGTGTAATGAGCTTCACTATTGTAACTGCCTATATAAGGCCAGAATTGAAGTGGAAATGATATTAAGAATTGAATAACGGATTTTCCCCAAATTATCTTCTTCTTCTAATTCGGAAACCCTAGATTTCTCATCTATGGCTTATTCCACTCGAGCTCGGATTTCGACACCTAACAGTTCCTACAAAAATTATATTACAGATAACTCTTAAGTTTTACTCCTGATTTTGTTCTTTAGGTCCGTCCTGGAGTGACAAGTCATTGTGGAAAATAATTTCAGAGAAAACACTACCTAGTACCTCAGGAAGTTACTTTAAACAGTTGAGTCAATGTAAGGTCAAATAATTAATAATGGTTGATGAGAGATAAATATGAGATTTGCATCAAAAGTGGTAAGTCTCTTTGCAGGGGACAATAAATGAACAAGAGATCTGGGTTGCCGTTATTCTCAGAGAAGAAAAAAAGAAATACCTGGTGGTTGATATAGTTCAATTGCCTGAATCTCAAGAGATTTGTGTCTGGAGGTGGAGGCACACTTTGGGTTGTTTTTTCTATTAAAAACAAAGTTGAGGGGTGTTTTTTTCTTCTTCCAAATTTAGCCCCTTTTTTTGGGGAGAAGAATGTGGATTCTGATGAGAATAACCTAGGAAGTTCAAATCTATTTTATATTTTCCTCTTCTAAATTAGGGTCTTGTTGTTAATAGCTGCCGAATTGGGGGTTTGGGGGCATTTTTTGAGAATATGGTACCAAGTTTGAATCTTTTTTATATTTGCCATTCTACATTAGTGTTTCGTTTTCTATAGCAGTACAATTAGGGGTCCTTTTTTAATACGTCCAAAGTTATAGTTTTCTACTTGATTGTGGATTCAGGGTTATTTTTTTCTTTTTATTATCTATATATTTATTTATTTATTATGAATTCTTTATGATAGGTGCAGGGTCCGAATTGGTGCTTCCGAGTGGCGCTTCCCTTTCTTATCGTTCTTAGAATGGGGGCTTCACTGGATTTTTAGCTTCATCCTAATCACATAAGGTAATATATTGATCTTTCACTGAATTTTGATAGTTTTTGTCTGTTTATTTCCTTTTTCTTTTCTCTAAACTAGCTTGCCTGTATTGTTTGTTCTTGATAATTTGCTAGGGGAAAAGCAATTCTCTATTCATTCAGTATAATTGCATGCAGTGAGACGTGACCCGCAACAAACAGGGAGTGTTTGGTTGGAGGGGAATGGAGGGGAGGGGGGGGGGTTAACTTTTCATGTTTGGTTCATTTTTTAGGAGGGGAGGGGAGGGAAATTGGGGGGGGGGGGGGGGGGTGCAACACCCCTCCTGAGCCAATTTTGGCTCCCCTCCAAAAGTCGGGGGATTTGGAGGGGAGAGAAATTATGTCTAATTTTTTAATGTGAATGGACTAAATTGCCCTCCTTCATTTTATTTCTTGTTCTTCTTGATTCATTCTTTTAGAGGATATATGGGATCGTCATCCGGTCAAGGTAGCTACGACTACTCCTTCAAGATTCTCTTGATCGACGACACTGGAGTCGGAAAGAGCAACATCCTCCTCACTTTCATCTCTTCTCAACTCGACGACCACCATGATCACCAACCTGCTACCACTTAGATATCTCTGATTTTTCAACTCGACGACCTGCAAATATTTATTTGTTATAATATACTATTCTACCATCAGAATTAAATACTTACGTGATGTGAACTTTTGGTGTTTGAGATTATTAATATTAGGAACTCAAGTATTAGGACTTGACATATTATAGGTGGTAAGATATGGAAATTATAAATGAGTAAAATAAACACTGCTTCCATACTGAATCATGAAAATGTCCCACATTTAGACAGAATAAAAATATTTACCAGCACTTCCAAAAGCCCCATGTATCTCCAAATGCAAAAAGTGTACACTGTCTACAAGCTTCTTTATGACCTACAAGTGAAGTGCATTAGTTTGTATTCTGAACCAATTAAACTAACATCCATATCGATCGTCTTATATATTCATGTTATTTTCACTTAGATATCTCTGATTCTCTATATGCATGGTTAATTGTAATTTGTAACTTAATTTGAAGGATTAATTAATATTTATTTATTAATTACTTACTTTGTCATATTCATTCCTAGGTGTGGATTTTCTTTAACAAAGGCTCGGATTGAATACTGATGTTAAGTCAGGGTCGGATATATTAAACAATAATAGTTCTTAATAAGAAAATGTAATTAATAAGAAAATGTAAAAGTTTTCCATTTTAATATGGTTTTGGAATGCAATTAGGGAATGCAATTGTGAAGGGTATAAAAGTAATTTTATTATAAAATTCATTTCCTCCCCTTGTGAACCAAACAAGAAAATAATTATTTTTCCTCCCCTCCCCTCCTTTGAACCAAACAGAGTCTTCATTAAATCTCTCTCCTCCCTTTCCCTCCCCTCCATTAAAATCCCTCCCCTCCCCTCTCTTCCTTTGAACCAAACAGACCCTAAGTCAATGGATCAAAGGTATGAGGGGATGATGACGTTCCTTATGTTTTTCTCTCTAACCAGGTTTGCAGTAATATGTGATTTATGGATGACTTGCAGGTGGTTTAGACTCAGACAAAAACAAATGAAGTTTACAGATCAAATGTATGCATGAATGACATGCTTAGGACTTTCCTGATCTTTTTCCTTTTAACTTGATTGCACCAAATGTTATTTGTGAATGACCTGCAGATTATTATTCATTAAGTGGCTGCTATGGGATGCGACCCATAACAAATGAAGTTAATGGATAAAAGGTATGCAGGAGGGCTAATGACTTGTGTTTTTCTCACTAACGATATTGCACCTGATATGTGATTTGTGAATGACTAGGTAATTCTTGACTAGTTTTGTGATCAGGTAGCATAGGCCCTGCTACCTTTGCGAGTTCTTTCTGTATGGTCGATATTCAACTAGGTACAATCTTTTTTCAACACATTCCTGATGTACTATATCTATGGATTATAAGAAATAAGTAGTTTACCACAATATTTTTGAAATACAGTGTTTTTTATTTATCACAATTGGAAGGTTTGCCTCAATTTACATTTGTCCTTGCTCCATGATTTAATACAGCAACTTTTTTTTCAAGAGAGGTTTATGTTAAGATTTAAGCCTCAGACAATTTGATCACAATATTAATAGTTTATTATTTTGTTGGGTTAAAAAAGAAACCAGCTTGGACTTTGATACAAAAAGCAGAAAAATTTGCCGTACTGCCCCCTTTTTTGAAAATATTTAGCGTCTTGCCCTACTTCCCAAAACAATTAGCGATATGCCCTTGTTTAGGCACGTCAGCAAAACGGCATACGTTATTTCGATGCCGTTCTTCCCAATAATGGCACCTGTTTCCAAAAAAAGTTTCATGCGGTTATTTGGAATAACGACATCTGTTATTTTTTGTCTAAAGATCGAACAGTCTCAATTGTGAGCTGAGAGAGAATTGCAAAATTAGAGAATGGCAAGGATTATACGGATGCCGTTATTTTGAATAATGGCATCAGTTATATTCGTTTTGCACAGTTTCCTATAATCAAAAACCCCCTTCTCCTTTCTCCTACCCCTTGTGATTCGTAATATTCTCTCTCTCTCATCACTCCTGTTACCCACAAACCTTAGATCCCAAAATCAAAAATTCCAACCATTCGACCTTTCTCAAACCAGGTGCTAATGTCAACCACAACTGATTATTGGCAGTGCAAATGAGGGGTAGACGTTGTATCCTATCCTCTGTGTATGGTGTCCAGTGGATGTACTCTTCACTCAACTGATCGAGTTCGTCCCTATAATAGGTGAGGACACCACGTGGGTTATCCCTCCATGTGAGCTTACCCGTCCAGTAGGCACCAAGAGGAGCTCTCAGCGTGAAATTTTTCTGTTGTACTCTCCAACTTTCTGAAAGTACCGTTACCCGGGGTCGGTCGAGGTGTATTCGTTCCCAACACCATATTTGCAATATTGACATCGACCCGGTCATTTAGATCGATCCCATCGAACAGTTACAGAGAGCATGGTAGAGGGAGGCCAGAGCTGCACTTTTCCAACTATATTGGCCGGCAGTCTGTAAGTCAGCAATCAGTGGAAGGTACATGAGATGCACTACATCACCTGAAGAATTAGGGAATAGAATCCCTCCAATCATCGACAACAGATAAGCGCGGGTATAATTCTGGAGTTGGATGTCCGTCGGTACGTCTGGCATTCGATTAGTGAATTCCCCATCAAGCCAAGAACGTCTAATTGATTTCCCAACGAACACTCCCTTATCATCTTCAGGCACCTCCTGCCCTAGGTAATCTCGTACCAATGCAACTTTATTGAACATCAAGTTCCCCGTGATGGCGACTCCATCGATTGGAAGACCCGTAATGACGGCTACATCTTGTAGGGTTACCGTCATCTCCCCAACTGGTAAGTGAAACGTGTGGGTCTCCGGCCTTCATCGCTCCACAAGAGCGGTAAGTAGGGCGTGGTCACATTTGATTTTCGCCAGCTTCGACATTCCGTAAAATCCGCTGCTTAACAAGTAATTTTGAGTACGGGGGTGCGTCGCCATGATGGTGTGCATTCGGAAACTCATTTTTTCTACATCTCCTTTCCAAACTGCATGCGATCTGTGATCTTCTTGTAGATAAAGAACGGTAGGATCTATTGGACCCGGATGTACCCGTGGTCCATACAAAGTACTAGATGAAGCACCCACATCATGGGAAGAAGATGGTTGCGTAGGATCTATTTGTCTGTTAACAATAACAAACACTAATCAACAACAATTTTTGAAAGAGAATTTTGAAAATAAACTAAACTTTTACTGAAATAAGACAATAAAATACATTCAAAAGATAGCTTCTAATATTTCATGTCCATGTCCATAGTTCATAATTTGTCCTCAATCCATGGTTACCTCTATCCATGGTCTATCCATAGTTCAGTGTATTTCAGCTTTTCAACCCTCTATCCATGGTTAACTCCTTATTAATCCTCAAATCATTCATCACATTTTGAAAAAATGGATATTATCCTCGCGCATTGCCTTCAACTTTACTTAACCATTATGTATACATAGATCTTCAACACATTTGAACTACTTGCAATCATCATAATGACAACGAAAACACCCCCTACAAAGTATCTCCCTATATTCTTTGTTTTCCTAACAACTTGAACAATTGGATCTTTTTCAACAATTCAACATTTCACATACCCTAGATCACCAACAATCCATAACTACTTTTCCAAAATTAATACTTAAATAACATAAATCTACATCACTTTTACTATACTACCAATGCATACATCTCTCATAGATCAAAATCATCATTGCAAAAAAAATTAGGGATTTCGAAACTTACCACAAATTTGGATTCCGATTGATTTCCGATTGATTTCGAATTCTCAATGAGAGAATCAAAGAGTAGAGTCTAAGTATATTTTTTGTTTGGCAACTTACAAATCACTCAAATACTTGGGATTTTAGGAATTTTTTTTTTGGGTTTAGGGTTTTGGGAGTCGGAGTGAAGGAGAGAGGAAATCGTAAGGGGGAGGAGAAGGGGGTTTTTGATTATAGGAAACTGTGCAAAATGAATATAACTGATGCCGTTATTCAAAATAACGGCATCCGTATAATCGTTGCCGTTCTCTGAGAGAACGACATTAGTTATTTTAATTTTGCAATTCTCTCTCAGCTCACAATTGAGACTGTTCGATCTTTAGACAAAAAATAACAGATGCCGTTATTCCAAATAACGGCATGAAACTTTTTTTGCAAACAGGTGCCGTTATTGGGAAGAACGGCATAGAAATAACCTATGCCATTTTTTCCAATAACGTTTGTTGCTGATGTGTCCTAAACAAGGGCATATCGCTAATTGTTTTGAGAAGTAGGGACAAGGTGTTAAATATTTTCAAAAAAAGGGGCAGTACGAACAAATTTTTCCAAAAAGCTCCTACATGTTAACAAAAAGTACAAACTATATCCTTCCGTCAAAATTTTCCATTATCTCTTCTCTTTCCTCTAATTCAGCATTGCCCAAGTTGACCAATGCTGACTGTATTTGACCCTATTTTGTTTTTCTAATTATGTTTTAGTTCAAGAGCTTTGAATCAAGTCTAAAAGGCTTAGACAACGAGTAGTACTTTTTGCCTTTTGGTATTTGATATGTATAATTTACATATAAATTTATTAAAGCTAAAAGCAGTTTTAGATTAAGTATGCTCAATTATTACAAGTGCTAGATTTTCCTTTTTTTAATAAATAAAATTAGAATACTATCTGCTAGTTGCATAATTTTTGCAATGTAAACAATAATATTCTAATAGATGTACATATTAAATTACCAACTGATGCTGCTTTTTTTAGTGTGGGAGCAACATATAATGAGTACTTGTATTGAAGTGGAAAGCTTAGACCTCACTGTCGATCAGATATGATGTGAAGTAGTATTGGTGGATTGATGGCTGAGATGTCGCCCGTAAACCTGCATAGGCAGTCTAAAACATCGGGATGGATCATCGGATTGTCTAGTGTGGCTAATGTTTGCGAGGGTCCTGACCTGTCGAGGGTAGGTACTCGTTCCGTTGGCGTGGATATCATGAGCTTGAATCTAAATATCAACGAGGGAAACTCTTAGGGTCGGCCCTTTGTGCATTGTACTTGCATTAGTCATGTATGTTGAGCTTGTAATTCTACTCATCTTGTTGCAACAAGTCTTTTTGTCCAATTTGTCACTTTGTATGAACTGTGAGAACTTTTTTTTTTTTTGGGGGGGGGGGGGGGGGGGGGGGGGGGGGGGCTCGGACGACAATGCGAGGGACGAGGCCATGGAAAATCCAAGCCTATTTGTCATTTTTGCTCCTATGTCACTTTTGCAAGCGTATCAGATAACAATCTGAGGGATGAGGCCGAGGAGGGCCCAAATCTCTTAGAAGTTGGGGTTTTGTGCCACTTCCGTGGGTATCTCGGATGACAATTTGAGGGACGAGGCCAAGGAGGGCTTGAATCTTTTGGAAGTTGGCATTTTGTGGCACTTTTGATGGTGCCTCGGTTGACTATCCGAGGGGCGAGGCCGAGGAGAATTTGAATCATTTAGAAAGTTGCCCCTTTGTGCCACTTTCGTGCGTGCGGATCACGTGTGGTCTCTTGGGTTGCATACACGTGGAGGGTTGTGATTTGGCCACATGTTGGTTGTGGTTAACAAGAGTCTCCTTTTATATATATCTCCTATCTCACCTTCATTCCTCACTTTGCTTTATTTTTATTAAAAAAGACTTCTCTTCAGCATGTTCTCTCCCTTTGTGGCGATTTTTTACGAGGTCACGCCAGCTTTTACTGTAAGTAAACAGAACTCTTTTAAGTATGAATAGAGTCCAGTCGGGTGGGTCTTCCTTCGCCTCTGGCCGGGGTGCTGTCTTATGTCTCCCTCGGAGAGCGCCACAATGTTTGGGAAGTTCAGACAACACTGGAGAAAGGGACCCCCTAGCACTAGTAGTGCGTCGGAAGCATCGAATGGGGCCGTCACCGGACTGTCCTCATTCGCAGGGTTTAGTCGTTACACTATACCTCGATGATTTGGAGGATCAAGCCTTCGACACCAGGATCGTGGATAGAAGCTGACGACATGGACAAATTCCTTAGTGGGAACCGACCTTCCCCGAATTCAAAGCGCGTATTCAATCCCTCGAAGATACCGGCTTATGCTTCCAAGTCTGGGCCTCCGTTCAACAGACCGTCTTGCGGGTTGGTACTGTATGTTCCCCGTGGATGCTTTCATTTCAGGACTTCGACTTCCGATGCATCTATTCATTAAGATGGTGCTTAATTGGGCTGGCGTCAATTCGATGCAGCTCGGTCCGAATCATTCTGCTGTGTGAGTGGGCGGGAGTCCCTTTGAAGCTTAAGCATTTCAGCTTCTGCCAAGGTTTGTGCAAGGTTCACAACAGTGGCGGTCAGTGTTTCCTTTCGCCGAAGTCCGACGGGAAGTGATTATAGGTCATTCGGTTTCCATTAAGATCTGGAAGTCCAAGTTCTTGGTCATTTGAAGTTCGGAGCCGCGGGATATTCCGACTAATTTGGTGTACAAGGTGCTTGAGCAACTGGCCCCGAGGGAGGGTGATTACTCCATTGAGGAAGTTGAGGAACTGGATCTTATGTTTGCCGAGGGCAGTATCGAATGGCCGTTAGTGTCGTAGAGTTGGTTGGTGGAGTGTGGACTAAGCCCAGCCGACCTTGGTATGTCGCTTTCTCTTTGCCGTTTATTGTTATTCCCGCTTAATTTTTTGGTCTATTTTTCCAGTAATGTTTACCGACGAGATGCTCCGAGAGCACTGAGCGGCCTTGAAGGAAAAATATTGCTCCTCTGATCCCTTGGCGCTTGAGGGACATATGGCAAAGAGGGCAAAGTCGCCGGATGTGACGAAGGCACCTGAGACATCAGCGAAGCAGACGGTGGCGAAGCCTCCAACTTCCTCACTGATAACTGCCGCCGCACTCGCGAAGTTGCGCTCGATTGCGAATGCGTGGGTGCCTTCATGGTCCGTCAAAGAAATGGACTAACTGGTGGAGCGGCTCAGTGCGCTGTAGGTCACCGAACACCTTGCTACTCCCCGTGACAAGGCGGCGCAGAAGGAGTCGGACGAGAAAGTTTACGCCAGGTGGGCGCATGCCACCTTTCTGGTAAGTGTGCTTTGGGTTGTCGAAACTCCATAGTATCGTGAAGTTGGTTGCTTGCTGAAGTTTGTTTCTTTTTCCTGTAGGAAACCCCCAACCTCTGTCGGAGATCATCGTTCTCCTCTCCATGATCTCCTTCCGACTCGCTTCGGACAGTTATGCCCGCCTCAGAAGTACATCGCTCCTCACCTTGTCGCTAGGAGTGGCGAGGTGTTCAGACTGACCTACAGTCAGGTGGGCGCATGCCACTGTTCGGGTAAGTGCGCTTTAGGTTGTCGAAACTCCATAGTATCGTGAAGTTGGTTGTTTGCTGAAGTTTGTTTCTTTTTCCTGTAGGCAACCCCCAACTGAGCCGAGCTGAAGATAAGGCGCGATGCGCTTCTGAGGCGGGCACAGCTGGCCGAAGCGAGTCAGAAGGAGATCATGGGTTGGAACGATGATCTCCGGCAGAGGTTAAGGGAGATGAAGGCGAACCTCGTAACGGAGAAGCATGCTCGAGAGGAGATGTCAAAGGAGAAGGCGGGGCTGGTGAAGGAGAAGCTGGCTTGGTAGGTGAGGGAGAAGGAAATGGTGGTCGATCGGAGGCCACCATCGACTGCTTCATCCTCGACCAAGATGAGTGTTACAACCTCGCCTACGAGCATATCCGGTGGAAGTACGAGGGTCTCGACCTCGAAGGCTTCGCCTTTGATATGCAACTGGACAACCAGCCTCGGAGTTCTACGGAAGAGCCTTTAAGGATGAGCGTATTCCGTCTCTTGGGCCTAAGGGCCCTGCGGTTCACGTTGAGCCCGCCTCCGCCGATGCCGTGAATGGAGAAGTGCCTCCCTCTCTTAGGCAGCAGATTTAGGAATTTTTCTTTCTTAGTTTTCTTTGTGTTTCAACCTAATAGCCCACCACCAAATTTATTTAGATTTTGGAATGAACAGTCTTTTTTAGCCGAACTTCTTATGTATAACACTTCTTTTCAGTACATAGTAGTTTTTGTGCCCATTGGTTTTGAGCGAAATCTTCGACCTTTTGATTTACTTCATGCGATTCTTGTCAGAGCCTCAAATGGCAACCCAAGAGGCGAATTGTTATGATGAACCTGCCTCGGATGACAATCTGATAGCCGAATTGTTAAGGGGAACATGCCTCAGATGACAATTCGAGGGCCGAGTTGTTAAGACGAACCAAATATTTTTTCAAGTTGCGTTTTGTGCCACATTCGTGAGTGCCTCGAATGATAATCCGGGGGCTGAGGTTGAGGAGAATTCAAATCTCTTCTCAAGTGGTGTTTTGTGCCACTTTCGTGGGTGCCTGAATGACAATCCGATGGTCGTGGTTGAGGAGAATTCAAATCTCTTCTCAAATGGCGTTTTCTATCGCTTTCGTGAGTACCTAGAATGGGAATATGAGGGCCAAATCGTCTAAGAGGATCTGCACCTCTTCGGAAGTTTTGGTGAGAGACGAAAGATATTTTTTTTTGTTGAAAACATCCTGAAATTCCATAAAACTTCATTGATTATCGATATAAGTAAACTTGAGTGCTGCCTTTCGGAGAGCGTTTATTACATAGACTTGCCTTAGCAGCTTTATTACAACTTTCTTGAAGCTTTGTATGGGGGCGTTAGGCACCTCTCCTTAAGCTTCATCAAATGTTTCACATTCCAAGTCCTTTTAATATCCTTACCCCCAAGGTCTTGAAGTCGGTAGGTCCCGTGGCATACCACTTTGGAGACCTTGTAAGGGCCCTCCCAGCTTGGAGCGACCTTTCCTTTCTAACTGGGTTTGGAGTTCAGGTTCGAGTTCAGGTCCTCGTTGAAGGTCAACACTCGAGGCAGAGGTATACTGATCTCTAGGGGGATTATCGCCTCAGATCCGAATGTAAGGCAATTCTCCCATCGGTCTTGGTTATTCTGTATGACCAGAGCACACTTAGAAGTTCCTCCACCCACAATCTTTTAGGAGACTCATCTAGTCTCTTCTTGAGGCCGTCTAGAATATGACGATTGGTCTTCTCGGTTTTACAATTAGACCGGGGATGTGAGATAGAGGAGAATCTCTGCTGGATCCCCAAGCCTGTGTAGAACTGGCGGAATCTCTTGCTAGCGAACTAAGTTCCATTGTCTGTAACGATGATTCGAGAGATCTCGAACCAGCAAATGATTTTCTTCTGGATTAACTGCTGAGCTTGGTGTTCTATGATGGTGGCCATGGTTCGATCTTGGTCCAATTCGTGAAGTAGTCGATAGCCACGACGAGGAATCCTCGCTGTTCGATTGCCCTGGGAAAGCGGTCGACTAGATCCATCCTCTAGATGACAAAGGGGGCCCGACTCGACATTGATTTGAGCTTTGCCTGAGGAGTGTGATTGATCGAGGAGAACCTTTGGCAGGGGGCGCACTGACAAATGAGCTCTTGTGCTTCTTGTAATACTGTTGGCCAGTAGCATTTCGTGGTTAAGGATTTTTTTGGCGAGGGACCTAGCTGCCATGTGGCATCTACCGGCACCCCCATGCATTTCCTTGAGGGGTGTACTGAGCTTCTTCGGGAGATAGGCATCAGTGATAGGCATCTGTCAATCATAGTGTATGACCATTTGAACAACACCCTTCCACGAGGGTGTACCTTTCCACTTTCACCCGGACCTTCCTCGCTTGTGTTCTTGCTGGACGAGAACGACTCTGAGAGCTATCTTGAATGCTGCGAGGGAGGTAGAGGGTCTCTCTTGGCTTGGGTTGCTGAGCAGTGGGGGGTTGATTAGGTACTCCTTCAGCTGAGCGAAGGCTTGTCGCTGAGGTTCTCCCCACTCGAAGTTCTTAGCCCCTCAGAGGGCTTTAAAGAAAGGGTGACGCTTCTTCCTAGACTTGGAGAAGAACCTTGACGGATTCAGTCTCATGTTGTTCCTATAATTGGGTTTAGCGGACAAAATGTTGATTACCTGTAACTGAAGAGAAAGATCTGTATTTATAGGTCTGTAGAGAGAATCACTCCCTTTGATTAGGGATTTAATCGGTTAATTATCTTCCTGATTTTAGGGGATTTGACTGCGAACCATAAATGTCTGGTCAATTTCCCTAATTGGACTTCATTTTGTCTTTATTCATAAGCAGTGCGGTGGGCCCCTGGATGGCCCATATTCTTGCAGTGGGACTGTAGTCGTCGTTAAAGGACTGCATTGCCCTTTGGATCTCCGAGATTTGGGCGGGGATCGCATGGTCGTGATTACTCGTGATTACCCACATCTGTAACACCCCGTACTTAAGCGGGTATATATATAATATTATATTTAGGTATATATATATATATATATATATATATATATATATATATATATAATAAAGAAAGAGATGAGATGTGTATGTGGTTGATTGTGGCATATAGAAGATCCTATGTGTATGTTCAAAAGATTTATGATGAGATTGGCCTATAAGATTGTCTATGGAGCTTATGCCGAAAACTATGGAAAATGGGAATGCATGCATGCATGGGTTGATGTGGCAGGTTTGGGAAATAAATCCCATATCGGAAAAATGTGGTGGACAAGTGTGAGTTATATAGGATTCCAAATGAGAAAGGTTTACCTATAGGGTTAACCCACCTTTTGATGGTGCCTGTGGTGGGCGTGGCTAGAGTTTTGTGTCCGTTCTTTCGCATGCGCGCACGTGTAGCCACGTGCGTAGCTGAGCCGGGCTCGGGGCGTTACAACATTACCAACCTTTTTTGCCTTCAATAGTGAAATGGACTAATTAAAAGCAATATAATTAAAAATGTGGACTATAGTACGTAAAATGAGGCAAAAACAGCGAAATAAGAAATCTCACGAAAGAAGCCAAAAATGTGGATTATAGCATACAAAATGAAGCCAAAACTGTAAAATACGAAATGTGAGTAAAGTGGCCGAAAGCTGTGGATTAACATACAAAATGAGGCCAAAATAGTGAAATACGATATGTCACGAAAGTGGCCGAAAACCGTGGACTATATAGCCCAAAAAATGATGTCAAAATAGAGAAATTCAAAATCTCACGAAACTGGCTGAAAAATGTGGACAATAGCTCACAAAAATGAGGTCAAAATAGTGAAATACGAAATATCACAAAGTAGTTGAAAAATGTGGTGGATTATAGCATACAAAATGAAGGCAAAACTTTAAAATATGAAGTGTGAGAAAAGTGATCGAAAATTGTGGACTATAGCCCATAAAATGATGCAAAAATAGTGAAATACGATATCTCATGAAAGTGGCCGAAAACTGTGGACCATAGTGTACAAAATGATGCAAAGCAGTGAAATAGGAAATGTGACGAAAGTGGCCAAAACTGTGGATTATAGCCCATGAAATGAGGCTAAAACAGTGAAATACGAAATCTCATGAAAGTAGCTAAAAAATGTAGATTATATCATCTAAAATGAAGGCAGAACTGTAAAATGCAAAATGTGAGGAAAGTGGCAAAAAACTGTGGACTAGTCCACAAAATGAGGCCAAAATAGTGAAATACGATATTTCACGAAAGTGGCCAAACACTGTGGAGTATATAGTCCACAAAATGTGGCCAAAACAGTGAAATATGAAATGTTACGAAAGTGGCCGAAAACTGTGGATTTTAGCCCATAAAATGAGGCCAAAACTATGAAATCCGAAATCTCACGAAAGTAACCGAAAAATGTGGATTGTAGCATATAAAATGAAGGCAAAACTATAAAATGCGAAATGTGAGGAAACTGGCAAAAAACCTTGGACTATAGTCCACTAAATGAGGCCAAAATAGTGAAATACGATATCTCACAAAAGTAGCCAAAAACTGTGGTGTATATAGCACATAAAATGAGGCCAAAATAGTGATATACGAAATTTCACGTATGTTGCCAAACTTGTGGACTATAGTCCATAAAAAAGTGAAATACGACATGTGACAAAAGTGGGATGAAACTGTGGACTATAGCCCACATAATGAGGCCATAACAGAGTAAGGTCTCACGAAAGTGGCCGAAATCTGTGGACTACAACCCACAAAATGATGTCAAAATAGAGAAATTCGAAATTTCACGAAAGTGGCCGAAAAATGTGGACAATATAGCACACAAAATGAGGCCAAAACAGTAAAATTCGAAATCTCACCAAAGTAGCCGAAAATGTGGATTATAGCATACAAATTGAAGCCAAAACCGTAAAATATGAAATGTTAAGAAAGTGGTAAAAAACTGTGGACTTTATACCCCACAAAATGAGGCCAAAACAGTTAAATATGAAATGTGACTTAAGTGGTCGAAAACTGTGGATTATTGTCCACAAAATGAGGCCAAAAATAGTGAAATACGATAGTTCATGAAAGTGGCCGAAAACTGTGGACTATATAGCTCACAAAATGACGTCAAAACAGTGAAATTCGAAATCTCACTTAAGTGCCCGAAAATTGTGGACAATAGCCCACAAAAATGAGGTCAAAACAGTGAAATATGAAATTTTACGAAAGTAGCCGAAAAATGCGGATTATATAGCATACAAAATGAAGGCAAAACTGTATAATAGGAAATTTGAGGAAAGTGGTCGAAATTTGTGGACTACAGCCCCAAAAATGATGCAAAAATAGATAAATACGATATCTCCCGAAAGTTGCCGAAAACTGTGGATTATATAGCCCACAAAATGAGGCGAAGACAGTGAAATAGGAAATGCGACGAAAGTGGCCAAAAATTGTAGATTATAGGCCACCAAATGATGTCAAAATGGTGAAATACGAAATCTCACGAATGTGGCCGTAAATGTGGATTATTGCATACAAAATGAAGCCAAAACTGTAAAATATGAAATGTGAGGAAAGTGGCCGAAAACGTTGGACTATATAGCCCACAAAATGAAGCCAATACAGTGAAATATGAAATGTGTCGTAAGTGGCAAAATACTGTGAATTATAGCCCACAAAATAAGGTCAAAACAGTTAAATACGAAATTTCACGAATGTCGTCAAAACTTGTGGATAGCCCACAAATTGAGGTAAAAAAAGTGAAGTACGGCATGTGACGAAAGTGATAAAAAATGTGGACTACAGTGCAATACGACATCTCTCGAAATCGGCCATAAACAGTGGACTATATTGCCCATAAAATGATGCCAACAGAGAAATTCGAAATCACTCAAAAGCAGCCAAAATAGTGAAATACGAAATCTCGCGGAAGTAGCCGGAAAATATGGATTATAGCATTCCAAATGAAGGCAAAACGGTAAAATACGAAATGTGAGGAAAGTGTCCGAAAACTGTGGACTATAGCCTGCAAATTGATGCAAAAATAGTGAAATACGATATCTCACGATAGTGGCTGAAAACTATGGACTATATTGCACACAAAATGAGGCCAAAATAGTAAAATAGAAAATGAGACGAAATTGGCCGAAAACAGCAGATTATAGCACAAAATGAGGCCAAAACAGTGCAATACGAAATCTCACGAAAGTAGCCGAAAAATGTAGATTATAGCATACAAATTGAATGCAAAACCGTAAAATACGAAATGTGAAGAGAGTGGCCAAAAACTGTGGACTTATAGCCCACAAAATGAGGCTAAAACAATGAAATACAAAATTTCACGAATGTTGCCAAACTTGTGGACTATAGCCCACAAATTGAGGTCAAAACAGTGAAATACGACATGTGATGAAAGTGGCAAAAAACTGTAGATTATAGCTCACAAAATGAGGCCAAAAAAGCGAAAGACATCCCTCGAATGCGGCCGAAAATTATGAACTGTAGTCCACAAAATGATGCAAAAACAGAGAAATTCAAAATATCACGAAAGTGGCCGAAAAATGTGGACTCCAACCCAAAAAATGAGGCCAAAACAGTGAAATACAAAATCTCACGAATGGAGCCGAGAAATGTGGATTACAACATACAAAATGAAGTCAAAATTGTAAAATATGAAATGTGAGAGTGACCGAAAACTGTGGACTAAACCACGCAAAATGTGACCAAAATAGTGACATACGTTATCTCACGAAAGTAGCAAAACACTAACTAAATAGCCCACAAAATGAGGCGAAAATAATGAAATACAACATTGACGAAGGTGGCAAACAAATGTGGATAGCCCATAAAATTAGGCTAAAACAGTGAAATACAAAAGTAGCCGAAAAATGTGGACTATATTGCCGACAAAATGAGGGCAAAAATTTGAAATATCACGAAAGTGGCCGAAAATGTGGACTATAGCCCACAAAATACGGACAAAACGGTGAAACACGATATCTTACGAAAGTAGCTGGAAAATGTTGATTATTGCATAAAAATGATGGCAAAACTGTAAAATACGAAATGTGAGGAAAATGCCCTAAAAGTGTGGACAAATAGCCCACAAAATGAGGGCTAAATAGTGAAATACGATATCTCACAAAAGTGGCAAAAAACTGTGGGCTAAAGAGCCCACAAAATGATGTCAAAACAGAGAAATTCGAAATATAACGAAGTGGCACAAAAATGTCGTCTATAACCCACAAAATGAGGTAAAAACAGTGAAATACAAAATCTCACGAAAATAGCAAAAAAATATGGATTATATCATACAAAATGAGGGAAAACTGTAAAATACGAAATGTGAGGAAAGTGGCCGAAAACTGTGGGCTATATATAGCCCACAAAATGTTGCAAAAATAGTGAAATACGACATCTCACGAAAGTGGCCGAAAACTGAGGACAATGTAGCCTACTAAATGAGGTCAAAACAGTGAATAGTAAATGTGACGAAAGTGGCTGAAAACTGCTGATTAGCCCACAAAATGAGGCTAAAATAGTAAAATACGAAATCTCACGAAAGTAGTCGGAAAATGTGGATTATCGCATATAAATTGAAGGCAAAACTGTAAAATGCGAAATGTGAGGAAAGTAGCAAAAAACTGTGGACTATATATTATAGCACACAAAATGAGGCCAAAAAAGTGAAATACGATATCTCACTAAAACGACAAAAAACTGTGGACTGTGTAGCCCATAAAATGAAGCCAAAACAGTGAAATAGGGAATGTGATGAAATTGGTCGAAAATTGTGGATTATAACCACAGAATAAGGCCAAAACTCTGAAATACGAAATTTCACAAATTTTGCCAAACTTGTGGACTACAGGCCACAAGCTGAGTCCAAAATAGTGAAATACGATATCTCACGAAAGTAGCCTAAAAATATGGATTATAGCATACAAAATGATGGCAGAACTGTACAATACCAAATGAGAGGACAATACGAAAACTGTGGACTATTTCCTATAAAATGAGGCCAAAATTGCGAAATACGATATCTCACGAAAGTTGTCGAAAACTGCGAACTATATATCCTACAAAATGAGGCTAGCGAAATAAGAAATGTGACGAAAGTGGCTGAAAACTGTGGATTATTGCCGACAAAATGAGGTCAAAACAGTGAAATACAAAATTTCACAAATGTTGCCAAAACTTGTGGACTATAGCCCACAAATTGATTCCAAAATAGTGAAATACAACATGTGACGAGAGAGGCAAAAAAACTGGGGACGATAGCCCAAAACAACGAAATACGACATCTCACAAAATTGGCCGAAAACTGTGGGCTATATCGCCCACAAAATGATGCCAAAATAGAGAAATTTGAAATCTCACTAAAATGTCCGAAAATTGTGGACTACAGCACACAAAAATAAGGTCAAAACAGTGAAATACAAAATCTCACGAAAGTAGCCGAAAAATATAGATTATAGCATACAAAATGAAGGCAAACTGTAAAATACGAAATGTGTGGAGAGTGGTTGAAAACTATGGACTATATAGCCCACAAAATGAGGCCAAAACAGTGAAATACGAAATTTCACGAATGTTGCCAAACTTGGGGACTATAGCCCACAAATTGAGGTAAAAACACTGAAATACCACATGTGACGAAAGTGGCTAAAAACTGTGGATTAAAGCCCACAAAATGAGTCCAAAACAGAGAAAGACATCTCACGAAAGTAACCGAAAACAATGAACTGTAGTCCACAAATTCATGGCAAAAACAGAGAAATTCAAAATCTCACGAAAGTGGCCGAAAAATGTGGACTACAACGCACAAAATGAGGCAAAACAGAAAAATACAAATCTCACGAAAGTAGCTGAGAAATGTGGATTACAACATACAAAATGAAGCTAAGACTGTATATACGAAATGCGAGGAAAGTGGCCGAAAACTGTGGATGAAATGATGTCTAAATGATGTCTAAATGTGAGGAAAGTGGCCGAAAAAATCTCACGAAATTGGCCGAAAACTGTCGAATATAGCCCACAAATGAGGCTAAAACGATCAAATATGAATTTTCACGAAAACGGCCGGAAACTGTGGACTATAACTCAGAAAATGTGCCTAAAACATTAAAATACGAAATTTCATTAAAGTGATCGAATACAATGCACTATAGCCCACAAAATGAGATAAATAAAAATTCTCATGAAAGTGGCCGAAAATTGGGGACTATAGCCCACAAATAGGGCTAAAAAAGTTAAACACAAAAATTCACGAAAACGGCCGGAAACTGTGGACAAAATGAGGCCAAAACTGTAAAATACGAAATCCAATGAAAATTATCGAATACAGTGGACGATAGCCTACAATGAGGCTAAAACAGTCCAATAAAAAATTTCACGAAATCCCCCGAAAACAGTGGACGATAGCCCACAAAATGAGGGACATAAAAAATCTTCCGAAAGTGGCCGAAAACAGTGGAATATAACCTTCCGAAAGTGGCCGAAAATGAGGCCAAAACTGCAAAATGCGAAATCCAATGAAAGTTATGGAATACAGGTGGACGATAGCCCACAATGAGGCTAAAACAGTCCAATACAAAATTTCACGAAATCCACCGAAAACAGTGGACCATAGCCCACAAAATGAGGGACATAAAAAATCTTCCGAAAGTGGCCGAAAAAAGTGAAATATAACCCACAAAATGAGGCCAAAACAGTAAAATACGAAATCTCATAAAATTGTTCTAAAACCGTGTACTAAAGCCCACAAAATGAGGGAAATAAAACTTCTCACGAAAGTGGCCGAAAACAATGGACTATAGCCCACAAATAGGGCTAATAAAGTCAAATACAAAAATTCACAAAAATGGTCGGAAACAGTGGATTATAACCCACAAAATAAGGTAAAAATAGTAAAATACAAAATCTCATGAAAGTGTTCGAAAACAGTGCACCACAAAATGAGGGAAATAGAAAATCTCACGAAAGTGGACAAAAACTGTGGACTATAGCCCACAAATGAGTCTAAAACAGTCAAATTCAAAATTTCATAAAAGTGATCGAAAACAGTGGACGATAGCCCACAAAATGAGGGAAATAAAAATCTCACGAAAGCAAAAACTGTGCACTATAGCCAACAAATGAGGGCAAAACATTCAAATCCAAAATTTCACGAAAACGGCTGGAAACTGTAGATTCTAACCCACAAAATGAGGCCAAAACAGCAAAATACGAAATCTCATTAAACTGATCGACAACAGTGTAGAAATAAGAGAAATACAAAAATTCACGAAAACGGCCAGAAGCTGTGGACTAGCCCACAAAATTAGGCCATAACAGTAAAATACGAAATCTCATGAAAGTGATCGAAAAAGAGTACTATAGCCCACAAAATGAGGGAAATAAAAAATCTCACGAAAGGGGCCGAAAATGAGACCAAAATAGTAAAATACGAAATCTCGTGAAATTAATCAAAAACAGTGTAGTATAGCCCACAAAGTGAGGGAAATAAAAAATCTGATGAAAGTGGCCGAAAACTATGGACTAGCCCACAAATGAGGCCAAAACGGTCAAATACGAATTCTCACGAAAACGGTCAGAAACTGTGGACTATAAACAAGAAAATGTGCCCAAAACAGTAAAAATAAGAAATTTCATGAAATTGATTGAATACAGTGTACTATATAGCCCACAAAATGAGGAAAATAAAAATTCTCACAAAAGTGGCCGAAAACTGTGGACCATATAGCCCACAAATAGGGCTAAAAAAGTCAAATACCAAATTTCACGAAATGACCGGAAATTGTGGACTATAACCCACAAAATGAGGCCAAAAATGTAAAATATGAAATCTCAAAAAATTGATCGAAAACAGCGTACTATTGCACAGAAATGAGGGAAATAAAAAATCTCACGAAAGTCCCCGAAAACTATGGACTATAACCCACAAATGAGGCTAAAACAGTAAAATACAAAATTTCACGAAAACGGCCGGAAACTGTGGATTATAACGCACAAAATGAGGCCAAAACAATAAAATGAGGCCAAAACAATAAAAGATCTCATGAAAGTGATCGAAAACAATGTACTATATAGCCCCCAAAATGAGACCAAAACAGTAAAATACGAAATCTCACGAAATTGATCGAATACATTGTACTATATCCCACAAAATGAAGGAAATGAAAATTTTCACGAAAGTGCTAGAAAACAGTGGACTATAGCCCACAAATGAGGCTAAAACTGTCAAATACAAAAAATTACGAGAACAGTCGGAAACTATGGACAATAACCCACAAAATGAAGCCAAAACAGTAAAATACGAAATCTCATAAAAGTGATCGAAAACAATGTACCATAGCGCACAAAATGAAGAAAATAAAAAATCTCACGAAAGTGGCCGAAAACTGTGGACTATTGCCGTCAAATGAGGCTAAAACAGTCAAATACAAAATTTCATGAAGTTGGACGGAAACTGAGGACTATAACCCACAAAATGAGGCCAAAAAAGTAAAATACGAAATCTCATGAAAGTGATCGAAAAAAGAGTACTATAGCCAACAAAATATGAGAAATAAAAAATCTCACGAAAGTGACCGGAAACTGCGGACAATAACCCAAAAAATTAGGCCAAAATAGTAAAATACGAAATCTTTTGAAATTGATCGAAAACAATGTACTATAGCACAGAAATGACTGAAATAACAAATCTCACGAAAGTGGCCGAAAACTGTGGACTATAGCCCACAATTGAGGCTAAAACAGTCAAATGAAAAATTTCACATAAACGACCGGAAACTGTGAATTATAACTCACAAAATGATGCCAAAACAATAAATTACGAAATCTCATTAAATTGATCGAAAACAGTGTATTATAGCCCCCAAAATGAGAGAAATAAAAATTCTCACGAAAGTGGTCGAAAACTATGGATTATAGCCACTAATGAGGCTAAAACATTCGAATACAAATTTTCACGAAAACTGCCGAAAACTGTGGACAAAACCCACAAAATGAGTCCAAAACAGTAAAATACGAAATCTCATGAAATTAACAGAAAACAATGTACTATTATCCACAAAATGAGGGAAATAAAAATCTCACAAAAGTGGCCGAAAACTGTGGACTATAGCCCACAAATGAGGCTAAAACAATCAAATACAAAATTTCACAAAAACGACCAGAAACTGTGGATTATATAACTCACAAAATGAGGCCACAACAGTAAAATACGAAATCTCATTAAATTGATCGAAAACAGTGTACTATAACCACCAAAATGAGAGAAATAAAAATTCTCACGAAAACGGCCGAAAACAATGAACTATAGCCCACAAATGAGGCTAAAACATTCGAATACAAATTTTCACAAAAACGGCCGGAAACTGTGGACTATAGCCCACAAAATGAGGCCAAAACAGTAAAGTACGAAATCTCATTAAATTAATCGAAAACAGTGTACTATTGTCCACAAATGAGGGAAATAAAAATCCCACAAAATTGGCCGAAAACTGTGCACTATAGCCCACAAATGAGGCTTAAAAAGGTAAAAAATACAAAAATTCACGAAAACGGCCGGAAGCTGTGGAGTAGCCCACAAAATTAGGCCATAACAGTAAAATACGAAATCTCATGAAAGTGATCGAAAAAGAGTACTATAGCCCACAAAATGAGGGAAATAAAAAATCTCACGAAAGGGGCCGAAAATGAGACCAAAATAGTAAAATACGAAATCTCATGAAGTTAATCAAAAACAGTGTAGTATAGCCCACAAAGTGAGGGAAATAAAAAATATGACGAAGTGGCCGAAAACTATGGACTAGCCCACAAATGAGGCCAAAACGGTCAAATACGAATTGTCACGAAAACGGTCGGAAACTGTAGACTATAAACAAGAAAATGTGCCCAAAACAGTAAAAATAAGAAATTTCATGAAAGTGATTGAATACAGTGCACTATATAGCCCACAAAATGAGGGAAATAAAAATTCTCACAAAAGTGGTCGAAAACTGTGGACCATATAGCCCACAAATAGGGCTAAAAAAGTCAAATACCAAATTTCACGAAACGACCGGAAATTGTGGACTATAACCCACAAAATGAGGCCAAAAAGTAAAATATGAAATCTCAAAAAATTGATCGAAAACAGTGTACTATTGCACAGAAATGAGGGAAATAAAAAATCTCACGAAAGTCCCCGAAAACTATGGACTATAGCCCACAAATGAGGCTAAAACAGTAAAATACAAAATTTCACGAAAACGGCCGGAAACTGTGGATTATGACGCACAAAATGAGGCCAAAACAATAAAATGAGGCCAAAACAATAAAAGATCTCATGAAAGTGATCGAAAACAATGTACTATATAGCCCCCAAAATGAGACCAAAACAGTAAAATACGAAATCTCACGAAATTGATCGAATACATTGTACTATATCCCACAAAATGAAGGAAATAAAAATTCTCACGAAAGTGGCCGAAAAATGTGGACTATATAACCCACAAATGAGGCTAAAAAAGTTGAATACAAAAATTCACGAAAATGGGAGGAAACTGTGGACCCACAAAATGAGGCCAAAACAGTAAAATACGAAATCTCATGAAAGTGGTCGAAAAAAGAGTACTGCAGCTCACAAAATGATAAAAATAAAAAATCTCATGTAATTGGCCTAAAACTGTGAACTATAGGGCACTAATGAGGCTAAATAAGTCAAATACAAAAATTTTCACGAAAACGGCCGGAAACTGTGGACTATAACCCACAAAATGAGGCCAAAACAGAAAAATACGAAATCTCAAGAAAGTGATCGAAAACATTGTACCATAGCCCACAAAATGAGGGAAATAAAAATCTCAGGAAAGAGGCTGAAAACTGTGGCCTATAGCCCACAAATGAGGCTAAAACAGTCAAATACAAAATTTCACGAATATAACTGGAAATAGTGGATAATATCCCACAAAATGGGGGACAAAAAAAATCTTCCAAAATGGCCGAAAATTGTTTACGATAGCCCACAAATGAGGCGAGAAAAGTCAAATACAAAAATTCACTAAAACGGTCGGAAACTATGGACTGTAACCCACAAAATGAGGTCAAAATAGTAAAATACGAAATCTCATAAAAGTGATCGAAAAAAGAGTACTAGACCCCAAAATGAGGGAAATAAAAAGTCTTACGAAATTGGCCGAAAACTTTGGACTATAGCCCACAAATTTGGTTAAAACGAACACATAATTTTTTTTACGAAAACGGCCGAAAACTGTGGACTATATATAACCCACAAAATGTGCCCTAAAACAGCAACATACAAAATCTCTTGAAAGTGATCGAAAAAGTGTACTATAGCCAACAAAATATGGAAAATAAAAAACTCACGAAAGTGACCAGAAAACTGTGGAATACAGCCCACAAAATGAGGCTAAAAGAGTCAAAACCAAATTTCACGAAACGACCGGAAACTGTGGACTGACCCACAAAATGATGCCAAAATAGTAAAATACGAAATCTCAAGAAAGTGATCGAAAACAGTGTACAATAGCCCAGAAAATGAGAAATAAAAATTCTCACGAAAGTGGCCGAAAACTATGGACTATAGCGCACAAATGGGGCCAAAACAGTCAAATACAAATTTTCACGAAAATGGCCGGAAACAGTAGATAATAACCCACAAAATGTGGCCAAAACTGTAAAATACGAAATCTCAAGAAAGTGATCAAAAACATTGTGCTATATAGCACACAAAATGAGGGAAATAAAAAAACTCACCAAAGTGACAAAAAACGGAGGACTATAGCCAACAAATGAGGCTAAAACAGTCAAATACAAATTTTCACGAATACAACTGGAAATAGTGGACGATAGCCCACAAAATGAGGTACATAAAAAATCTTCCGAAAGTGGCCGAAAACTGTGGACTATAGCTCTCAATGAGGCTAAAAAAATCAAATACAAAAATTCATGAAAACGGCCGGAAGCTGTGGACTATAACCCACAAAATGAGGCCAAAACAGTAAAATACGAAATCTCATGAAAGTGATCGAAAACAGTGTACCATAGCCCACAAAATGAGGAAAATAAAAATCTCACGAAAGTGGCCGAAATTAGAGGACTATAGCCCACAAATGAGGCTATAACAGTAAAATACAAAATTTCACGAAGGCGGCCGGAAACAGAGGGCTATAACCCACAAAATGAGGCTAAAACAGTAAAATACGAAATCTCATGAAAGTGATCGAAAAAAGTGTACTATGGCCAACAAAATATGGGAAATAAAAAATCTCACGAAAGTGACCGAAAACTGTGGACTACAGCCCACAAAATGAGGGTAAAAAAGCCAAATACCAAATTTCACGAAACAACCGGAAACTGTGGACTATAACCCACAAAATGAGGCCAAAATAGTAAAATACGAAATCTCAAGAAATTGATCGAAAACAATGTACTATTGCAGAGAAATGGGGGAAATAAAAAATCTAACGAAAGTGGCTGAAAACGGAGGACTATAGCGCACAAATGAGGCTAAAACAGTAAAATACAAAATTTCACGAAAACGGCAGGAAACTGTGCATTATAACCCACAAAAGGAATCCAAAACAGTACAATACAAAATTTTATGAAAGTGATCGAAAACAATGTACTATATAGCCCACAAAATGATGGAAATAAAAAATGTTACAAAAATTGCCGAAAACCGTAGACCACAAATGAGGCTAAAAAAGTCGAATACAAAATTTCACGAAAATGGTCGGAAATTGTGGAATATAACCCACAAAATGAGGCCAAAATAATAAAATACGAAATCTCATAAAAGTGATCGAAAAAAGAGTACTATAGCCCACAAAATGAAGGAAAGAAAAAATCTCACAAAAGGGGCCGAAAACTGTGGACTGCCCACAAATGAGGCTAAAAACAGTCAAAAACAAAATTTTACGAAACGACCGAAAACTGTGGACTATAACCCACAAAATGAAGCCAAAATAGTGAAATACGAAATCTCAAGATATTGATCGAGACTATATAGCCCACAAAATGGGGAAAATAAAAATCTCACGAAAGTGACCGAATACTGTGGACTATAGCCCACAAATGAGGCTAAAACAATAAAAAAAAAATTTCACAAAAACAACTGGAAGCAGTGGTTGATAACCCACAAAATAAGGCCAAAACAGAAAAATACGAAATCTCAAGAAAGTGATCAAAACATTGTACCATAGCCCACAAATTGAGAGAAATAAAAAATCTTAAAAAAGTGGCCGAAAATTGTGGACTATAGCCCACAAATGAGGCTAAAACAGTCAAATATAAAAATTCACGAAAACGGCAGGAAACTATGAACAATAACCTACAAAATGGGGCCAAAACAGTAAAATTTGAAATCTCATGAAATTAATCAAAAACAGTGTACTATAGCAAACAAAGTGAAGGAAACAAAAATTTCATGAAAGTGGCCGAAAACTGTGGACTATAGCCAACAAATGAGGCTAAAACCGTCAAATACAAATTTTAACCAAAACGGACAGAAACTGTGGACTATATATAACCCACAAAATGTGCCCAAAATAGTAACATACGAAGTCTAATGAAAGTGATCGAATACAGTGTAGTATAGCTCCCATAATAAGGGAAATAAAAATTCTCACGAAAGTGGTTGAAAACGGTGGACTATAGCCCACAAAGAGGTTTAAAAAGTCAAATACAAAAATACACGAAAACGGACCCACAAAATGAGGCCAAAACAGTAAAATACGAAATCTCATGAAAGTGATCGAAAACAGTGTACCATAGCCCACAAAATGAGGAAAACAAAAAATTTCACGAAAGTGACCGAAAACTGTGGACTATAGCCCACAAAATGAGGCTTAAAAAGTCAAATACCAAATTTCACGAAACGACCGTAAACTGTGGACTATAACCCACAAAATGAGGCCAAAATAGTAAAATACGAAATCTCAAGAAAGTGATCGAAATCAGTGTACGATAGCCCAGAAAACGAGAGGAAAAAAAATTCTCGCGAAAGTGGTCGAAAACTATGGACTATAGCACACAAATGAGGACAAAACAATCAAATACAAATTTTCACGAAAACAGTCGAAAACAGTAGACAACCTACAAAATGAGGCCAAAACAGTAAAATACAAAATCTCGTGAAAGTGATCGAAAACAATGTACTCTATAGCCCACAAAATGAGGATAATAAAAATTCTCACAAAAGTGGACGAAAACTGAGGACTATAGCCCACAAATGAGGCTAAAACGATCAAATACAAGTTTTCATGAAAACAGCCGGAAAATGTGGACTATAACTCACAAAATGTGTTCAAAACAATAAAATACGAAATCTAATGAAAGTAATCGAATACAGTGTGCTATAGCCCACAAAATGAGAGAAATAAAAAATCTCACGAAAGTGGTCGAAAACTGAGGACTGTAGCCCACAAATGAGGCTAAGATAGTCAAATACAAAATTTCACGAATATAACTGGAAATAGTGGACAATAGCCCATAAAATGAGGTGTAACACCCCATACTTAAGATGGTATATATATAATATTATATATAGAAATATATATATTAATATATATATATATATATAATAAATAAATAATAAAAAGAGATGGATGGATTTGGTTGTTGGTCCATAAAGAGATCCTATGGGATATTGATCAAAAGGATGGATGATATGGCCTATAGGATCTACTATGGGGTCATGCATGGAATTAATGAATGAAAGAGAATGCATGCATGCTTTGGTTGAAAATGACGTGAGTTGGCATGGGAAGAAATCCCATATCGGAATTGTGTAGGAAGGAGAGTGAGTATATATTAGGAAAACCAAGTGATTAAGGTACTTAAGGGTTAACCCACCTTTTGATGGTGTAGAACCCTGTATTTTCAAATATTATTTTAAATATTTAATTTTGTGGGGAAAAAAAATCTCACAAAAGGGACCGAAAACTTCGAACTATAACCCACAAAATGGGGCCAAAACAGTAAAATACGAAATCACATGAAAGTGATCGAATACAGTGTACTATAGCCCACAAAATGAGGGAAATAAAAAATCTCACGAAAGTGGCCGAAATTTGTGGACTATAGCTCACAAATGAGGCTAAAACAATCAAATACAAAATTTTACAAAAACGACCGGAAACAGAGGACTATAACCCGTAAAATGAGGCCAAAACAGTGAAATACGAAATCACATGAAAGTGATCGAAAAAAGTGTACTGTAGCCAACAAAATGTGGGAAATAAAAAATTTCACAAAAGTGACCGAAAACTGTGGGATATTGCCCACAAAAAGAGGCTAAAAAGTACAACACTAAATTTCACGAAACAACCAGAAACTATGGATTATAACACTCAAAATGAGGCCAAAATAGTAAAATACAGAATCTCAAGAAATTGATCAAAAACAGTGTACTATTGCACATAAAATGACCGGAAACTGTGGACAATAACCCATAAATTGAGGTCAAAATAGCAAAATATAAAATCTCATGAAAGTGATCGAAAATAATGTACTATATTGCCCACAAAATGATGGAAATAAAAAATCTCACAAAAGTGGCGGAAAACCGTGGACTGCGCAAATGAGCCTAAAACGGTCAAATACAAATTTTTACGAAAACGGCCGGAAATTGTGTATTGCCCAAAACAGTAAAATAGAAATCTCATGAAAGTGATTGAATACAGTGTACTATAGCACACAAAATGAGGGAAATAAAAAATCTTACGAAAGTGGCCGAAAACAGTGGACTATAGCCCACAAATGAGGCTAAAACTGTCAAATACAAAAAATTACGAGAACAGCCGGAAACTATGGACAATAACCCACAAAATGAAGCCAAAACAGTAAAATACGAAATCTCATAAAAGTGATCGAAAACAATGTACCATAGCCCACAAAATGAAGAAAATAAAAAATCTCACGAAAGTGGCCGAAAACTGTGGACTATTGCCGTCAAATGAGGCTAAAACAGTCAAATACAAAATTTCATGAAGTTGGCCGGAAACTGAGGACTATAACCCACAAAATGAGGCCAAAAAAGTAAAATACGAAATCTCATGAAAGTGATTGAAAAAAGAGTACTATAACCAACAAAATATGGGAAATAAAAAATCTCACGAAAGTGACCGGAAACTGCAGACAATAACCCAAAAAATTAGGCCAAAATAGTAAAATACAAAATCTCTTGAAATTGATCGAAAACAATGTACTATAGCACAGAAATGACTGAAATAACAAATCTCACGAAAGTGGCCGAAAACTGTGGACTAAAACAGTCAAATGAAAAATTTCACATAAACGACCGGAAACTGTGAATTATAACTCACAAAATGATGTCAAAACAGTAAATTACGAAATCTAATTAAATTGATCGAAAACAGTGTATTATAGCCCCCAAAATGAGAGAAATAAAAATTCTCACGAAAGTGGTCGAAAACTATGGACTATAGCCACTAATGAGGCTAAAACATTCGAATACAAAAATTCACGAAAACTGTCGAAAACTGTGGACAAAACCCACAAAATGAGGCCAAAACAGTAAAATACGAAATGTCATGAAATTAACAGAAAACAATGTACTATTATCCACAAAATGAGGGAAATAAAAATCTCACAAAAGTGGCCGAAAACTGTGGACTATAGCCCACAAATGAGGCTAAAACAATCAAATACATAATTTCACAAAAACGACCAGAAACTGTGGATTATATAACTCACAAAATGAGGCCAAAACAGTAAAATACGAAATCTCATTAAATTGATCGAAAACAGTGTACTATAACCACCAAAATGAGAGAAATAAAAATTCTCACGAAAACGGCCGAAAACAATGAACTATAGCCCACAAATGAGGCTAAAACATTCGAATACAAATTTTCACAAAAACGGCCGGAAATTGTGGACTATAGCCCACAAAATGAGGCCAAAACAGTAAAATAAGAAATCTCATTAAATTAATCGAAAACAGTGTACTATTGTCCACAAATGAGGGAAATAAAAATCCCACAAAAGTGCTCGAATTTTGTGGACTTTAGCCTACAAATGAGGCTAAAACAGTCAAATACAAAATTTCAGGAACACAACTGGAAACTGTGGACTATAACCCACAAAATGAGGGACATAAAAAATCTTCCAAAAGTGGCAGAAAACTGTGGACTATAGCCCACAAAATGAGGGACATAAAAAATCTTCCAAAAGTGGCCGAAAACTGTGGATTATAGCCCACAAATGAGGCTTAAAAATTCAAATGCAAAATTTCACGAAACGACCGGAAACTGTGGACTAAAGCCCCCAAAATGAGGGACATAAAAAATCTTCCGAAAGTGGTCGAAAACTGTGGACTATAACCCACAAAATGAGGCCAAAACGGTAAAATACGAAATCTCAAAAATAGATCGAAAACAGTGTACTATAGTACATACTTGAGAGAAGCAAAAATTCTCACGAAAGTGGCCGAAAACTATGGACTATAGCGCACATATGAGGTTAAAATAGTCAAATACAAATTTTCACAAAAACGATCGGAAACTGTTGACAATAACCCATAAAATGAGACCAAAATAGTCAAATCCGATATCTCGTGTAAGTGATCGAAAACAATGTACTATATAGCCCACAAAATGAGAGAAATAAAAAATCTCACAAAAGTGGCCGAAAACCGTGGACTATATCCCGCAAATGAGGCTAAAACTGTCAAATACAAATTTTCAGGAAAACCACCGGAAACTGTGGACGATAGCCGACAAAATGAGGGACATAAAAAATATTACGAAGGTGGCCAAAACTATGGACTATATAGCTCACAAATGAGGCTTAACAAGTCAAATACAAAAATTCACGAAAACGGCCGGAAACTGTGGACTATATAACCCACAAAATGAAGCCAAAACAGTAAAATACGAATTCTCTTGAAATGATCGAAAAAAGAGTGTTATAGCACACAAAATGAGGAAAATAAAAAATCTCATGAAAGAGGCCGAAAACTGTGGACTATAGCCCACAAATGAGGCTAAAACAGTCAAAAACAAAATTTCACGAAACGGCTGTAAACTATGGACTAACCCACAAAATCAGGCCAAAATCGTAAAATACGAAATCACATAAAATTGATCGAAAACAGTGGACTATAACCCACAAATGAGACTAAAAAAGTCAAATACAAAAATTCACGAAATCAGCCGGAGACTATGGACTATAACCCACAAATGAGGCCAAAACAGTAAAATACGAAGTCCCATGAAAGTGATCGAAAACAGTGTACCATAGCCCACAAAATGAAGAAAATAAAAAAATCTCACAAAAGTGGCCGAAAACTGTGGACTATAGCCCTCAAATGTGGCTAAAACAGTCATAAAAAATTACATGAAGTCGGCCGGAAACTAAGAACTATAACCAACAAAATGAGGCCAAAAAAGTAAAATACGAAATCTCATGAAAGTGATCGAAAAAAGTGTACTGTAGCCAACAAAATGTGGGAAATAAAAAATATCACCAAAGTGACTGAAAACTGTGGACCATAGACCACAAATGAGGCTAAAAAAGTCAAATACAAATTTCACGAAACGACCGTAAACTGTGGACTATAACCCACAAAATTAGGCCGAAATAGTAAAATACAAAATCTCTCTTCAAATTGATCGAAAACAGTGTACTATAGCACAGAAATAAGGGAAATAAAAAATTTAACGAAAGTGGCTGAAAACTGTGGACTATAGCTCACAAATGAGGTTAAAACATTCAAATACAAAAGTTCACAAAAACGACCAGAAACTGTGGATTATAAGTCACAAAATGAGGTCAAAACAGTAAAATACGAAATCTCATTAAATTGATCGAAAACAGTGTACTATAGCCCCCAAAATGACAGAAATAAAAATTCTCACGAAAGTGACCGAAAACTATGGACTACAGCCCACAAATGAGGCTAAAACATTTGAATACTAATTTTCACGAAAACGGTCGTAAACTGTGGACAATAGCCCACAAAATGAGGCCAAAACAATAAAATACGAAATCACATGAAATTAATCGAAAACAGTGTACTGTTGTCCACAAAATGAGAGAAATAAAAATATCACAAAAGTTCCCGAAAACTGTGGACTTTAGCCTCCAAATGAGGCTAAAACAGTCAAATACAAAATTTCACGAACACAACTGGAAACAGTGGACTATAAGCCACAAAATGAGGGACATAAAAAATCTTCCAAAAGTGGCCGAAAAGTGTGGACTATAGCCCACAAAATGAGGGACATAAAAAATCTCCCAAAAGTGGCCGAAAACTGTGGACTATAGCCCACAAATGAGGCTTAAAAAGTCAAATGCAAAATTTCACGAAACCACCGGAAACTGTGGACTAAAGCCCACAAAATGAGGGACATAAAAAATCTTCCGAAAGTGGTCGAAAACTGTGGACTATAACCCACAAAATGAGACCAAAATAGTAAAATCCGATATCTCGTGAAAGTGATCGAAAACAATGTACTATATAGCCCACAAAATGAGAGAAATAAAAAATCTCACAAAAGTGGCCTAAAACCGTTGACTATATTCCGCAAATGAGGCTAAAATGGTCAAATACAAATTTTCACGAAAACGACCGAAAACTATGGACGATAGCCGACAAAATGAGGGACATAAAAAATATTACGAAGGTGGCCAAAACTATGGACTATATAGCTCACAAATGAGGCTTAACAAGTCAAATACGAAAAATCACGAAAATGGCCGGAAACTGTGGACTATAACCCACAAAATGAAGCCAAAACAGTAAAATACGAATTCTCTTGAAATGATCGAAAAAAGAGTGTTCTAGCACACAAAATGAGGAAAATAAAAAATCTCATGAAAGAGGCCGAAAAATGTGGACTATAGCCCACAAATGAGGCTAAAACAGTCAAATACCAAATTTCACGAAACGGCCGTAAACTATGGACTAACCCACAAAATCAGGCCAAAATCGTAAAATACGAAATCTCATAAAATTGATCGAAAACAGTGGACTATAACCCACAAATGAGACTAAAAAAGTCAAATACAAAAATTCACGAAAACGGCCGGAAACTGTGGACTATAACCCACAAATGAGGCCAAAACAGAAAAATACGAAATCTCATGAAAGTGATCGAAAACAGTGTACCATAGCCCACAAAATGAAGAAAATAAAAAAATCTCACAAAAGTGGCCGAAAACTGTGGACTATAGCCCTCAAATGAGGCTAAAACAGTCATAAAAAATTTCATGAAGTCGGCCGGAAACTAAGGACTATAACCAACAAAATGAGGCCAAAAAAGTAAAATACGAAATCTCATGAAAGTGATCGAAAAAAGTGTACTATAGCCAACAAAATGTGGGAAATAAAAAATATCACCAAAGTGACTGAAAACTGTGGACTATAGACCACAAATGAGGCTAAAAAAGTCAAATACAAATTTCACGAAACGACCGGAAACTGTGGACTATAACCCACAAAATTAGGCCAAAATAGTAAAATACGAAATCTCTTAAAATTGATCGAAAACAGTGTACTATAGCACAGAAATGAGGGAAATAAAAAATTTCACGAAAGTGGCTGAAAACTGTGGACTATAGCCCACAAATGAGGCTAAAACATTCAAATACAAAATTTCACAAAAACGACCAGAAACTGTGGATTATAAGTCACAAAATGAGGCCAAAACAGTAAAATACGAAATCTCATTAAATTGATCGAAAACAGTGTACTATAGCCCCCAAAATGACAGAAATAAAAATTCTCACGAAAGTGACCGAAAACTATGGACTATAGCCCACAAATGAGGCTAAAACATTTGAATACAAATTTTCACGAAAACGGTCGTAAACTGTGGACAATAGCCCACAAAATGAGGCCAAAACAATAAAATACGAAATCACATGAAATTAACCGAAAACAGTGTACTGTTGTCCACAAAATGAGAGAAATAAAAATCTCACAAAAGTGCTCGAAAACTGTGCACTTTAGCCTACAAATGAGGCTAAAACAGTCAAATACAAAATTTCACGAACACAACTGGAAACAGTAGACTATAACCCACAAAATGAGGGACATAAAAAATCTTCCAAAAGTGGCCGAAAACTGTGGACTATAGCCCACAAAGTGAGGGACATAAAAAATCTTCCAAAAGTGGCCAAAAACTGTGGACTATAGCCCACAAATGAGGCTTAAAAAGTCAAATGCAAAATTTCACAAAACGACCGAAAACTGTGGACTAAAGCCCACAAAATGAGGGACATAAAAAATCTTCCGAAAGTGGTCGAAAACTGTGGACTATAACCCACAAAATGAGGCCAAAACGGTAAAATACGAAATCTCAAGAAATAGATCGAAAACAGTGTACTATAGTACATAAATGAGAGAAACAAAAATTCTCACGAAAGTGGCCGAAAACTATGGACTATAGCGCACATATGAGGTTAAAATAGTCAAATACAAATTTTCACAAAAACGACCTGAAACAGTGGACAATAACCCATTAAATGAGACTAAAATAGTAAAATCCGATATCTAGTGAAAGTGATCGAAAACAATGTACTATATAGCCCACAAAATGAGAGAAATAAAAAATCTCACAAAAGTGGCCGAAAACCGTGGACTATAGCCCGCAAATGAGGCTAAAACGGTCAAATACAAATTTTCACGAAAACGACCGGAAACTGTGGACGATAGCCGACAAAATGAGGGACATAAAAAATATTACGAAGGTGGCCAAAACTATGGACTATATAGCTCACAAATGAGGCTTAACATGTCAAATACGAAAAATCACGAAAACGGCCGGAAACTGTGGACTATATAACCCACAAAATGAAGCCAAAACAGTAAAATACGAATTCTCTTGAAATGATCGAAAAAAGAGTGTTATAGCACACAAAATGAGGAAAATAAAAAATCTCTTGAAAGAGGCCGAAAACTGTGGACTATAGCCCACAAATGAGGCTAAAACCGTTAAATACAAAATTTCACGAAACGGCTGTAAACTATGGACTAACACACAAAATCAGGACAAAATCGTAAAATACGAAATCTCATAAAATTGATCGAAAACAGTGGACTATAACCCACAAATGAGACTAAAAAAGTCAAACACAAAAATTCACGAAAACGGCCGGAAACTGTGGAATATAACCCACAAATGAGGCCAAAACAGTAAAATACGAAATCTTATGAAAGTGATCGAAAACAGTGTACCATAGCCCACAAAATGAAGAAAGTAAAAAAATCTCACAAAAGTGTCCGAAAACTGTGGACTATAGCCCTCAAATGAGGCTAAAACAGTCTTAAAAAATTTCATGAAGTCGGCCGAAAACTAAGGACTATGACCAACAAAATGAGGCCAAAAAAGTAAAATACGAAATCTCATGAAAGTGATCGAAAAAAGTGTACTATAGCCAACAAAATGTGGGAAATAAAAAATATCACCAAAGTGACTGAAAACTGTGGACTATAGACCACAAATGAGGCGAAAAAAGTCAAATACAAATTTCACGAAACGACCGTAAACTGTGGACTATAACCCACAAAATTAGGCCAAAATAGTAAAATACGAAATCTCTTAAAATTGATCGAAAACAGTGGACTATAGCACAGAAATGAGGGAAATAAAAAATTTCATGAAAGTGGCTGAAAACTGTGGACTAGCCCACAAATGAGGCTAAAACATTCAAATACAAAATTTCACAAAAACGAGCAGAAACTGTGGATTATAAGTCACAAAATGAGGCCAAAACAGTAAAATACGAAATCTCATTAAATTGATCTAAAACAGTGTACTATAGCCCCCAAAATGAGAGAAATAAAATTCTCACGAAAGTGACCGAAAACTATGGACAATATCCCACAAATGAGGCTAAAACATTTGAATACAAATTTTCACGAAAACGGTCGTAAACTGTGGACAATAGCCCACAAAATGAGGCCAAAACAATAAAATATGAAATCACATGAAATTAACCGAAAACAGTGTACTGTTGTCCACAAAATGAGAGAAATAAAAATCTCACAAAAGTGCCCGAAAACTGTGGACTTTAGCCCACAAATGAGGCTTAAAAAGTCAAATGCAAAATTTCACGAAACCATCGGAAACTGTGGACTAAAGCCCCCAAAATGAGGGACATAAAAAATCTTCCGAAAGTGGTCGAAAACTGTGGACTATAACCCACAAAATGAGACCAAAATAGTAAAATCCGATATCTCGTGAAAGTGATCGAAAACAATGTACTATATAGCCCACAAAATGAGAGAAATAAAAAATCTCACAAAAAAATGGCCGAAAACCGTGGACTATATTCCGCAAATGAGGCTAAAACGGTCAAATACAAATTTTCACGAAAACGACCGGAAACTATGGACGATAGCCGACAAAACGAGGGACATAAAAAATATTACGAAGGTGGCCAAAACTATGGACTATATAGCTCACAAATGAGGCTTAACATGTCAAATACGAAAAATCACGAAAACGGCCGGAAACTGTGGACTATATAACCCACAAAATGAAGCCAAAACAGTAAAATACGAATTCTCTTGAAATGATCGAAAAAAGAGTGTTATAGCACACAAAATGAGAAAAATAAAAAATCTCTTGAAAGAGGCCGAAAACTGTGGACTATAGCCCACAAATGAGGCTAAAACCGTTAAATACATTTCACGAAACGGCCATAAACTATGGACTAACACACAAAATCAGGACAAAATCGTAAAATACGAAATCTCATAAAATTGATCGAAAACAGTGGACTATAACCCACAAATGAGACTAAAAAAGTCAAATACAAAAATTCACGAAAACGGCCGGAAACTGTGGACTATAACCCACAAATGAGGCCAAAACAGTAAAATGCGAAATCTTATGAAAGTGATCGAAAATAGTGTACCATAGCCCACAAAATGATGAAAATAAAAAATTCTCACAAAAGTGTCCGAAAACTGTGGACTATAGCCCTCAAATGAGGCTAAAACAGTCATAAAAAATTTCATGAAGTTGGCCGGAAACTAAGGACTATGACCAACAAAATGAGGCCAAAAAAGTAAAATAGGAAATCTCATGAAAGTGATCGAAAAAAGTGTACTATAGCCAACAAAATGTGGGAAATAAAAAATATCACCAAAGTGACTGAAAACTGTGGACTATAGACCACAAATGAGGCTAAAAAAGTCAAATACAAATTTCACGAAACGACCGTAAACTGTGGACCATAACCCACAAAATTAGGCCAAAATAGTATAATACGAAATCTCTTAAAATTGATCGAAAACAGTGTACTATAGCACAGAAATGAGGGAAATAAAAATTTCATGAAAGTGGCTGAAAACTGTGGACTATAGCCCACAAATGAGGCTAAAACATTCAAATACAAAATTTCACAAAAACGACCAGAAACTGTGGATTATAAGTCACAAAATGAGGCCAAAACAGTAAAATACGAAATCTCATTAAATTGATCTAAAACAGTGTACTATAGCCCCCAAAATGAGAGAAATAAAAATTCTCACGAAAGTGACTGAAAACTATGGACTATAGCCCACAAATGAGGCTAAAACATTTGAATACAAATTTTCACGAAAACGGTCGTAAACTGTGGACAATAGCCCACAAAATGAGGCCAAAACAATAAAATACGAAATCACATGAAATTAACCGAAAACAGTGTACTGTTGTCCACAAAATGAGAGAAATAAAAATCTCACAAAAGTGCCCGAAAACTGTGGACTTTAGCCTACAAATGAGGCTAAAACAGTCAAATACAAAATTTCACGAACACAACTGGAAACAGTGGACTATAACCCACAAAATGAGGGACATAAAAAATCTTCCAAAAGTGGCCGAAAACTGTGGACTATAGCCCACAAAATGAGGGACATAAAAAATCTTCCAAAAGTGGCCGAAAACTGTGGACTATAGCCCACAAATGAGGCTTAAAAAGTCAAATGCAAAATTTCACGAAACCACCAGAAACTGTGGACTAAAGCCCACAAAATGAGGGACATAAAAAATCTTCCGAAAGTGGTCGAAAACTGTGGACTATAACCCACAAAATGAGACCAAAATAGTAAAATCCGATATCTCGTGAAAGTGATCGAAAACAATGTACTATATAGCCCACAAAATGAGAGAAATAAAAAATCTCACACAAGTGGCCGAAAACCGTGGAGTCGTGGACTATATCCCGCAAATGAGGCTAAAACGGTCAAATACAAATTTTCATGAAAACGACCGGAAACTGTGGACGATAGCCGACAAAATGAGGGACATAAAAAATATTACGAAGGTGGCCAAAACTATGGACTATATAGCTCACAAATGAGGCTTAACAAGTCAAATACGAAAAATCACGAAAACGGCCGGAAACTGTGGACTATAACCCACAAAATGAAGCCAAAACAGTAAAATACGAATTCTCGATCGAAAAAAGAGTGTTATAGCACACAAAATGAGGAAAATAAAAAATCTCATGAAAGAGGCTGAAAAATGTGGACTATATCCCACAAATGAGGCTAAAACAGTTAAATACAAAATTTCACGAAACGGCCGTAAACTATGGACTAACCCACAAAATCAGGACAAAATCGTAAAATACGAAATCTCATAAAATTGATTGCAAACAGTGCACTATAACCCACAATGAGACTAAAAAAGTCAAATACAAAAATTTAGGAAAACGGCCGGAAACTGTGGACTATAACCCACAAATGAGGCCAAAACAGTAAAATACGAAGTCTCATGAAAGTGATCGAAAACAGTGTACCATAGCCCACAAAATGAGAAAAATAAAAAATCTCATGAAAGAGGCCGAAAACTGTGGACTATAGCCCACAAATGAGGCTAAAACAGTCAAATACAAAATTTCACGAAGTCGGCCGGAAACTAAGGACTATAACCAACAAAATGAGGCCAAAAAAGTAAAATACGAAATCTCATGAAAGTGATCGAAAAAAGTGTACTATAGCCAACAAAATGTGGGAAATAAAATATATCACCAAAGTGACTGAAAACTGTGGACTATAGGCCACAAATGAGGCTAAAAAAGTCAAATACAAATTTCACGAAACGACCGGAAACTGTGGACTATAACCCACAAAATTAGGCCAAAATAGTAAAATACGAAATCTCTTAAAATTGATCGAAAACAGTGTACTATAGCACAGAAATGAGGGAAATAAAAAATTTCACTAAAGTGGCTGAAAACTGTGGACTATAGCCCACAAATGAGGCTAAAACATTCAAATACAAAATTTCACAAAAACGACCAGAAACTGTGGATTATAAGTCACAAAATGAGGCCAAAACAGTAAAATACGAAATCTCATTAAATTGATCGAAAACAGTGTACTAGCCCCCAAAATGACAGAAATAAAAATTCTCACGAAAGTGACCGAAAACTATGGACTATAGCCCACAAATGAGGCTAAAACATTTGAATACAAATTATAACGAAAACGGTCGTAAACTGTGGACAATAGCCCACAAAATGAGGCCAAAACAGTAAAATACGAAATCACATGAAATTAACCGAAAACAGTGTACTGTTGTCCACAAAATGAGAGAAATAAAAATCTCACAAAAGTGCCCGTAAACTGTAGACTTTAGCCTACAAATGAGGCTAAAAGTGTCAAATACAAAATTTCACGAACACAACTGGAAACAGTGGACTATAACCCACAAAATAAGGGACATAAAAAATCTTCCAAAAGTGGCCGAAAACTGTGGACTATAGCCCAAAAAATGAGGGACATAAAAAATCTCATGAAATAGGCCGAAAACTGTGGACTATAGCCCACAAATGAGGCTAAAACAGTCAAATACAAAATTTCACGAAACGGTCGTAAACTATGGACTAACCCACAAAATCAGGCCAAAATCGTAAAATATGAAATCTCGTAAAATTGATCAGAAACAGTGGACTATAACCCACAAATGAGACTAAAAAAGTCAAATACAAAAATTCACGAAAACGGCCGGAAACTGTGGACTATAACCCACAAATGAGGCCAAAACAGTAAAATACGAAGTCTCATGAAAGTGATCGAAAACAGTGTACCATAGCCCACAAAATGAAGAAAATAAAAAAATCTCACAAAAGTGATCGAAAACTGTGGACTATAGCCCTCAAATGAGGCTAAAACTGTCATAAAAAATTTCATGAAGTCGGCCGGAAACTAAGGACTATAACCAACAAAATGAGGCCAAAAAAGTAAAATGCGAAATCTCATGAAAGTGATCGAAAAAAGTGTGCTATAGCCAACAAAATGTGGGAAATAAAAAATATCACCAAAGTGACTGAAAACTGTGGACTATATACCACAAATGAGGCTAAAAAAGTCAATTACAAAGTTCACGAAACGACCGTAAACTGTGGACTATAACCCACAAAATTAGGCCAAAATAGTAAAATACGAAATCTCTTAAAATTGATCGAAAACAGTGTACTATAGCACAGAAATGAGGGTAATAAAAAATTTCACGAAAGTGGCTGAAAACTGTGGACTATAGCCCACAAATGAGGCTAAAACATTCAAATACAAAATTTCACAAAAACGACCAGAAACTGTGGATTATAAGTCACAAAATGAGGCCAAAACAGTAAAATACGAAATCTCATTAAATTGATCGAAAACAGTGTACTATAGCCCGCAAAATGACAGAAATAAAAATTCTCAGGAAAGTGACCGAAAACTATGGACTATAGCCCACAAATGAGGCTAAAACATTTGAATACAAATTTTCACGAAAACGGTCGTAAACTGTGGACAATAGCCCACAAAATGAGGCCAAAACAATAAAATACGAAATCACATGAAATTAACCGAAAACAGTGTACGGCTGTCCACAAAATGAGAGAAATAAAAATCTCACAAAAGTGCACGAAAACTGTGGACTTTAGCCTACAAATGAGGCTAAAACAGTCAAATACAAAATTTCACGAACACAACTGGAAACAGTGGACTATAACCCACAAAATGAGGGACATAAAAAATCTTCCAAAAGTGGCCGAAAACTGTGGACTATAGCCCACAAAATGAGGGACACAAAAAATCTTCCAAAAGTGGCCGAAAACTGTGGACTATAGCCCACAAATTAGGCTTAAAAAGTCAAATGCAAAATTTCACGAAACGACCGGAAACTTTGGACTAAAGCCCACAAAATGAGGGACATAAAAAATCTTCCGAAAGTGGTCGAAAACTATGGACTATAACCCACAAAATGAGGCCAAAAAGGTAAAATACGAAATCTCAAGAAATAGATCGAAACAGCGTACTATAGTACATAAATGAGAGAAACAAAAATTCTCACGAAAGTGGCCGAAAACTATGGACTATAATCGCACATATGAGGTTAAAATAGTCAAATACAAATTTTCACAAAAACGACCGGAAACTGTGGACAATAACCCATAAAATGAGACCAAAATAGTAAAATCCGATATCTCGTGAAAGTGATCAAAAATAATGTACTATATAGCCCACAAAATGAGAGAAATAAAAAATCACACAAAAGTGGCCAAAAACCGTGGACTATAGCCCGCAAATGAGGCTAAAACGGTCAAATACAAATTTTCACGAAAACGACCGGAAACTGTGGACGATAGCCGACAAAATGAGGGACATAAAAAATATTACGAAGGTGGCCAAAACTATGGGACTATATAGCTCACAAATGAGGCTTAACAAGTCAAATACAAAAATTCACGAAAACGGCCGGAAACTGTGGACTATAACCCACAAAATGAAGCCAAAACAGTAAAATACGAATTCTCTTGAAATGATCGAAAAAAGAGTGTTATAGCACACAAAATGAGGAAAATAAAAAATCTCATGAAAGAGGCCGAAAACTGTGGACTATAGCCCACAAATGAGGCTAAAACAGTGAAATACAAAATTTCACGAAACGGTCGTAAACTATGGACTAACCCACAAAATCAGGCCAAAATCGTAAAATACGAAATCTCGTCAAATTGATCGAAAACAGTGCACTATAACCCACAACTGAGACTAAAAAAGTCAAATACAAAAATTTACGAAAACGGCCGGAAACTGTGGACTATAACCCACAAATGAGGCCAAAACAGTAAAATACGAAGTCTCATGAAAGTGATCGAAAACAGTGTACCATAGCCCACAAAATGAGGAAAATAAAAAATCTCATGAAAGAGGCCGAAAACTGTGGACTATAGCCCACAAATGAGGTTAAAACAGTCAAATACAAAATTTCACGAAGTCGGCCGGAAACTAAGGACTATAACCAACAAAATGAGGCCAAAAAAGTAAAATACGAAATCTCATGAAAGTGATCGAAAAAAGTATACTATAGCCAAAAAAATGTGGGAAATAAAATATATCACCAAAGTGACTGAAAACTGTGGACTATAGACCACAAATGAGGCTAAAAAAGGTCAAATACAAATTTCACGAAACGACCGGAAACTGTGGACTATAACCCACAAAATTAGTCCAAAATAGTAAAATACGAAATCTCTTAAAATTGATCGAAAACAGTGTACTATAGCACAGAAATGAGGGTAATAAAAAATTTCACGAAAGTGGCTGAAAACTGTGGACTATAGCCCACAAATGAGGCTAAAACATTCAAATACAAAATTTCACAAAAACGACCAGAAATTGTGGATTATAAGTCACAAAATGAGGCCAAAATAGTAAAATATGAAATCTCATTAAATTGATCGAAAACAGTGTACTATAGCCCGCAAAATGACAGAAATAAAAATTCTCAGGAAAGTGACCGAAAACTATGGACTATAGCCCACAAATGAGGCTAAAACATTTGAATACAAATTTTCACGAAAACGGTCGTAAACTGTGGACAATAGCCCACAAAATGAGGCCAAAACAATAAAATACGAAATCACATGAAATTAACCGAAAACAGTGTACGGCTGTCCACAAAATGAGAGAAATAAAAATCTCACAAAAGTGCACGAAAACTGTGGACTTTAGCCTACAAATGAGGCTAAAACAGTCAAATACAAAATTACACGAACACAACTGGAAACAGTGGACTATAACCCACAAAATGAGGGACATAAAAAATCTACCAAAAGTGGCCGAAAACTGTGAACTATAGCCCACAAAATGAGGGACACAAAAAATCTTCCAAAAGTGGCCGAAAACTGTGGACTATAGCCCACAAATTAGGCTTAAAAAGTCAAATGCAAAATTTCACGAAACGACCGGAAACTTTGGACTAAAGCCCACAAAATGAGGGACATAAAAAATCTTCCGAAAGTGGTCGAAAACTATGGACTATAACCCACAAAATGAGGCCAAAAAGGTAAAATACGAAATCTCAAGAAATAGATCGAAACAGCGTACTATAGTACATAAATGAGAGAAACAAAAATTCTAACGAAAGTGGCCGAAAACTATGGACTATAACGCACATATGAGGTTAAAATAGTCAAATACAAATTTTCACAAAAACGACCGGAAACTGTGGACAATAACCCATAAAATGAGACCAAAATAGTAAAATCCGATATCTCGTGTAAGTGATCGAAAACAATGTACTATATAGCCCACAAAATGAGAGAAATAAAAAATCTCACAAAAGTGGACGAAAATCGTGAACTATAGCCCGCAAATGAGGCTAAAACGGTCAAATACAAATTTTCACGAAAACCACCGGAAACTGTGGACGATAGCCGACAAAATGAGGGACATAAAAAATATTACGAAGGTGGCCAAAACTATGGACTATATAGCTCACAAATGAGGCTTAACAAGTCAAATACGAAAATTCACGAAAACGGCCGGAAACTGTGGACTATATAACCCACAAAATGAAGCCAAAACAGTAAAATACGAAGTCTCATGAAAGTGATCGAAAACAGTGTACCATAGCCCACAAAATGAAGAAAAATAAAAAAATCTAATGAAAGAGGCCGAAAACTGTGGACTATAGCCCACAAATGAGGCTAAAACAGTCAAATACAAAATTTCACGAAGTCGGCCGGAAACTAAGGACTATAACCAACAAAATGAGGCCAAAAAAGTAAAATACGAAATCTCATGAAAGTGATCGAAAAAAGTGTACTATAGCCAACAAAATGTGGGAAATAAAAAATATCACCAAAGTGACTGAAAACTGTGGCCTATAGACCACAAATGAGGCTAAAAAGGTCAAATACAAATTTCACGAAACGACCGGAAACTGTGGACTATAACCCACAAAATTAGTCCAAAATAGTAAAATACGAAATCTCTTAAAATTGATCGAAAACAGTGTACTATAGCACAGAAATGAGGGTAATAAAAAATTTCACGAAAGTGGCTGAAAACTGTGGACTATAGCCCACAAATGAGGCTAAAACATTCAAATACAAAATTTCACAAAAACGACCAGAAACTGTGGATTATAAGTCACAAAATGAGGCCAAAACAGTAAAATACGAAATCTCATTAAATTGATCGAAAACAGTGTACTATAGCCCCCAAAATGACAGAAATAAAAATTCTCAGGAAAGTGACCGAAAACTATGGACTATAGCCCACAAATGAGGCTAAAACATTTGAATACAAATTTTCACGAAAACGGTCGTAAACTGTGGACAATAGCCCACAAAATGAGGCCAAAACAATAAAATACGAAATCACATGAAATTAACCGAAAACAGTGTACTGTTGTCCACAAAATGAGAGAAATAAAAATCTCACAAAAGTGCCCGAAAACTGTGGACTTTAGCCTACAAATGAGGCTAAAACAGTCAAATACAAAATTTCACGAACACAACTGGAAACAGTGGACTATAACCCACAAAATGAGGGACATAAAAAATCTTCCAAAAGTGGCCGAAAACTGTGGACTATAGCCCACAAAATGAGGGACACAAAAAATCTTCCAAAAGTGGCCGAAAACTGTGGACTATAGCCCACAAATTAGGCTTAAAAAGTCAAATGCAAAATTTCACGAAACGACCGGAAACTTTGGACTAAAGCCCACAAAATGAGGGACATAAAAAATCTTCCGAAAGTGGTCGAAAACTATGGACAATAACCCACAAAATGAGGCCAAAAAGGTAAAATACGAAATCTCAAGAAATAGATCGAAAACAGTGTACTATAGTACATAAATGAGAGAAACAAAAATTCTCACGAAAGTGGCCGAAAACTATGGACTATAACGCACATATGAGGTTAAAATAGTCAAATACAAATTTTCACAAAAACGACCGGAAACTGTGGACAATAACCCATAAAATGAGACCAAAATAGTAAAATCCGATATCTCGTGTAAGTGATCGAAAACAATGTACTATATAGCCCACAAAATGAGAGAAATAAAAAATCTCACAAAAGTGGACGAAAACCGTGAACTATAGCCCGCAAATGAGGCTAAAACGGTCAAATACAAATTTTCACGAAAACCACCGGAAACTGTGGACGATAGCCGACAAAATAACGGGCATAAAAAATATTACGAAGGTGGCCAAAACTATGGACTATATAGCTCACAAATGAGGCTTAACAAGTCAAATACAAAAATTCACGAAAACGGCCGGAAACTGTGGACTATAACCCACAAAATGAAGCCAAAACAGTAAAATACGAATTCTCTTGAAATGATCGAAAAAAGAGTGTTATAGCACACAAAATGAGGAAAATAAAAAATCTCATGAAAGAGGCCGAAAACTGTGGACTATAGCCCACAAATGAGGCTAAAACAGTCAAATACAAAATTTCACGAAACGGCCGTAAACTATGGACTAACCCACAAAATCAGGCCAAAATCGTAAAATACGAAATCTCATAAAATTGATCGAAAACAGTGGACTATAACCCACAAATGAGACTAAAAAAGTCAAATACAAAAATTCACGAAAACGGCCGGAAACTGTGGACTATAACCCACAAATGAGGCCAAAACAGTAAAATACGAAATCTCATGAAAGTGATCGAAAACAGTGTACCATATAGCCCACAAAAGGAAGAAAATAAAAAAATCTCACAAAAGTGGCGGAAAACTGTGGACTATAGCCCTCAAATGAGGCTAAAACAGTCATAAAAAATTTCATGAAGTCGGCCGGAAACTAAGGACTATAACCAACAAAATGAGGCCAAAAAAGTAAAATACGAAATCTCATGAAAGTGATCGAAAAAAGTGTACTATAGCCAACAAAATGTGGGAAATAAAAAATATCACCAAAGTGACTGAAAACTGTGGCCTATAGACCACAAATGAGGCTAAAAAGGTCAAATACAAATTTCACGAAACGACCGGAAACTGTGGACTATAACCCACAAAATTAGTCCAAAATAGTAAAATACGAAATCTCTTAAAATTGATCGAAAACAGTGTACTATAGCACAGAAATGAGGGTAATAAAAAATTTCACGAAAGTGGCTGAAAACTGTGGACTATAGCCCACAAATGAGGCTAAAACATTCAAATACAAAATTTCACAAAAACGACCAGAAACTGTGGATTATAAGTCACAAAATGAGGCCAAAACAGTAAAATACGAAATCTCATTAAATTGATCGAAAACAGTGTACTATAGCCCCCAAAATGACAGAAATAAAAATTCTCAGAAAGTGACCGAAAACTATGGACTATAGCCCACAAATGAGGCTAAAACATTTGAATACAAATTTTCACGAAAACGGTCGTAAACTGTGGACAATAGCCCACAAAATGAGGCCAAAACAATAAAATACGAAATCACATGAAATTAACCGAAAACAGTGTACTGTTGTCCACAAAATGAGAGAAATAAAAATCTCACAAAAGTGCCCGAAAACTGTGGACTTTAGCCTACAAATGAGGCTAAAACAGTCAAATACAAAATTTCACGAACACAACTGGAAACAGTGGACTATAACCCACAAAATGAGGGACATAAAAAATCTTCCAAAAGTGGCCGAAAACTGTGGACTATAGCCCACAAAATGAGGGACACAAAAAATCTTCCAAAAGTGGCCGAAAACTGTGGACTATAGCCCACAAATTAGGCTTAAAAAGTCAAATGCAAAATTTCACGAAACGACCGGAAACTTTGGACTAAAGCCCACAAAATGAGGGACATAAAAAATCTTCCGAAAGTGGTCGAAAACTATGGACTATAACCCACAAAATGAGGCCAAAAAGGTAAAATACGAAATCTCAAGAAATAGATCGAAAACAGTGTACTATAGTACATAAATGAGAGAAACAAAAATTCTCACGAAAGTGGCCGAAAACTATGGACTATAACGCACATGAGATTAAAATAGTCAAATACAAATTTTCACAAAAACGACCGGAAACTGTGGACAATAACCCATAAAATGAGACCAAAATAGTAAAATCCGATATCTCGTGTAAGTGATCGAAAACAATGTACTATATAGCCCACAAAATGAGAGAAATAAAAAATCTCACAAAAGTGGACGAAAACCGTGAACTATAGCCCGCAAATGAGGCTAAAACGGTCAAATACAAATTTTCACGAAAACCACCGGAAACTGTGGACGATAGCCGACAAAATGAGGGACATAAAAAATATTACGAAGGTGGCCAAAACTATGGACTATATAGCTCACAAATGAGGCTTAACAAGTCAAATACAAAAATTCACGAAAACGGCCGGAAACTGTGGACTATAACCCACAAAATGAAGCCAAAACAGTAAAATACGAATTCTCTTGAAATGATCGAAAAAAGAGTATTATAGCACACAAAATGAGGAAAATAAAAAATTTCATGAAAGAGGCTGAAAACTGTGGACTATAGCCCACAAATGAGGCTAAAACAGTCAAATACAAAATTTCACGAAACGGCTGTAAACTATGGACTAACCCACAAAATCAGGCCAAAATTGTAAAATACGAAATCTCATAAAATTGATCGAAAACAGTGGACTATAACCCACAAATGAGACTAAAAAAGTCAAATACAAAAATTCACGAAAACGACCGGAAACTACTATAACTGTAAGACCTATTTTCGGTTTTGCTGTATTTTGTTTTCTTTTGATTATTGTAATTGGATTCATTTGTTATAGTGTATTTTGTCTTTTCTTGGGTTCTTTTGTTCTCTCTTGATCGATCTGTGTTCTTTTGGTTAGATTATGTTCTCTTTGCAAATTTTGCTCTTTCTATTTTGAGTTTGATTTGTTCTCCTTTGTGTTCGTCTCATCTCATTGCATTCATTTTTCTCCTTTTGGAGCCAAAACCGATACCCAAAACCCACATAATCTCAACCCAAAATCCTAATTCTTGATCCCTATATATATACCCTATTATTAAACCCTAAAATATTCCCCTCTCTCTCTCGGCCGTTTCTCTATCCCCGAACACCCTTCTCTTCTCTGTTTTTCGTTACACCCAAACCCAAACCATAAACCCCTACCCCGTTGGCTCTCCGATCGCCTTCGACCTCCGTCACCACCATCATCGTCATCGTCTCCATCCCCTCGCCCTCATCGCCGTTGTGGTTCCCCATCGTCATCCCGTTCTCCTTGCCGTAACCCATTACCCAAGTTCTCCGATCGCCATTCCTCCACTCCGTGCCCCCATCATCGTCGACATCCCTCACCGATCATCCTCACGACCACCGCAGATCCCCTAGCGTTGCCATCCAAGTCCCAAAGTCTCCGCCGTCGTCTTCCCCTGTTTACGAGCGAAAACGGAGGTTGCACTCATCGGAGTTTCGTCGAGGCCACCGTCGACACCGTTGCTTCCCGACCGTGGTGCCGATGCCGCTCCGCCCCCGCCGCAGTGCTGCGTAGTCTCCCCGCCATGTCGCCGTTCTCTCTCTCTCCTTCCCGAGGTTGAAGACGACCAACCATTGGTTGGTCTTGCCATTCTGAGTTTTGGTGCATCGGATCCCCTATCGCTGTCCCGTGTTCGTCCAGATCCGGTGTGGAGCTGTGATGTGATTGGTGGGATCCGCTGTTTGGTGTTCCGGGCACAGCAGATCTGATCCCCCTATTTGCTGTTTTGGGCCGATATGGTGTGGAGCTTTTGCTGTTGCTGTGTTTGTTTGCTTGGGTTTCTTCGCACGTGTTTTTGAGAGTTTTCACCCAGGATTCTGATCCCGTTGTTCTTATTAATTGTATCTGCAATATAACAGGCAAGTCTCTTCTTGAACTAGCATTTTATTCTGTTCAAGATTATTTGATCTCCTGCAAGTAGATCCCGTCCATTTTGTTATCAAACTGTTTTGACAATTCCGTTAAAGTTTATCGAGGAATTACACGAGCTAACCCGACATACTCTTTAACAACGTACTATCTCTTTGATCTAAAACCCAGTCCTCATTGTTTCATGGATATGCACTTAAATAACTAGATTCATGCATATGACTACTTGATAACTTGGACATGTTAAATTGTATGTGCTAGATTGAATTTGATTGATGAAATACTACCATGCCTATGATAATTGTATCTTAAACCCTGGAATTTGCATGTTGACACCTAGGATCACTTTGATTACCAATTTGCATGCTATGTGTGATCGTATGATTTATTTATTTGCCTATTCATGTTAAGACAATTTTCTAAAATGTTAGTTGTTTACTTTGAATCAAGTTTTCACCCATGATAATGTCAGAATTTGAATCTACTTTACATACATGAATTTTTAGGCTCTGATGTCTAGTTTAGCATCCTTTTGACGGATCTAAGTTCCGATGTGTAATTTGCTAGATATCATTTTAGTACAGCCATGTTAGAAATTCCAGATTCATAATTTCATGTGTATCCTGTTGTTCTATATTTTATTTGATCCTGTTAACAGTAAAAGAAAAATCTAAAATAAATTAGGCTGGACCTAAACATGTATAGGTACTTCCCGGAATTTTTATAGATTTTATTGATGAGTTCTCTGACCTGAAATAATTAGTTTAACATAACCTATTGCATGCTACATGAACATAAAACCTGAATAGAATAGAGTTTTCACCCTAGTTCCTATATCCTTTATATGCCTTAATTATACTCGCTGGAACCGTGTGGAAGTTTACTTTCTAGACCTTCTGGCGGATTCCAATTTGCTATTTTGTAGTGACGGTAATCAGTATTTTAGTACAGCAAGGTCATTCTGTCCTGATTATGTGAATTGTGCTTATTTGATGTGTTTGCCTCATGCTTTGTCTGTAGCGCATAGAACTAGTCACACTTAGTATTATAAAACATCGACACCCTCTTGCATGCTCACATAGGATGAAAATAAACTATTAATAAGTCGGGGTATTATGGGTAGACTTGGTAGTGAACGATCGGGAAATGTACTCGGTAAGGCATCATCGTTATATTGTATTGTCTTGGAAGGAGTATTGATTCCAATGATTTATTGATGATTCATGATTGTAAATTATTGTTATCAATACCGAGTACACGATCCGTGAATTCATCATCGGTCTAAAACGATCATTGTGCTTGCGCCGAATCTGTGGAATGGGACGCAGTAGTACGTGCATTAGATAGGCTAATAAAATACTTAATGACCTGCATCTCATGCTTGATCTTGTCTTGACATCACCCATTACATGCGTGATTATTGTACACCTTTGATATTATTGCCTGCTCTTTGCTTTGTTCTTTGTCTTTTGACCATATCTCTATTCTTTGATATACATGCTTTCCTATTATCCTCTGTTTTCTCTACTTGCCACCCACGACTTGCTCTAAGGGCACTCTTTTTTTTCTTTTTAGATCAAGATTTTATAGGTACTGAAGGATCTCTTCCCGAAGGAATTGGTAAGCAACGTTTCTAGAGTTGGAACCAGTCTCCGTTGCATAGTTTTATTTGCTGCTAGATTTATTTTCTTGAACATTGTTATAACTTGTACTTTGTTTTTTGGGGCTTTATGACCCGTAATTTGTTTTGATCCCAGATGTTGGATATTTATACTGTTGGATTAGTTCATTTATTATTGGAATTTACCATTGATTCATGTGGTTATATTTCTTGCGTGGTTGTATTTTGTTGTTCTTGTTGCTGAGTTAGTCTGGTACAGCATATGGATGGTGTTTACATCATTCGCTGGGCCTACATTACGTACTCGTGTTCTGTATTTTGAGAAGCAGGGCGTAACAGGATTTTTAGTGGTATAAGAGCCCAGAGTAGAGTAATATATCAATCAAACATTGCTATCTTTACGAGGTTTGGCTTTGATTGGTATATTAGTCGAGTTTGGCTCTAGCCGAGTTAACTCAATGATTTGCACACCACGATAATCACATGAATACTTATATAATAACCAACATATAATCTGGGTGCTGACCATCTTTGATCGTGTTTCATGCTATGGCTCGTGGAAATTCTTCTAATTGCTTGGGGGATGGACAGCTGGACAACGCTACTATTCTCCAGACGATCCAGCAGATGATGGCTCTTCAACAGGAGCACAATGAGCTGATAAGAGCCACTTTGGCAGCCAATGGGAATGTCGTTGGACCTACACCAGGTATTCCGCCACCTAGGCCTGGAACGGTAGCAGATTTCATGAAGCTGCACCCGAATAAGTTATCGGGTACTGAGTCGCCGTTGGAGGCCGAGCAATGGCTTATCCGGACGGAGCAACTGCTGGTCGCCGCTCGTGTTACCGATGCGGATCGTGTGGATGTGGTTCGCATCTGCGTGGTCAGAACAGGCCGTCTCTTCCTCCGCAGAGGCAAGTCTTTGATCAGAGGCGTGTGGCTCCTAGAGGAGGTCTGGTTGGAGGTCGTGGTCAGGCTTATAACCTGACAGCTGAGGAAGCGGAAGTTGTTGTTGGAGTGGTTACAGGTATATCACAGTAGTTGTACTTTCTTTCTTTCTTTCAGTTTTCTGCATGCTGTTGTTTTTCCCTCCTTTGTACAATTATTCGTGTATATATCCTGCTAGCACCTTATTCTTTGTTTGATCTTCTTCTAGGTGTGATTTTAGCCTTCTTTCTTCTAGCTCATGTGTCGTTTGATTTGGGTGCTACCCACTCTTTCTTTTCTTCTCGCTTTGTCGATCAGCATGGTTTGGCTAACGATGTTATGCCCGCAGCTTGGAACATCACCACAGGTGGAGGTGTCGTTTTCTGTTCTAGGGTTTGCAAGCATAGTCCATTGCTGATTGGTGGTGTGGTGATCTCGGCTGATTTGATTATGATTCCCAACTCCGGTTTCGATGTCATCCTGGGCATGGACTTGTTGGGTGTTTCCTGTGCCGTGATTGATTGCCGGGAGAAGAATGTGACTTTCAGGCTCTCTGGTCAACCAAAGTTTGTTTTCCATGTGGGTGAGACACCGTCAGGGCGTGTCAAGAACCCGATGGACCCCAAGGTTGTTTCTCTTGTGTCGCTGGGTTCTAATGGGGTTGTTGCACCATTAGTTGTGCGGGACTTCCTTGATGTGTTTCCCGAGGAATTGCCCAGTTTACCACCAGTTCGAGATGTAGAGTTCAGCATTGATGTTCAGCCCAATACGGCTCCTATTTTCAAGAGTCTGTATCGTATGGAACCGGTTGAATTAGCGAAACTGAAGGTGCAAGTTCAGGAGCTGCTTGATAAGGATTTTGTCAAACCAAGTGTTTCGCCTTGGGGAGCCCCAGTTCTGTTTGTCAGTAAGAAGAATGGAAGCTACAGGTTTTGCATTGACTACAGGGAGTTGAACAATGTTACTGTCAAGAATCGGTATCCATCGCCGACGATAGACGATTTGTTCGACCAACTGGGAGGTGCTTCGGTGTTCTCGAAGTTGGATCTACGTTCTGGGTATCATCAAGTCAGAGTGAAGTCAGAGGATGTTCCGAAAACAGCTTTCCGAACGAGGTTGGGCATTACAAGTTCTTGATGATGCCTTTCGGAGTGACTAATGACCGGTTGTGTTCATGAGTTTGATGAACCGTGTGTTTTCGCCGTTCTTGGATCATTTTGTCGTGGTCTTCATCGACGATATATTGGTGTACTCGCGGAACAGGGCAGATCATGCTGAGCATCTGAAGGTGGTTCTGCAAACCTTGGAAGAGAACCAGCTGTTTGGGACGCTCAATAAGTGTGAGTTCTGGCTGGATCGGGTTGCTTTTCTTGGCCACATTATTTCTGGTGCTGGTGTTTCTGTGGATCCATCGGAGATTTCTGCGGTCGGGGATTGGTCTATTCCGAAGTTTGTTCCTAAGGTGCGGAGTTTCCTTGGTTTGGCTAGTTACTATCGAAAGTTCGATCAGGATTTCTCCAAAATCGCTGGACCCTTGACCAGTTTGACCAGGAAGGAGCAGAAGTTCGTCTGCGATGAAGCTTGTGATGGAGCTTTCGCCGAGTTGAAGCGTAGGTTGACGTCAGCGCCTGTGCTGACTATACCCGACAGTTCAGGTGGTTTAGTGATCCATTGTGATGCTTCGGGGAGAGGTCTGTGTGTAACACCCCGAATTCCAAAATACAACTGAATTCAAAGTTCCACAGGAACTTTACACTTCTTTCGTACAATTTTACAAGGAAATTAAAAACATTTCTTACATCCGAGTTACATTATACATTTACATTCATACAGCGGAAGCAATTTACAATAATTACATGAAACAATTACACAATATTTAAATCAATCTTTGAGCAGCATGTATACTTCAATTTGTCAACCTCTTTTTCCTGCATATAAAACTGTGGGCACGTCAGTTCATTCACTGACGAAATCTTATACACGGCCATCCTCTCTATGCCAAAAACAGTATAACGATTTTCCATACTTAAACAACCACAAACTTGATCACAAGTAACACTACAAGGGACTATCCTATTGATGTCGTGTTGTGCTGTGCACATAGTTCTTAATGCAGGTTGTTTACATTATATGACACTAATGCGTACTTGTTCAGAGTCTATGCAGCCCATACTACATAGGTCTGAGGGCAAGCCCTTAATCATTCTTCATCTTGTATGGTTCAGTCCCTCGTCATGACTTAATCTACTATGTAACAACGGTAAGTATCTTAGGCATTCTATGAACTACGAACTCACGTCTAGGCGCCCTGGAGAGAAACCCAACGCACTAACACATGACTCATCATGCAGGCATCCTGTGGTAATTCACCCCCTACCATAAACGTGACACCACCCGCAGTCATTAGATCACCCCATAAGCGTCGCTACCGGGACGGTACTCTAGAGTAGTATCCACGTCCTAATCATGATGCATCATGGGACATCCTGTGGACACTCTCACGCCGCCAATCCAATGGCCCTCATACTCATGTTTGTCTCTTACGTTCATCACATCTTCACTATGTATCTCATCCTTATGTATAATCTGAGGTTACTATTCTAGAATCTAGCATTACTCCTACATCGGTCCTTTCAACAATATTCATTATCAACGACCCAAACTTGGCCAACAAAATTTCATAAATTCTCTTTTTAAGTACTTTTCATGCTTGCCGATGTAGAGTCTTAGCCACGTTCTAGTATAAGTCCTCATTTCACATTCATCGAAACATGTCCACAAATTTTCACATTTCATTACATTCTCTTTTCAACACATTTCTATGCACAATTTGCATATTCAAAAATTCTTATTTGAATCTACTTAACAGAAGTCTCAATTCATCTATTTGCAATCATTTCCATACTCAAGATTTTCACTTTCTTTTTTTTAGAAACTCAAAAGATCCAAACTAAAGTGAACTCTTCACTCTTAAGAAAAATTGTATTTCTCTTTTTAAGGGTCCATAATTCCAAATAATATTTTTATTGAAGTTTATAAACTCAAGGATTTTCTAATATTTTCTCCCTATTTCTTTTATATATATATATATTTTGTAAGATTCACAATAGTCAAAGTAAACTTCCCAGAAAAAATTTTGGCCACAGCCGGATTCGAACCGCACAACACACACACACAATGCACAGTCACCAAGACCCCAAGGTCCCACGTGCTAGCCAAAAGGGACAAGGCGCCCAACTGTCACAAAGGAGGAGTGGGAGGGTTTTGGGTTTGATTCTCGGCAGTTGGAGAAAAATCAAATTTTTGGAAATAAAAAGCCTCTGTCGAGACTCAAACTCACACACTCAGTCACAGGTTGCTACAGTAACGCAACTAAAGCCCCCCCTATAACCAGTATGCCCATAGGAATTAACTGATATAGAATTGGTTCAAAATAAATTTAAGTTGAGTCTCTGTTTATTTGAAATATTCTATTTTTCAAACGATCGTAACTTAGTTCCTTCTTTACAAAAACTTCTAAAATTTTCCAGAATACTGAATTTACATACATTTAATAAATCTGTGATTTTAAAATAATTTTTTTTGACATTAAAAAAATGCATTTTCACTCTAATTTATGTTCTATATTTACAAGTTGCAAAGAAATAACTTTAACAAATTCTCTACTCAAAATATCTTGCATTAAGTTTTTATTAAAGCATAAATTCATATTTTCTTTTTCCTCTTTATTCATAATGCTTATAATTTAAGTTGTATTTTTGAGCAAAAATAATATGAGGGTTCAATAAGCGCAAAAATTCAATAACTCATTCACTAATCAACACATTAACCTTTTCTACAATTACATGGTTCCAATTCTACAACTTCATGGCAATAAGTAAATTTTAATTACATTAAACATGAATCATAACCAAATAGCACACAATTCATCAAGCATTTACTCATCGTTTTAGCAAGTTCTTTTTAGAGTCCACAAGTGATTATCTTATTAGTTCTTTTAGCATGCATAAATAACACAAATTCCCTAGCATGATATCTAATATTAGAAGTATAGAAAACCACCCACCTATTTGAAGAAAATACTACAAATAAGATACTCCTATCTCTCTCAATCTTTTACTCTCCTATAGTTTCTTTCTTTCAATTATTTTTCTTAGGTAGTGTTCTTTTTCTCCTCTTATAAGAGATTTACCTCTTGTAAGAGGTGGTCCCCCTCTTATAAGAGGTTTTTTAGTGTTCTTTTTTTACCTCTTATAAGACATTTTTCTCAAAATATCTTATAAGCCTAAAAGACTTCTAATAGCCTCTTTCAAATTCTTATAGGACTTCTATCACTTAAAAAGTCTATATTACCCCAAAGTCTATATTATAATTGTTACTAATTAAATTAGTTTATATATTAGTCTATAGTAGCCCGGAATATGCTATCCTAGAAAAAGTGTAATCATATACGTAGTTGATTGTAATATGCTATCCTAGAAAAAGTGTGGGAATTCATTCTTCACAATCTCGAACAATTATGTTAGGGATGCTGTCGAAACAATTAGTTGACTGTAATTTTATTTATTTTTTATTTATTTACAGCTAAGGGAGAATTTATATTAGCCCATTGACCTTAAATTTTTTTAATCCAACTTCTTTGAAACAAATTATTATTATTTATATTTATACATACTAATTTTCATACTAATTAAAAGTCTATAGTAGCCCAGAATTATAATTGATGATTTACACTCATTTGTGAATTTAACTTGCCATTAAACTAGTTTATATATTAGTAATTTGAACTTATCTTTTCTTGTCCTTCTTCTCACTATTTTTATACTTTGGGGGTAATATAGGCTCTTGTAAGAGGTGAAAAAAGAACAGAAATCTCTTATAAGAGGTTATTTTTGTGTAAAAAGAACACCTCAAAGAGAGGCTCTTACTGTAAATCTCTTATAAGAGGTAACCTCTTATAAGAGGAAAAAAAAAGAACGGTACCTTAGTGTTGCTTTGAGACGGAGGCCCGCTTATGTTCCTCACTCAGCAGAAGGAGCTAGTGGAGGACATGAGGAGGCTAGAGTTGGATGTATTGCTTCCCGAATCAGATCGGCAGCTTATGTTGTTGCAGTTGCAGTCGTCCTTGGTAGAGCAGATCAAGGCAGCTCAAGGGAGTGATCAGCAATTGCAGGAGTTTTGGAGTGAGGTTGAAGCTGGTTTGAGATCTGATTTGGTGGCCCATGCTGATGGGTCGCTTCGATTTGGCTCTAGGTTGTGTGTACCTAGATGAGAAGTCAGGCAGAAGCTACTCGAGGAAGCTCATCGGTTCCCGTATTCTATTCATCCTGGTGATACCAAGATGTACAGGGACTTGAAACAGCATTTCTGGTGGCATGGTATGAAGCAGGATGTGGCTCGATTCGTCGCCCAGTGCTTAATCTGTCAGCAGGTGAAGGCGGAGCATCAGAGGACTGCATAACTTTTGCAACCCCTTCCTATCCCTGAATAGAAGTGGGAGAATATCACGATGGACTTTGTGACAGCTTTGCCGAGGAGTCCTAAAGGTCATAATGCTATCTGGGTGATAGTGGATCGGCTGACGAAGTGTGCTCACTTCATTCCTTTTCGTGTGGGTCAGCCCACGGAGAGTTTGGCCGAGCAGTACGTTTAGAAAGTTGTTCGTCTGCATGGAGTTCCTGTCAGCATCGTATCGGATAGAGATGCGAGATTCAGGTCTCAGTTCTGGGAGAGTTTGCAGAGGAGCTTGGTTACCAAGTTGAGCTACAGTACAACGTTCCATCCTCAAACGGATGGGCAGTCCGAAAGGACAATTCAGATCCTAGAAGACATGTTGAGATCCTGCGTTCTTCAGTTTGGAGGTTCATGGAAGGATCATCTTCACTTAAGCTGAGTTCTCTTATAATAACAGTTACCGGGCGAGTCTCAAGGCTACTTCATTCGAAGCTTTGTATGGGCGCAAGTGTAGATCGCCGGTCTGTTGGGATGATATCGGCGAGAGAAAGCTTTTAGGTCCTGAGTTGATAACGAAGACAGTTGATGTCGTGGCTCAGATCCGCAAGCATTTGCAGGCCGCTCAGGATCGGCAGAAGAGGTGGGCGGATTGTCGTCGGAGACCTCTAGAGTTTGTGGCAGGCCAGCATGTGTTCCTCAAGGTATTGCCTTGGAAAGGTGTTATCCGTTTCGGCAGTGGAGGCAAGTTGAGTCCTCGATTCATCGGTCCATTCGATATTTTGGAACGTGTAGGCAAGGTAGCTTACAGGCTCGCGCTACCACCAGCTTTAGCAGGTGTCTGTGATGTATTCCATGTTTCTCAGCTCAGGAAATACATCAAAGATGACAGTCATGTGGTTAACTACTCAGACTTTGTCTGTGAGGCCGGATTTGTCCTGTGAAATTCGACCCGTCTCTATTTTAGACCGTTGAGAGAATGTGCTAAATAATAAAGTCATCAAGTTGGTCCGAGTTTCTTGGGATCCTCGCTCGCCAGGGGAGTCTACTTGGGAGTTAGAGGAAGAGATTCGGGAAAGGTTCCCTCATTTGTTTGAGTAGTACGTGTTTTGTTTTGTTTTGCTTTGTTTGTTTTGTTTGTTTCGGGGTTCATCCTATGTACCTCTTGTATGAATTTCGAAGACGAAATTCTTCTTGTAAGGTGGGTAAGATTTGTAAGCCCTATTTTTGGTTTTGTTGTATCTTGTTTTCTTTTTATTATTGTAATTGGATTCATTTGTTATAGTGTATTTTGTCTTTTCTTGAGTTCTTTTGTTCTCTCTTGATCGATCGGTGTTCTTTTGGTTGGATTCTGTTCACTTTGCAAATTTTGCTCTTTCTATTTTGAGTTTGATTTGTTCTCCTTTATGTTCGTCTCATCTCATTGAATTCATTTTTCTCTTTTTGGTGCAAAAATCGATACCCAAAATCCACATAATCTCAACCCAAAACCATAATTCTTGATCCATATATATATACCCTATTATAAAACCCTAAAATATTTCCCTCTCTCTTCGTTGTTTCTCTCTCCCCGAACCCCCTTCTCTTCTCTATTTTTCGTTACACCCAAACCCAAACCATAAACCCCTACCCCATTGGCTCTCCGATCGCCTTCGACCTCCGTCACCACCATCACTGTCATCGTCTCCATCCCCTTGCCCTCATCGCCGTCGTGGTTCCCCGTCGTCATCTCATGAAATTGATCGAAAACAGTGTACTATATCCCACAAAATGAGAGAAATAAAAAATCTCACAAAAGTGGCCAAAAACTGTGGACAATGGCCTACAAATGAGGCTAAAACAGTCAAATACAAAATTTTACGAAAACACCTTTAAACAATGACGATAACCCACAAAATGAGGGACATAAAAAATCTTCCGAAAGTGGCTGAAAACTGTGGACTATAGCGCAAAAATGAGGCAAAAAAAGTCAAATACAAAATTTCACGAAACGACCGGAAACAGTGGACTATAGCCCACAAAATGAGGGACAAAAAATCTTCCGAAAGTGGTCGAAAACTGTGGACTATAACCCACAAAATGAGGCTAAAATAGTAAAACATGAAATTTCATGAAATTGATCGAAAACAGTGTACTACAGCACAGAAATGATGGAAATAAAAAATGCAACCCCCGTTCCCGTAAATATATAATTTCTGAACAATTTTTTGTATTTCGAATTATTTATAAATTTAGTTGTGTTAAATTCATTTTAAATTTTATATTTAAAATATTTCTAATCGGGAATTATGGTTATTTCGAATAAGGGTATATTTTACTTTACTTTCTATTTTATAATTGATCGACTATTTATATTTTAGCCAAATCAAAAATTTCGGAGTTCACCGATTATTCTCCTTTGAATCGTCAAATCAGGCAAGTCTCTTGTACAAATTTGTTTGTTCGAGTACAAGCTTCTTTGCAAAAATATCGTAAGTATATTCCTTGATTCTAATTCGCATTCTTAAGTCGAATTGAAAACTGTTGCTATACATTACCCTTTGATCCCGTATTCGTACATAATCACGAATACCTTGTTACCACATGCATTATATGGACACGATTAATACACATATATGTACTCTTAGGACTACACATGATTATTTGCATGATTGTTTTGCCCGTGATAGTAGTTGAATATGACATCTTGTTCTTGTTGATTAAAATTATAAAAGTAACAAGCCGGGGTATAAGGAAAAAGATTTAAGTAGTGGACAATATAGAAGAGCGTACTCAGATGGGAGCTCGTGGTTTCCCGATGCAAATTGCAAGTTTGCAAATTATATGTTTATATGTTTTATGCTACATGTTTATACTATGTTTGACTTGATATGTTTCACGTTATATGTTTGCACGTATCTCGATACAAGATACAATTGATATGTTTTTCCCAAGTACATGACCTCTAGAATCCACCACTAAGTCTAAACGTAACAGACTGTAAGTAGCAACCATGTAGTAAAAAGATGGATGCATGAAGTGCTACCTAGATAGAATCAAACATTAGACTTAAAATTAACACGTGCACTTGCATTATCCAATTACATGTTACATGTTCATGTTGACTTGATATTTGTTTACTTGATTACTTGTTTTACATGCCACTTGTTCCATAATGCCTTGTTCATATCATGTTTACATATTGCATTTTCCCTATTTCATGACTCTCAATTCCTTGCTCTTTTCCTATTTTTCTTTTGTTTTGTTTTGTACCTGTTTCCCTTAGCTTGTACCGCTTGCGGCCCGTGAATTGTAACAACGGACGTCTTCTTTTCTTTTCTTTTTGTAATAATGTACTTGCAGGATCGAATGGAGAGTTACTAGAAGGTGTCGCTAATCAAGTGTTTTGGCTTTATTGTTTATCATGCTATTTTTAGTTTATGTTTTACTTCATGCAACTCCTTATTGTAATCCGGGCTTGTTTGACCCGTAACTATTTCTATTTTCCTATTGTTGGTTATGTTATGGACTATGTCATGAACTTTCATTATCATAATGTGATTTTTACAAGCTTGCGTGGTTTATTTTGTTATCTTGTTGTTGAGTTACTTGTACAGCTCATGAATGGTGTGTTCGCACCATTCGCTGGGCCTCAGTCACGTGCCCGTATTCCTGTATTTTGGGAAGCGCGGCGTGACAAAAAAACTCACGAAAGTAACCGAAAATTGTGGAGTATAGGTCACAAATGAGGCTAAAACAGTCAAATACAAAATTTCACGAAAATGCTCGGAAACTGTGGATTTATATAACCCACAAAATGAGGCCAAAATAGAAAAATACAGAATCTTATTAAATTGATCGAAAACAGTGTATTATAGCCAAGAAAATGAGAGAAATATAAATTCTCCCGAAAGTGGCCGAAAACTATGGACTGCGCACAAATGAGGCTAAAACAGTCAAATACAAATTTTTACGAAAATGGCCAGAAACTGTGGACAATAACCCAAAAATTGAGGCCAAAACAATGAAATATGAAATATCATGAAAGTGATCGAAAACAATGTACTATATAGCTCACATAATGAGGGAAATAAAAAATCTCACAAAAGTGGCCGAAAACAGTGGACTATAGCCCGCAAATGAGGCTAAAATGGTCAAATACAAATTTTCACGAAAATGGCCGAAAACTGTGGACTATAAAAGCACAAAATGTGCCTAAAAAGTAAATATGAAATCTTATGAAAGTGATCGAATACAGTGTACTATAGCACACAAAATAAGGTACATAATAAATCTTACGATAGTGGCCTAAAACTGTCGACTCTAGCCCACAAATGAAGCTAAAACAGTCAAATACAAAATTTCACGAAAACAACCGGAAATAGTGGACGATAGCCCATAAAATGAGGGACATAAAAAATCTTATGAAAGTGGCCGAAACTATGGACTATAGCTCACAAATGAGGCTAAAAAGGTCAAATACAAAAAATCACGAAAATGGCCGGAAACTGTGAACTGTAACCCACAAAATGAGGCAAAAACAGTAAAATACGAAATCTCATGAAAGTGATTGAAAAAAGAGTACTGTAGCCCAGAAAATGATGGGAAAAAATCACATGAAAGGGGCCGAAAACTGTGGACATTAGCCCACAAATGAGGCTACAACTGTCAAATACAAAATTTTACGAAACCGCCGTAAACTGTGGACTATTACCCACAAAATCAGGCCAAAATAGTAAAATACAAAATATCATGAAATTGATCGAAAAACGTGTATTATAGCTTACAAAATGAGGGAAATAAAAAAATCTCCCGAAAGCGGTTATAAAATGTGGACTATAGCCAACAAATGAGGCTAAAAAAGTCAAATACAAAAATTTACGAAAACGGTCGGTAACTAAGGAATATAACCCAAAAAACGAGGCTAAAACAGTAAAATACAAAATCTCTCGAAATTGATCGAAAACAGAAGACTATAACCCACAAATAAGGCTTAAAAAGTCAAATACAAAAATTCGCGAAAACATCCGAAAACTGGGGACTATAACCCACAAAATGAGGCCAAAACAGTAAAATACGAAATCTCATGAAATTGATCGAAAATAGTGTAACACAACCAACAAAATGAGAGAAATAAAAAATCTCACGAAAGTGACCGAAAACTGTGCACAATAGCCCACAAATGAGGCTAAAATAATCAAATACAAAATTTCACAAAAACAACTTGAAACAGTGGACGATAACCCACAAAATGAAGGAAATAAAAACTCTCACGAAAGTGGCCGAAAACAATGAACTATAGCGCACAAATGAGGCGAAAAAAGTTAAATACAAAAATTCACGAAAACGGCAGGAAACTGTGGACTATTCCCCACAAAATGAGGCCAAAACAGAAAAATACAAAATCTCAAGAAAGTGATCGAAAACATTGTACCATAACCCACAAAATGAGGGAAATAAAAAATCTTATGAAAGTGGCTGAAAACTGTGGACTAGCTCACAAATGAGGCTAAAACTGTCAAATACAAAATTTCACGTATACAACTGGAAATAGTGGACGATAGCCCACAAAATGAGGGACAAAAAAAATCTTCCGTAAGTGGCCGAAAACTGTGGATTATAGCCCACAAATGAGGCTAAAAAAGTTAAATACAAAAATCACGAAAACGGCCAAAAACTGTGGACTATAACCCACAAAATGAGACCAAAACAGTAAAATACGAAATCTTTTGAAAGTGATCGAAAAAAAGTGTACCATAGCCCACAAAATGAAGAAAATAAAAAATATCACGAAAGTGGCTGAAAACTGTGGACTATATAGCACTCCAATGAGGCTAAAACTATCAAATACAAAATTCCATGAAGAAGGCCGGAAACGGAGGACTATAACCCACAAAATGAAGCCAAAAAAGTAAAATACGAAATCTCATGAAAATGATCGAAAAAAATGTATTAAGCCAACAAAATGGGAGAAATAAAAAATCTCACGAAAGTTACCAAAAACAGTGGACCATGCCCACAAATGAGGTTAAAAAAGTCCAATACCAAATTTTTCGAAACGACGGGAAACAGTGGACAATAACCCACAAAATTAGGCCAAAATAGTAAAATATGAAATCTCTTGAAATTGATCGAAAACAGCATACTATAGCAGAGAAATGAGGGAAATAAAAAATCTCACGAAAGTGGCCGAAAACAGTCGACTTATAGCTCACAAATGAGGCTAAAACAGTCAAATACAAAATTTCACAAAAACGACCGGAAACTGTGGATTATAACTCACAAAATGAGTCCAAAACAGTAAAATACGAAATCTCGTTAAATTGAACGAAAACAGTGTACTATAGCTCCCAAAATGAGAGAAATAAAAATTCTCACGGCCGAAAACTATGGACTATAGCCCACAAATGACGCTAAAACATTCGAATACAAATTTTCACGAAAACGGCCGGAAACTGGGACAATAACCTACAAAATGAGGCCAAAACCGTAAAATACGAAATATCATGAAATTAACCGAAAACAGTGTACTATAGCCCACAAAATGAAGAAAATAAAAAATCTCACGAAAGTGGTCGAAAACTATGGACAGCCCACAAATGAGGCTATAACAGTCAAATACAAAATTTCACGAAAACAACTTGAAAGAGTGGACGGTAGCCCACAAAAGGAGGTCATACGAAAGTGGTACAAAATTGTGGACTATAGCACTCAAATGAGGCTTAAAAATGCAAATACAAAAATTCACGAAAACGGCCGGAAGCTATGGACTATTACCCGCAAAATTAGGCCAAAACAGTAAAATACAAAATCTCATGAAAGTGATCGAAAAAAGAAACAACAGCCCACAAAATGAGGGAAATAAAAAAATCTCACGAAATGGGCCGAAAATTGTGGACTATAGCCCATAAATGAGGCTAAAACATTCATATAGAAAATTTCATGAAAACGACCGGAAACTATGAACTAACCCACAAAATCAGGCCAAAACAGTAAAATACGAAATCTCATGAAAGTGATCGGATACAGTGTACTATAGTCAACAAAAGGAGGAAAATAAAAAAACTCACGAAAGTGGCCGAAAACTGTGGACTATAGCCCACAAATGAAGCTAAAATAGTCAAATACAAAATTTCACAAAAACGACCGGAAACTGTGGATTATAACTCACAAAATGATGCCAAAACAGTAAAATACGAAATCTCAATAAATTGATCGAAAACAGTGTACTATAGCCCCCAAAATGAGAGAAATAAAAAATCTCGCAAAAGTTGCCGAAAACTGTGGTCAATAGCCCACAAATGAAGCTAATACATTCGAATACAAATTTTCATGAAAACAGTCAAAAACTGTGGACAATAACCCACAAAATGAGGCCAAAACAGTAAAATACGAAATCTCATGAAATTAACCGAAAACAGTGTACTATTGTCCACAAAATGTACTATTATCCACAAAATGAGGAAAATGAAAATCTCACAAAAGTGGCCAAAAACTATGGGACTATAGCCCACAAATGAGGCTAAAATGGTCAAATACAAATTTTTATGAAAACAGTCGGAAACTGTGGACTATCAGCCACAAAATGTGCCCAAAACAGTAAAATACAAAATCCCATGAAAGTGATCGAATACAGTGTACTATAGCCCACAAAATGAGGAAAATAAAAATTTCACGGAAACAACTGGAAACAGAGGACGGTACCCACAAAATGAGGTACATAAATAATCATACGAAAGTGGCAGAAAACTCTGGACTATAGCCCTCAAATGAAGCTGAAAAATGTAAATACAAAAATTCACTAAAACGGCCAAAAGCTATGGACTATAACCCACAAAATTAGGCCAAAACAGTAAAATACGAAATCTCATGAAAGTGATCGAAAAAATAGTACTATAGCCCACAAAATGAGGGAAATAAAAAATCTCATGAAAGGGGCCCAAAACTGTGGACTATAGCCCATAAATAAGGTTAAAACAGTCAAATACAAAATTTCACGAAAATGAACAGAAACTATGGAATATAACCCACAAAATGAGACCAAAATAGTAAAATACGAAATCTCATTGAAGTGAACGAATACAGTGTACTATAGTCCACAAAATGAGGGAAATAAAAATTCTCACGAAAGTGGCCGAATATTGTGGACTATATAGCCCACAAATTAGGCTTAAAAAGTCGAAAACAATAATTCACGAAAACGGCCAGAAACTGTGGACTATATATAATCCATAAAACGATATGCGAAATCTCATGAAAGTGATCGAAAAAAGAGTATTATAGCCCACAAAATGAGAGAAATAAAAAATCTCACGACAAAGGCCAAAAACTATGGACTATAGCCCACAAATGAGGCTAAAACAGTCACATAAAAAATTTCACGAAACGACCGAAAATGGTGGACTATAACCCACAAAATGAGCCAAAACAGTAAAATACGAAATCTCATGAAAGTGATCGAATACAGTGTATTATAGCCCTTAAAATGAGGGAAATAAAATTCTCACGAAAGTGGCCGAAAACTGTGGACTATAGCCCACAAATAAGCCTAAAAAAGTAAAATACAAAAATTTACGAAAACGGCCGGAAAATGTTGACTACATCCCACGAAATGATGGCAAAACAGAAAAATACGAAATCTCAAGAAAGTAATCGAAAACAGTGTACCATAACCCACAAAATGAGAAAAATAAAAAATCTCACGATGTGTCCGAAAACTCCGGACTATAGCCCATAAATGAGGCTAAAACAGTCAAATACAAAATTTTACGTATACAACTGGAAACAGTGGACGATAGCCAACAAAATGTGGGACCTAAAAAATCGTCCGGAAGTGGCCGAAAACTGTGGACTATAGCTCACAAATGGTGCAAAAAAAGTCAAATACAAAAACTTATGCAAACGGACGGAAACTGTGGACTATAACCCAAAAAATGAGGCCAAAACAGTAAAATACGAAATCTTAATAAATTAATCAAAAACAGTATACTATAGCGCACAAAGTGATGGAAATAAAAAATCTTACGAAAGTGGTTGCACACTGAGGACTATAGCCCACAAAATGAGACTAAAATAGTCAAATACAAAATTTCATGAAGACGGCCAGAAATTGAGGACTATAACCCACAAAATGAGGGCAAATCAGTAAAATACAAAATCTCATGAAAGTGATCGAATACGGTGTACTATATTCCACAAAATAAGGGAAATAAAAAATCTCACGAAAGTGGCCGAAAAATGTGGACCACAACTGAGGCTAAAACATTCGAGTACAAATTTTCACGAAAACGGTCGGAAACTGTGGACAATAACCACAAAATGAGGCCAAAACAGTAAAATACGAAATCGCATGAAATTAACCGAAAACAGTGTAGTATTGTTCACAAAATGAGGGAAATGAAAATCTCACATAAATGGCCAAAACTGTGGACTATAGCCCACAAATGAGGCAAAAACGGTCAAATGCAAATTTTCATGAAAACGGCCGGAAACTGTGAACTATAACCCACAAAATGTGCCCAAAACAGTAAAATAGAAAATCTCATGAAAGTGATCGAATACAGTGTACTATAGCCCACAAAATGAGGAAAAATAAAAAATCTCACGAAAATCACCGAAAACTATGGCTAGCCCACAAATGACGCTATAACAGTCAAATACAAAATTTCACGAAAACAACTGGAAACAGTGAACAGTATCCCACAAAATGTGGTACATAAATAATCGTACGAAAGTGGCAGAAAACTGGAGACTATAGCCCTCAAATGAGGCTTTAAAAGGTAAATACAAAAATTCACGAAAACGACCGAAAGCTATGGACTATATAACCCACAAAATTAGGTCAAAATAGTAAAATACTAAATCTCAGGAAAGTGATCGAAAAAAGAATACTATAGCCCACAAAATGAGGAAAATAAAAAATCTTACGAAAGGAGTCGAAAGCTGTGGACTATAGCCCATACATGAGCCTAAAACAATCAAATATAAAATTTAACGAAAACAACCAGAAACTGAGGACTATAACCCACAAAATGAGGCCAAAACAGAAAAATACGAAATCTCATGAAAGTGATCGAATACAGTGTACTAGTCTACAAAATGAGGGAAATAAAAATTCTCACGAAAGTGCCCGAAAAGTGTGGACTATAGCCCACAAATTAGGCTAAAAAAGTCACATACAAAAATTCACGACAACGGCCGGAAACTGTGGACTATAACCCACAAAACGAGTCCAAAACACTAAAATGCGAAATCTCATGAAAGTGATAGAAAAAAGAGTACTATAGCCCACAAAATGAGCGAAATAAAAAATCTCACGAAAGGGGCTGAAAACTGTGCACTATAACCCACAAATGAGGCTAAAACAGCCAAATAAAAAATTTAACGAAACGACCGGAAACGCTGGACTATAACCCACAAAATGAGCAAAAACAGTAAAATACGAAATCTCAGGAAAGTGGTCGAATACAGTATATTATAGCCCTTAAAATGAGAGAAATAAAATTCTCACAAAAGAGGTCAAAAACTGTGGACTGTAGCACAAAAATGAGGCCAAAAAGGAAAAATACAAAAGTTCACGAATACGGCCGAAAAATATGGACTATATCCTAAAAAATGAGGCGAAAACAGAAAAATACGAAATCTCAAAAAAGTGATCGAAAACAGTCTAACATAGCCCACAAAATGAGAGAAATAAAAAATCTCACGAAAGTGACCGAAAACTCCGGACTATAACACACAAATGAGACTAAAACAGTCAAATACAATTTCACGAATACAACTGGAAACAGTGGACGATAGCCAACAAAATGAGGGAACTAAAAAATCATCCGAAAGTTGCCGAAAACTGTGCACTATAGCCCACAAAGGGGGTTAAAAATGTCAAATACAAAAATTCACGAAAACGGCCAGAAACTGTGGACTATAACCCAAAAAATAAGGCCAAAACAGTAAAATACAAAATCTCATGAAAATGATCGAAAACAATTTACTATATAGCCCACAAAGTGAGGAAAATAAAAAATCTCACGAAAGTGGCTGAAAACTGAGAACTATAGCCCACAAAATGAGGCTAAAATAGTCAAATACAAAATTTCATGAAGACGACCGAAAACTGAGAAATATAACCCACAAAATGAGGCTAAAAAATACGAATTCTCATGAAAGTAATCGAAAAATAGTGTACTATGGCCACCAAAATGTGGGGAATAAAAAATCTCACGAAAGTGACCGAAAACTGTGGACTAAAAGCCCACAAATGAGGCTAAAAAAGTCAAATACCAAATTTCACGAAACGACCGGAAACAGTGGACTAAACCCACAAAATTAGGCCAAAATAGTAAAATATGCAATCCCCGAAAATTGATCGAAAGCAGCGTACTATAGCAAAGAAATGAGGGAAATAAAGTGGCCGAAAACAATGGACGATAGCCCACAAATGGGGATAAAAAAGTCAAATAAAAAAATTCACGTAAACGGCTGGAAACTGTGGACTATAACCCACAAAATGAGGCCAAAACAGTCTAATACAAAATTTCATGAAATTAATCGAAAACAGTGTACAACACAAAGTGAGGGAAATAAAAAACCTCACGAAAGTGGCTGAAAACTGAGAACTATAGCCCACAAAATGAGGCTAAAACAGTCAAAAACAAATTTTCATGGAGACGGCCGGAAACTGAGGACAATAACCAAGAAAATGAGGCCAAAAAAGTAAAATACGAAATCACAAGAAAATGATCGAAAAAAGAATACTATAGCCAACAAAATCTGGGAAATAAAAAATCTCACGAAAGTAACCGAAAACTGTGGACTATAGCCCGCAAATGAGGCTTAAAAAAGTCAAATACCAAATTTCACGAAACAACCAGAAACTGTGGACTAACCCACAAAATGAGGCCAAAATAGAAAAATACAAAATCTCTTGAAATTGATCAAACACAGTGTTCTATAGTACAGAAATGAGGGAAATAAAAAATCTCACGAAAGTAGCCGAAAACAGTGGACTATAGCCCACAAATGACGCTAAAACAGTCAAATACAAAATTTTACAAAAACGGCTGGAAACTGTGGATTTAACTCTCAAAATGAGTCCAAAACAGTAAAATACGAAATCTCAATAAATTGATCGAAAACAGTGCACTATAACCGCCAAAATAAGAGAAATAAAAATTCTCACGAAAGTGGCCAAAAACTATAGACTATATAGCCCACAAATTAGGCTAAAACATTCGAATACAAATTTTCACCAAAACGAATGGAAACTGTGGACAATAACCCCCAAAATGAGGCCAAAACAGTAAAATACGATATCTTATGAAATTAACCAAAAACAATGTATTATATCCCACAAATGAGGGAAATAAAAATCTCACAAAAGTGGCCGAAAACTGGGAACTATAGCCCACAAATGAGTCTAAAACGGTCAAATACAAATTTTCATGAAAACGGCCGGAAACTGTGGACTATAACCCACAAAATGTGACCAAGACAGTAAAATACGAAATCTCATTAAAGTGATCGAATATAGTGTACTATAGCCCACAAAATGAAAAAAATAAAAATTCTCACGAAAGCGGCCGAAAACTGTGGATAGCCCACAAATGAGGCTATAACAAACAAACACAAAATTTCACGAAAACAACTGGAAACAGTGGACGGTAGCACACAAAATGAGGTACATAAATAATCATACGAAAGTGGCAGAAAACTGTGGACTATAGCCCTCAAATGAGGCTTAAAATGAAAATACAAAAATTCACGAAAACGGCCGGAAGATGTGGACTATAACCCACAAAAATAGGCAAAAACAGTAAAATAAGAAATGTCATGAAAGTGACGAAAAAAGGGTACTATACCTACAAAATGAGGAAAATAAAAAATCTCACTAAAGGGGCCGAAAATTGTGGACTATAGCCCATAAATGATGCTAAAACGGTCAAATACAAAATTAGGCTAAAACAGAAAAATACGAAATCTCATTAAATTGATCGAAAATAGTGTACTCTAGCCCCAAAAATGAGAGAAATTAAAATCTCACGAAAGTAGCCGAAAACAATGGACTAGAGCCCACAAATGAGGCTAAAACATTCGAATACAAATTTTCACGAAAACGGTAGGAAACTGTGGACAATAACCCACAAAATGAGGCCAAAACAGTAAAACACGAAATCCCATGAAATTAACCGAAAAAAGTGTACTATTGTCCACAAAATTAGGGAAATGAAAAACTCACAAAAGTGGCCAAAAACTGTGAACTATGGCCCACAAATGAGACAAAACGGTCAAATACAAATTTTCATGAAAGCCAGAAATTGTGGACTATAGCCCATAAAATGTGCCCAAAACAGTAAAATACAAAATCTAATGAAAGTGATCGAATACAGTGTACTATAGCCCACAAAATGAGAAAAATAAAAAATCTTACGAAAGTGTCCGAAAACTGTGGATAGCCCACAAATGAGGCTATAACAGTCAAATACAAAATTTCACGAATACAAGTGGAAACAGTGGACGATAGCCAACAAAAAGAGGGACCTAAAAAATCATCCGAAAGTGGCCGAAAACTGTGGACTATTATAGCCCACAAATGGGGCTAAAAAAGTCAAATACAAAAATTCACAAAAATGGTCGGAAGCTGTGGACTATAACCCACAAAAATAGGCCAAAACAGTAAAATACTAAATCTCATGAAAGTCATCAAAAAAAGAGTACTATAGTCCACAAACGAGGCTAAAACAGTCAAATAAAAAATTTCACAAAATGACCAGAAACGGTGGACTATAACCCACAAAATGAACCGAAACAGTAAAATATGAAATCTCATTAAACTGATCGAATACAGTGTACTACAACCCTTACAATGAGGGAAATAAAATTCTAATGAAAGAGGCCTAAAACTGTGGACTATAGCCCAAATAAGGCTAAAAAGGTAAAATACAAAAGTTCACGAAAACCGTCGAAAAATGTGGACTATATCCTACAAAATGAGGCCAAAATAAAAAAACATCAAATCTCAAGAAAGTGATAAAAAACAGTGTACCATTGTCCGCAAAATGAGGGAAATAAAAAATCTCACGAAAATGGGCGAAAACTGAGGATATAGCGCACAAATGAGGCTAAAACAGTCAAATATAAAATTTCACAAAAACGACCGGAAACTGTGGATTACAACACACAAAATGAGGCCAAAACAGTAAAATACGAAATCTCATTAAATTGATGGAAAAAAGTGTACTATAGCCCCCAAAATGAGAGAAATAAAAGTTTTCACGCAAGTGGTTGAAAACTATGGACTACAGCTCACAAACGAGGCTTAACATTCAGATACAAATTTCACGATAATGGCCGGAAACAATGGACAATAGCCCGCAAAATGAGGCCAAAACAGTCAAATACGAAATCTCATGAAATTAACCGAAAACAGAGTACTATTGTCCACAAAATGAGGAAAATATAAATCTCACAAAATGGCCGAAAACTGTGGACTATAGCCCACAAATGAGGCTAAAACGGCAAAATACAAATTTTAATGAAAACGGCCGGAAACTGTGAACTATAATCCACAAAATGTGCCCAAAACAGTATAGCCCAAAAAATAAGGAAAATAAAAAATTCAACAAAAATGGCCGAAAACTGTGGATAGCCCACAAATGAGGCTATAACAGTCAATTACAAAATTTCACAGTGGACGGTAGCCCACAAAATGAGGTACATAAATAATCATACGAAAGTGGTAGAAAACTGGGGACTGCAGCCCTCAAATCAAGCTTAAAAATGTAAATACAAAAATTCACGAAAACGGCCGGAAACTGTGGACTATAACCCACAAAATTAGGCCAAAACAGTAAAACACTAAATCTCAATAAAGTGATTGAAAAAAGAGTACTATAGCCCACAAAATGAGGAAAATAAAAAATCTCACGAAAGATGTCGAAAACTGTGGACTATAGCCCATAAATGAGCCTAAAACAGTCAAATATAAAATTTCACCAAAACGACCGGAAAATGTGGACTATAACCCACAAAATGAGGCCAAAACAGCAAAATACGAAATCTCATGAAAGTGATCGAATACAGTGTAACAGTCTACAAAATGAGGTAAATAAAAATTCTTACGAAAATGGCCGGAAAATGTGAACTATTAGCCCACAAATTAGGCTTAAAAAGTCACATACAAAAATTCACGACAACGGCCGGAAACTGGAATATAACCCACAAAACGAGTCCAAAACAGTAAAATGCGAAATCTCATGAAAGTGATCGAAAAAAGAGTACTATAGCCCACAAAATGAGCAAAATAAAAAATCTCACGAAAGGGGCTAAAAACTATGCACCATAGCCCACAAATGAGGCTAAAACAGTCAAATAAAAAATTTAACGAAACGACCTGAAATGCTGGACTACAACCCCACAAAATGAACCAAAATAGTAAAATACGAAATCTCATTAAAGTGATCGGATACAGGGTACTATAGCCCTTAAAATGAGAGAAATAAAATTCTCACGAAAGAGGCCAAAAACTGTGGACGCCAACAAATGAGGCTAAAAAGGTAAAATACAAAATTTCACGAATACGGTTGAAAAATGTGGACTATCCTACAAAATGAGGCCAAAACAGAAAAATACAAAATCTCAAGAAAGTAATCGAAAACAGTCTACCATAGCCCACAAAATGAGAGAAATAAAAAATCTCACGAAAGTAGCCGAAAACTACGGACTATAATCCACAAATGAGGCTAAAACAGTCAAATACAAAATTTCACAAATACAACTGGAAACAGTGGACAATAGCCAACAAAATGAGGGACCTAAAAAATCGTTCGAAAGTTGCCGAAAGCTGTGGACTATAGCCCACAAATGGTGCAAAAAAAATCAAATACAAAAATTCACGAAAACGGCCGGAAACTGTGGACTATAACCCAAAAAATGAGGCCAAAACAGTAAAATACCAAATCTCATGAATTTAATCGAAAACAGTGTATTAGCCCACAAAGTGAGGGAAATAAAAAATCTCAAGAAAGTAGCTGAAAACTAAGGACTATAGCCCACAAAATGAGGCTAAACCAGTCAAATACAATATTTCATGAAGACGGCCGGAAACTGCGGACAATAACACAAAATGAGGCTAAAAAAGTAAAATACGAAATCTCATAAAAGTGATCGAAAAAAAGTGTGCTATAGCCAAAAATGGGGGAAATAAAAAATCTCACGAAAGTAACCGAAAACTGTGGACTATAGCCCACAAATCAGGCTAAAAAGTCAAATACCAAATTTCACGAAACGACCGGAAACTGTGGACTATAACCCACAAAATTAGGCCAAAATAGTAAAATAGGAAATCTCTTGAAATTGATCGAAAACAGCGTACTATAGCAGAGAAATGAGGGAAATAAAAAATCTCACGAAAGTGACCGAAAACAGTGGACTATAGCCCACAAATGGGGATAAAAAGGTCAAATACAAAAATTCACGAAAATGGCCGGAAACTGTGACCCACAAAATGATGCCAAAACAGTAAAATACGAAAAATCTCATGAAATTAATCAAAAAAATGTACCACACAAAGTGAGGGAAATAAAAAAATCTCACAAAAGTGGCTGAAAATTGAGCACAATAGCCCAGAAAATGAGGGTAAAACAGTTAAATACAAATTTTCATGAAGACGGCCAGAAACTGAGGACAATAACCCACAAAAATAGGCCAAAAAAGTTATAAAATACGAAATCTCAAGAAAGTGATCGGAAAAAGTGTACTAAATAGCCAATAAAATCTGGGAAATAAAAAATCACACGAAAGTGACCAAAAATTGTGGACTATAGCCCGCAAATGAGGCTAAAAATGTCAAATACCAAATTTCATGAAACGACCGGAAACTGTGGACTATAACCCACAAAATGATGCCAAAATAGAAAAATACAAAATCTCTTGAAATCGATCGAACACGATGTTCTATAGCACAGAATGAGGAAAATAAAAAATCTCACGAAAGTGGCCGAAAACTGTGGACTATACGCCTACAATTGACGCTAAAACAGTCAAATACAAAATTTTACAAAAACGGCCCGAAACTGTGGATTATAACTCAAAATAAGTCCAAAACAGTAAAATACGAAATCTCATTAAATTGATCGAAAACAGTGTACTATAACCCCAAAATGAGAGAAATAAAAATTCTCAAGAAAGTGGCTGAAAACTATAGACAATCGAATACAAATTAGGCTACAACAATCGAATACAAATTTTCACGAAAATGACCGAAAACGGTGGACAATAACCCCCAAAATGAGACCAAAACAGGAAATACGAAATCTCACGAAATTAACCGAAAACAGTGTACTATAGCCCACAAATGAGGGAAATAATAATCTCATAAAAGTGGCCGAAAACTGTGGAATATAGCCCACAAATGAGGCTAAAACGGTCAAATACAAATTTTGATGAAAACGGCCGGAAACTGTGGACAACCCACAAAATGTGACCAAGACAGTAAAATACGAAATCTCACGAAAGTGATTGAATACAATTTACTATAGCCCACAAAATGAGAAAAATAAAAAATTTGACAAAAGCCGCCGAAAACTGTGGATAGCCCACAAATAAGGCTATAATAATCAAATACAAAATTTCACAAAAACTGGAAACAGTGGACGGTAGCCCACAAAATGAGGTACATAAATAATCATACGAAAGTTGCAGAAAACTGTGGACTATAGCCCTCAAATGAGACTTAAAAGGTAAATACAAAAATTCACGAAAACGGCCGGAAGCTGTAGACTATAACCCACAAAATTAGGCAAAAATAGAAAAAGAAGAAATGTCATGAAAGTGAACGAAAAAATAGTACTATAGCCCCCAAAATGAGGAAAATAAAAAATCTCACGAAAGTGACCGAAAACTGCGGACTATAGCCCAAAAATGAGACTAAAACGGTCAAATACAAAATTTCACGGAAACAACTGGAAACAGTGGACGATGGCCAACAAAATGAGGGACCTAAAAAATTGTCCGAAGGTGACCGAAAGCTGAGAACTATAGCCCACAAATGGGGCTAAAAAAGTAAAATACAAAAATTCACGAAAACGGTCGGAAAGTGTGGACCACACAAAATGAAGCCAAAACAGTAAAATACGAAATCTTATTAAAGTAATCGAAAACAGTGTACTATTGCCCAGAAAGTGAGGAAAATAAAAAATCTCACGAAAGTGGCTGAAAACTGAGGACTATAGCCCACAAAATGAGGTTAAAACAGTCAAATGCAAAATTTCATGAAGATGGCCGGAAACTGAGGACTATAATTCACAAAATGAGGCCAAAACAGTAAAATACGAAATCTCATGAAATTAATCGAAACAGTGTACTACACAAAGTGAGGAAAATAAAAAACCTCACGAAAGTGGCTGAAAACTGAGGACTAGCCCACAAAATCAGGCTAAAACAGTCAAATACAAAATTTCATGAAGACGGCCGAAAACTGAGGACTATAATGCACAAAATGAGGCCAAAAAAGTAAAATACGAAATCTCATGAAACTGATCGAAAAAAGTGTATTATAAGCCAACAAAATCTAGGAAATAAAATATCACACGAAAGTGACCGAAAACTGTGGACTATAGCCTACAAATGAGGCTAAAAAGGTCAAATGCCAAAGTTTACGAAACGACTGGAAACTGTGGACTATAACCCACAAAATGAGGCCAAAATAGTAAATACAAAATCTCTTGAAATTGATCGAACACAGTGTTCTATAACACAGAAATGAGGAAAATAAAAAAACTCACGAAAGTTGACGAAAATAGTGGACTACAGCTCACAAATGAGGCTAAAACAGTCAAATACAAAATTTCACAAAAATGACCGGAAACTGTGAATTATAACTTTCACAATGAGTCCAAAACAGTAAAATACGAAATCTCATTAAATTAATCGAAAACAGTGTACTATAGCCCCTTCTTACGAAAGTAGCCGAAAACTATGGACTATAGCCCACAAATGAGACTAAAACATTTGAATACAAATTTTCACGAAAACGGTCGGGAACTGTGGACAATAACCCCACAAAATGAGGCCAAAGCAGTCAAATACGAAATCTCATGAAATTAACCGAAAATAGTGTACTATTGTCCCCAAAATGAGGGAAATGAAAATCTCACAAAAGTGGCTAAAAAGTTTGGACAAAAGTGGCCAAAAAGTGTGGACTAATGCCCGCCCACAAATGAGGCTAAAATGGTCAAACACAAATTTTCATGAAAACGGCCAGAAACTGTGAACTATTAACCCACAAAATTTGCCCAAAACAGTGAAATACGAAATCTAACGAAAGTTATCGAATACAGTGTAGTATAGCCCACAAAATAAAGGAAATAAAAAATCTCACTAAAGTGGCCGAAAACCGTGGATAGCCCACAAATGAGGCTATAACAGTCAAATACAAAATTTCACGAAAACAACTGAAAACAGTGGACAATAGCCCACAAAATGAGGTATATAAATAATCATACGAAAATGGCAGAAAACTGTGGACTATAGCTCTCCAATGACACTTAAAATGTAAATACAAAAATTCACAAAAACGGCCGGAAGCTGTGGACTACAACCCACAAAATTAAGCCAAAACAATAAAATACGAAATCTCATGAAAGTAATCGAATACAGTGTACTATAGTCCACAAAATGAGGAAAATAAAAAATTCTCACGAAAGTGGCCGAAAACTGTAGACTATAGCCCACAAATTAGCCTAAAAACGTCGAATTCAAAAATTCACGAAAACGGCCGGAAACTGTGGACAATAACCCACAAAACGAGTCTAAAATGGTAAAATGCAAAATCTCATGAAAGTGATCGAAAAAAGAGTACTATAGCCCACAAAAAGAGGAAAATAAAAAATCTGACGAAAGGGACCGAAAACAGTAAACTATAGCCCACAAATGAGACTAAAACAGTCAAATACCAAATTTCACAAAACGACCAGAAACTGTGGACTATATAACCCACAAAATTAGGCCAAAATAGTAAAATACGAAACCTCTTGAAATTGATCGAAAACAGCGTACTATAGGAGAGAAATAGGGAAAATAAAAAATCTCACGAAAGTGACCGAAAACTGTGGACTATAGCCCACAAATGGGGATAAAAAAGTCAAATACAAAAATTCACGAAAACAACCGGAAACTGTGGACTATAACCCCACAAAAAAAGGCCAAAACAGTAAAATATGAAATCTCATGAAATTAATCGTAAACAGTGCATTACACAAAGTGAGGGAAATAAAAAATCTCACGAAAGTGGCTGAAAACTGAGCACTATATCCCAGAAAATGAGGCTAAAACAGTCAAATACAAATTTTCATGACGATGGTCGAAAACTAAGGACAATAACTAACAAAATGAGGCCAAAAAAGTTAAATACGAAATCTCATGAAACTGATCGAAAAAAGTGTATTATAGCCAAAAAAATCAGGAAAATTAAAAATCCTACGAAAGTGACCGAAAACTGTGGACTATAGCCTTCAAATGAGACTAAAAAAGTCAAATACCAAATTTCACGAAACGACCGGAAGCTGTGAACTATAACCCACAAAATGGGGCCAAAATAGTAAAAAAACAAAATCTATTGAAATTGATCGAACACAGTGTTCTATAGCACAGAAATGAGGGAAATAAAAAATCTCACGAAAGTAGCCGAAAACTGTGGACTATAGTCCACAAATGAGGCTAAAACAGTCAAATACAAAATTTCACAAAAACAACCGTAAACTGTGGATTATAACTCTCAAAATAAGTCTGAAACAGTAAAATACGAAATCTCATTAAATTGATCGAAAACAGTGTACTATAACCCCCAAAATAAGAGAAATAAAAATTTTCACGAAAGTGGCCAAAAACTATAGACTATAGCCCACAAATTAGGCTAAAACATTCAATTACAAATTTTCACGAAAATGACCGAAAACTGTGGACAATAACCCCCAAAATGAGGCCAAAATAGTAAAGTACGAAATCTCATGAAATTAACCGAAAACAGTGTACTATAGCACACAAATGAGGAAAATAAAAATCTCACAAAAGTGGCCGAAAACTGTGGACTATAGCCAACAAATAAGGCTAAAACGATCAAATACAAATTTTCTTGAAAACGGCCAGAAACTATGGACTATAACCCACAAAATGTGACCAAGATAGTAAAATACGAAATCTAATGAAAGTGATCGAATACAGTGTACTATAACACACAAAATGAGGAAAATAAAAAATCTCACGAAAGCAGCCGAAAACTGTGGAGAGCCCACAAATGAGGCTATAACATTCAAATACAAAATTTCACGAAAACAACTGGAAACAGTGGACGATAGCCCACAAAATGAGGTGCATAAATAATCATACGAAAGTGGCAGAAAACTGTGGACTATATAGCATTCAAATGAGGCTTAAAAGGTAAATACAAAAATTCACGAAAACGGCCGGAAGTTGTGGACAATATAACCCACAAAATTAGGCAAAAACAGTAAAATAAGAAATGTCATGAAAGTGATCGAAAAATAGTACTATAGCCCACAAAATAAGAGAAACAAAAAATCTCACGAAAAGGACCGAAAATTGTGGACTATAGCCGATAAATGAGGGCTAAAATAGTCAAATACAAAATTTGACGAAAACGACCAGAAATTGTGAACTATAACCCATATAATGAGGCCAAAACAGTAGAATACGAAATCTCATGAAAGTGATCGAATACAGTGTACTACAGTCCACAAAATAAGGGAAATAAAAAATCTCACGAAAGTGGCCGAAAACTGTAGACTAGCTCACAAATGAGGCTAAAACAGTCAAATACAAAATTTCACAAAAACTAAAACATTCGAATACAATTTTTTACGAAAACGGTCGGAAACTGTAGACAATAACCCACAAAATGACGCCAAAACAGAAAAACACGAAATCCCATGAAATTAACCGAAAACAGTGTACTATTGTCCACAAAATTAGGGAAATGAAAATCTCACAAAAGTTGGCCAAAAACTGTGGACTATAGCCCACAAATGAGGTAAAACTGTCAAATTCAAATTTTCACGAAAGCCGGAAACTGTGGACTATAACCCACAAAATGAGGAAAATAAAAACAGTAAAATACAAAATCTCATGAAAGTAATCGAATACAGTACACTATAGCCCACAAAATGAGGAAAATAAAAAATCTCACGAAAGTATCCGAAAACAGTGGATAGCCCACAAATAAGGCTATAACAGTTAAATACAAAATTTTACGAATACAACTGGAAACAGTGGACGATAGCCAACAAAATGAGATACCTAAAAAATCGTCCGAAAGTGGCCGAAAACTGTGGACCATAGCCCACAAATGGGGCTAAAAAAGTCAAATACAAAAATTCACGAAAACGGCCGGAAGCAGTGGACTGTATAAACCACAAAATTATGCCAAAACAGTAAAATACTAAATCTCATGAAAGTGATCGAAAAAAGAGTACTATAGCCTACAAACTGAGGCTAAATCAGTCAAATACAAAATTTACGAAAATGACCTGAAACTGTGGACTATAACCGACAAAATGAGGCCAAAACAGTAAAATATGAAATCTCATTAAAGTGATCGAATACACAAAATGAGGGAAATAAAAATTCTCACGAAAGTGGCTAAAAACTGTGGACTATAGCCCAAAAATTAGGCTAAAAAGTAGAACACAAAAAATTACGAAAACGACCGAAAACTGTGGACTAACCCACAAAACGAGTCCAAAACAGTAAAATGCGAAATCTCATGATAGTGATCGAAAAAAGAGTACTATAGCCCATAAAATGAGGGAAATAAAAAAATTTACGAAAGAGGACCGAAAACTGTGGACTATAGCCCACAACTGAGGATAAGTCGAATGAAAATTTTCACGAAGCGACCAGAAATGGTGGACTATACCCACAAAATGAGCAAAAACAGTAAAATACGAAATCTCATGAAAGTAATCGAATACAGTGTACAATAGCCCTTAAAATGAGGGAAATAAAATTCTCACGAAAGAGACCGAAAACTGTGGACTGTCGAATAAAAAATTTCAAGAAACGACCGAAAACGGTGGGCTAAATTGTGGACTGTTTTAGCTCACACATGAGGCTAAAACAGTCGAATAAAAAATTTCGCGAAACGACCGGAAACGTTGGACTATAACACACAAAATGAGCCAAAACAGTAAAATACGAAATCTCATTAAAGTGATCGAATACAGTGTACTATAGATCTTCAAATGAGGAAATAAAATTCTCACAAAAGAGACCGAAAAATGTGTACTGTAGCCCACAAATAAGGCTAAAAAGGTAAAATACAAAAGTTCACGAATACGGCCGGACTATATCCCACAAAATGAGGCCAAAACAGAAATATACGAAATCTCAAGAATGTAATCGAAAACAGTGTATCATAGCCCCAAAATAAGGGAAATAAAAAATCTCACGAAAGTAACCGAAAACTGCGAACTATAGCCCACAAATAAGGCTAAAACGATCAAATACAAAATTTCACGGAAACAACTGGAAACAGTGGACGATAGCCAATAAACTGAGGGACCTAAAAAATCGTCCGAAAGTGGCCGAAACTGAGGACTATAGCCCACAAATAGGGCTAAAAAAGTCGAATACAAAAATTCACGAAAACGGTCGGAAACTGTGGACTATAACCCACAAAATGAGGCCAGAACAGTAAAATACGAAATCTCATTAAAGTAATCGAAAACAATGTACTATAGCCCAGAAAGTGACGGAAATAAAAATTCGCACGAAAGTGGCTGAAAACTGAGGACTATAGCCCACAAAATGAGGCTAAAACAGTCAAATACAAACTTTCATTAAGACGGCCGAAAACTGAGGACTATAACCCACAAATGAGGCCAAAACTGTAAAATACGAAATCTAAAAAATTAATTGAAAACAGTGTACAACACAAAGTTAGGGAAATAAAAAATCTCACGAAAGTGGCTGAAAACTGAGGACTAGCCCACAAAATAAGGCTAAAACAGTCGAACACAAAATTTCATGAAGACGGCCAGGAAACTAAGGAATATAACCCACAAAATGAGGTCAAAAAAGTAAAATACGAAATCTCATTAAAGTGATCGAAAAAAAGTGTACTATAGCTTACAAATGAGGCTAAAAAGGTCAAATGCCAAATTTCAAGGAACGACCGGAAACTGTGGACTATAACCCACAAAATGAGGCCAAAATAGTAAAATATAAAATCTCTTGAAATTGATCGAACACAGTGTTCTATAACACAAAAATGAGAGAAATAAAAAATCTCACAAAAGTGGCCGAAAACAGTGGACTATACCCCGACAAATAAGGCTAAAACAGTCAAATACAAAATTTCACAAAAACCGCCGGAAACTGTGGATTTATAACCCACAAAATTAGGCCAAAACAGTAAAATACGAAATCTCATTAAATTGATCGAAAATAGGGTACTATAGCCCAGAAAATGAGAGAAATAAAAAATTCTCCCAAAAGTGGCCGAATAGTATGGATTATAGCGCACAAATGAGGCTAAAACAGTCAAATAAAAATTTTCGCGAAAACGGCCGGAAGCTGTGGACAATAACCCATAAAATGAAGCTGAAACAGTAAAATACGAAATCCCATGAAAGTGATCGAAAGAATATTCGTCCTATAGCCCACAAAATTATGGAAATAAAAAATCTCAATAAAGTTGCCGAAAACTCTGGACTATATAGCCCACAAATGAGGCTAAAACAGTCAAATACAAAAATTCACGAAAATAGACGAAAACTGTAGACTAACCCTTAAAATGAGGCCAAAACAGTAAAATACGAAATCTAATGAAAGTGATCGAAAACAGTATACTGTAGCCTACAAAATAAGGGAAATAAAAATTCTCACAAAAGTGGCCGAAACTGTGGACACAAATGGGACTAAAACAGTCAAATACAAAATTTCATGAAAACAACTGGAAACGGTGTACGATAGCCCACAAAATGTGGGACATAAAAAATCTTCCGAAAGTGGCAGAAAAATGTGGGACATAAAAAATCTTCCGAAAGTGGCTGATTGTGGACTATAACCCAAAAATGAGGCTAAAAAAGTTAAATACAAAAATTCACGAAAACGGCCGAAACTGTGGACTATAACTTACAAAATGTGGCCAAAAGAATAAAATACGAAATCTTATGAAAGTGATCACAAAAAGAGTACTAATAGCCCACAAAATGAGGGAAATTAAAAAATCTCACGAAAGGGCCTAAAACTGTGGACTGTAGCCACAAATGAGCCTAAAACAGTCAAATACAAAATTTCAGGAAACGACCGGAAACAGTGAACTATAACGCAGAAAATGAGGCCAAACCAAAATCTCATGAAAGTTATCGAAAAGTGTACTATAGCACACAAAAAGAGAGAAATAAAAAATCTCAATAAAGTTGCCGAAAACTCGGGACTATATAGCCTACAAATGAGGCTAAAACAATCAAATACAAAATTTCACGAAAACGGTCGGAACTGTGGACTATAACCCACAGAATGAGGTCAAAACAGTAAAATACGAAATCTCATGAAATTAATCGAAAACAATGTACTGCTGCCCACAAAATGAGGAAAATAAAAAATCTCACGAAAGTGCCCGAAAACTGTGGACTATAGCCAACAAATGAGGCTAAAACAGTCAAATACAAAATTTCACGAAACGACCGGAAACTGTGGACTATAATCCACAAAATGAGGCCAAAACAGTAAAATACAAAATCTATTAAAGTGATCGAAAAAGTGTACTATAGCCCACAAAATGAGGAAAATAAAAAATCTCAATAAAGTGGCTGAAAACTGTGGACTATATATAGCCTATAAATGAGGCTAAAACAGTCAAATACAAAATTTTACGAAAACGACGGGAAACTGTGGACCATAATCCACAAGTGTAAAATACGAAATCTCATGAATTTGGTCGAAAACAGTTTACTATTAGCCCACAAAATGAGAGAAATAACAAATCTCAACAAAGTGGCCAAAACTATGGACTAGCCCACAAATGAGGCTAAAACAGTCAAATACAAGATTTCACGAAAACTGCCGGAAACTGTGTAACCCACAACATGAGGTCACGACAGTAAAATACGAAATCTAATGAAATTGATCGAAAACAGTGTACTATAGCATAGAAATGAAGAAAATAAAAAATATCACGAAATGGGCCAAAAACTGTGGACTTATAGCCCACAAATGAGGCTAAAACACTCGAATACAAAATTTCACGAAACGATCGAAAACTGTAGGCTATAACCCAAAAAATGAGGCCAAAATTGTAAAATACAAAATCTCATGAAAGTGATTGAAAGTGTACTATAGCGCACTAAATAAGGGAAATAAAAAACCTCAATTAAGTTGCCTGAAAACTGTCGACTATATAGCCCACAAATGAGGCTAACACAGTCAAATAAAAATTTTCACGAAAACGGCTGGAAACTGTATACTATAACCCTCAAAATGAGGCCAAAACAGTAAAATACGAATTCTCATGAAAGTGATCGAAAACAGTGTACTATGCCTACAAAATGAGGGGAATAAAAATTCTCACGGAAGTGGCCAAAAACTGTGGAATATAGCCCACAAATGAGTCTTAAAAAGTCAAATACAAAATTTCACGAAAACGGCCTGAAACTGCGGACTATGAGGCTAAAAAAATCAATTAATTGTGTTATCATTTTTTTCAAAAATTTTAATGCAAACGGGGCGAAAAAAATTCAACGCCTACCCCGGCATTTTCAAAATGCCGGGGTAGTTATTAACCAAAAAAAAAATTATAAAACCCCTACCCAGTGTTTTTGAAACACCATGCTACCCCTAACCCAAAAACTAAACAATATTAAAGTAACCCAACACCGGCGTTTGTAATACGCCAGTGTAGGTGTTTGGCTATACCAGTGTTTGTGAAAAACGCCAGGGTAGACCCCCCCCCCACCTACCGCGACGTGAGCTTCGGCAGGCATTTCGATCGACGTTTTCAAAAACGCCGGCAGGGGATACGCCAGTGTTTAAAAATGCCGGGAAGCCAAAAATAAGTGCCGAGGAAGGCCTTTCATGTTGTAGTGTATATATAGCATAGATATTAGATAGATGATACGAAGAAGTTAAAAGTATACAGAAGGATTCTTAGTCAATAATATGCCAATACATCAGTAATGCATAATCACCAATAAGAAAATAAAGAAAGAATTTACTAAAAAAGAAGCACAACAAAACAAACATGAGTACTGCTGCATACCTTCTGCAAAAGAACATCGATTTGTTCGTTGATAAGTTCCAAGATCTATATGTTGTGTAAATGAATCCAAAAAAAATTATGTTAAATTCATAATAATAACTCAATTGCATGGAAGAATTCATGATAGAGCATTCATATTCATAATAACAAGGACATGCCTACCTATTCTAAAACACCATGTAAATTAGTTTCAAGATTTTCCTCAAGATTCTGCAGCTCTGTTGTTAATGCTTGGGGCTTTACAGCCTTCATCATTCTGTTACATTTCATTACAAAAATATTATTAAAGAAAACAATTAATTTAGTTTGTATTTTTGTTTGTTCAAAATTAGGTACATTACAATAAACTAGTATGACCCTATTTTGCTTTGTTCTTTATTATTTTAAACTTGCATTATTGCTATGACTTGATTCTGATTTTACTTTACAGCATTATTGTGCCTGTCTGCTATGACTTGATTCTGATTTTACTTTACAGCAATGAGGTGGTCTACTTTTGAACTTCCCTTCCTAGTACATGGTATAAATTTTAAAAATAGTCCAATACACCTCATTATTGGAGTAAAAAGTACGGTAGTAGGCATAAGGAATAAGCAAATTCAAGGTAGTGAAGTAAAAAAGTAAAATTTGTGACATTTCTTCTTTTTTTAAAGTTGAAAGCAAAGATGTTCATGTTAGTTTACTGAAATTAACCCTTCAAGAATTTATGCATACCTCGTTGTTGGTTTGTTTCTGCCATTTTCTTAAAACCTGCAAAGTTGCCACAGATATCTATGAAATGGCTAATTGAACTGATGATATTACAGGAATAAATCAGTTCATTACTCAGTCAGATCAACAATGTTTTGAAAAGGGGAAACGTGCAACACACCTACGGGAATTGAGTTGTGTGCATCAATGACTATAGTACTACTAGTCTATTACTCACTTATATCTCACTATCGCACTCAACCATGGCAGGTTGTCGATTGGCATCTATGAGAATTTGTTGACTATGGTCTCCAATTTCTATAGGTCCAATGAGCCAAAATCCATACACACGTCTTCTTATCCTATAATCTGTGTAATGTGTATACTCATTAATTAGCTTGGCTCATGCATAAACAACTTTCATGGTCCTTTTATTCAAAGGTTTTGATTCCTAATCTATCTCTGTATACTGTAATTTAAGTAGAATTAGGCATTTAGGAGGGGAAATTTTTTTAGTGAAATAGGAGAAGCACTTAGAAGAGCTAATGTCACCATTCATTCAGGCTATACCCACACATGCGCAGATGCAGAGGCAGACACTGTATATGGTGTATACACAAAAACTCACTCTTATCTCGCAACAAGAATTGATGCAAGCAGGGAACGAACAAAGTGCCCTTTGGTTACCAGCAAAGCAACTTGTCACTAGATCCTTGGCATTCGCAATATTTTCGCGTCTACTGCATACCTCATATATTAGTCGTAGAAAACTAATACTCCAGTCCTACAAAACCCAGTATCAGTTCCTCAGATTTCTTTTCAAGGATACAAAATACGGGTTCATAAGAAATCATGCGCTTAATTCATCAGCATTTCACCATTTATGGCATCTAATTTTTATATACTCTGTATCACACATAATGCATTTTTTTTAGTAATAAAGTTGTTAACCACTTCTTAATTAGTCCAAATCAAGACATCAAATGCAATCACCACAAGGCTTTTCATAAACATCAAATTAATCAACATCAATCAAACTAATACCAAACTCAAACGATTCCTACAATTCAAACTCGCAATTAATCCCTAAAAATCAAAATTGACCTGATAATGGAGATGGGCCCGTTCTTGATGGTGCTTGAACTCCTCCGCCGGTCGATCAAAGTACTTTTCCATCATACTGATCGTTGTCCTCAACAAAACATCTCAGATTGAGTACTTGCTAGGTTTTTAGGTTCGAGGTTAGGGAGATGAGGGCAATGGTAGAGATGACGTGATTGACTAAAATCGATTGAGCAAGAGATCGACCACGATCGAAATCGACTGAGGGCGAGATCAATCGCCGTCGAGATCGATCACCGTTGAGATCGAGATCGATCTTTAGAAGACGGAGTTTGGACGAGATGGCAATTTGATGATCAGAGAGGATGACAGAGTATGAAGGAGAGGACGACGAGATCGATCAAGATCTATTGTTAGGGTTTTGGTTTGAGAGAAAGGAGAGCAGTCTTTTATTTTTTTTTGAAGAAAATGCAATCTTTTTTTTAAAGAAAATGTGAGTATGGCCACCCGTGTTTCATTAATAAGTGGTTAATAAAACAATCTCGTATAGCCAGAAAAATATACATAAATGAAAAGTATGAAAGGCAGGAAATAAAACATAAACCTCCACCTACATAGGAGGGTGGGACTAGAGGTCATACAATAAAAAATACATAACAAGTACATAGATGGGAAGCGCCGTGGTCCTCAATCCATCGTAGGATCGATCACAATCTCCTCGTCGTCGAATTCGTCCACCTAGAAGGTTCTGGCAATTCTACCCCTAGGACCCGGAGTCACTACAGTAGCCCAAAGAAAGACCAGATGCATTATAGAAGTTAAATTACCGGAAATACTATTACTAGTCCCACGGAAGTAAAAATTATTTCCGTCTAGCCATAAAACTCAGGTGGTAGCAGAGATGGCAATGTACCATGCCTCTTTCATATTGCTCCTCTCATTAGCAAACCGTAGACCAAACCACAGGTCATCATACACTTGTGGGTAGGAGTTTGTTCCTAGGGCTGTCAGGACCTCTACTAGGACCGCTTTGCTCCTAGTGCATTCCACCAATAGGTGGTTTCTAGTTTCCTGAGTGTATAGAGCAAAAACCGCATTCAGTAGCAATGTTAGGCTCTGGCTTAAATTTTTTTTTGCCCAGACAAAAAATTTTCCCCTACTGAACTGATAAGGCTTTTCAGATTCGGTAACTGGTACCATTACTCTGTAACAGCAGAGTAATGACTCACCAGTTATGAATCTGAAGAGTCTCCATTACTCTGCTGTTACAGGGTAATGGGCCTATGAAGAGTCTCCAGTCTCCATTGTCTTTTATATAAGACTACTGAATCCAGACAGAGTTTTTTACACAGTTAGAGCAGAGTAATGGCTCACCAGTTATGAATCTGAAGAGTCTCCATTACTATGTTGTTACAGGGTAATGGGCCTCTGAAGAGTCTCCAATCTCAATTGTCTTTTATATAAGACTACTGAATCCAGACAGAGTTTTTTACACAGTTATAGTCAGTTTTATTCTTCTTCTTTTTCTTCTTTTCCTCTGTGTCAGCTGAGAGTACATCACAGACAGCAGTTCGCTAGATCTCTGAAGTAAGGGTGCTGCTCTTCAGAGAAGGTACAGTTGTATCCTAGGAAGCAATTCGCCAGCCACCGTCACACTACGGGGCGAATTCTGCTTTAAGGACAGAGATTCCCAATCTCGACTCTGTGCAAAGTCTTACGTCTCCTGTTTTGTTTCCTGTATTTCAATTCTTCACAATTGTTGTTGGGTTTTTTCATATTTATAAAATTTGGTTCTAACAATCTTAAAGCATAATTTTTCCCTCACTGACTCTAACAGTTTTGTGAAGTTTATCTACAGGTGTTGTTATCGATTTGGAAAAAACTCCTAACAATTTCTGTTTCATACTATTTCAGAGAAGATAAGAACATGGAGAACACACAAAGTGATATTGCCAGTGGGCTTATCAGCACCGAAACACCGGTGACCCAAAATGTGACTACACAATCGGTTGCGGCACATTCGGTCGTTCTGCCCACGCACATAACCGTGGGAGAAAAACCAGAGAAGTTCAATGGAACTGGTTTCAAGAAGTGGCAAGGAAGATGCAGTTCTACCTGACCACATTGAAGCTGGACATATTCCTCACTGAATCTACCCCGATGCTGGCGCTAATGGATGCACACTCCGTTGCTGCAGTTGATGTGTGGACTCAGGGCGACTACCTCTGCAGGAACTACATCCTGAATGGCTTGGTAAACCCTCTGTACAACGTCTACTGTGTCTTCAAGACGTCCAAACTCCTGTGGGGGTCCTTGGAAAAGAAGTACAAAACAGAAGATGTCTGGTCCAAGAAGTTTGTAGTCGGCAAATTTCTGGACTACAAGATGATTGACTTCAAAACTGTTGTGAGTCAAGTCCAAGAACTGCAGGTTATAATGCACGACATTGCTGCAGAGAACATGACGCTGTGCGAACCATTCCAGGTTGCAGCATTCATCGAAAAACTTCCACCTGAATGGAAAGACTTCAAGAACTATCTCAAACACAAGCGAAAGGAGATGTCTTTTGAAGACCTAATTGTCAGATTGCGGATCGAAGAGGAGAATCGCAAGACTGAAAGGTCCTATGGAAATCAATCCATATAAAAGGCCAACGTGGTGGAGCACAAACAGAAGGGCAAGAAGAGAAAATTTCTGCCACAGGCCTCAAACAAAAAACCTCTTGCAAAGAGGTTTATTAGGAAATGCCACAAGTCTGGTAAGCTGGGGCACAAAATTTCTGAGTGCCGCAGCAAGGACAGTAATTGTTCAGGAACAGGACATGTAAAAGGAAATGAAAAATCACACGCACACATAGTTGAGAACTTGTCCACTGGTCTCTCTGACCTGGACCTCTGTGTTGTAGTATCAGAGGTAAATCTTGTGGGGAGCAATCCTCGTGAATGGTGGTGCGATACTGGGGCCACCAAGCATATCTGTTCGGACAAGGAAATGTTCACTTCATACCAGAAGTGCAACAAAGATGAACAGCTGTTCGTGGGAAACTCTTCCACCTCCAAAATTGAAGGAACAGGGAAGATAGTGCTTAAAATGACTTCAGGCAAAGAACTAACACTCACAAATGTGCTGCATGTTCCAGATTTTAGAAAGAACTTGATATCAGGTTCTTTGCTAAGTAAGAATGGATTTAAGGTTGTTCTTATTTCTGATAATTTTGTATTATCTAAGAATGGGGTATACTTGGGTAAAGGATATGTAAAGGATGGACTGTTCAAGTTTAATGTAATGACAGTCATCCCTAAAACCATTGTTCCTGCTGTTCCCAATGTTAATGAAATAACTCCTATTGCCTATGTTGTTGAGTCTTCCTCTGTTTGGCATGAAAGACTATGTCATGTTAATGTCAATTCTATGCGTAGATTAATTAACATAAATTTGTTACCAAAATTTAAGGTAGATAACTCAGAAAAATGTGAAGTTTGCACGGAGGCCAAACTCACTAAAACTCCATCACGTTCTGTAGAAAGAAACACAGAAACTCTAGGTCTAATTCACACGGATCTGTGTGATTTAAAATATGTGCAGACCAGAGGTAGCAAAAAGTACTTTGTGACATTCATAGACGATTGCACAAAATTCTGTTATGTATATTTGTTACATAGCAAAAATGAGGCTTTGGATAAATTCAAAGAATATAAACATGAAGTTGAGAATCAACTTGGCAAAACGATTAAAATTGTTAGAAGTGATAGAGGAGGAGAATATGATGCACCATTTAACATGTTCTGCTCATAACATGGAATAGTTCATCAGACAACTGCTCCTTACTCACCCGAATCAAACGGTACTGCCGAGCGCAAGAACCGAACTCTAAAGGAGATGATGAATGCCTTGTTGTTGAATTCTAGCTTACCCCAAAATATGTGGGGGGAAGCATTGCTGACTGCCAACTACATTCTCAATAAAATACCTCACAAGAAAACCGGCAAGACACCATACGAACTGTGTAAAGGTAAATTACCTTCGTATAAATACCTCAAAGTGTAGGGGTGTCTAACTAAAGTGGCAGTACCTAACCCGAAACAGGTCACATCGGACCTAAGACTATTGATTGCATATTCATAGACTATGCACACAACAGTAGTACATATCGGTTCTTGGTATACAAATCAGATATACCGGATATCCATGTGAATACAATAATGGAATCAAGGAATGCTTCCTTCTTTGAACACGTGTTTCCGTGCAAGAATACTACTACCCCAAACGTACACGTGAACAAGGGAATGCAAGCACTTCAGTTGATGAACCAGAACATGATACTGATGAGCCTAGACGAAGTAAACGGGCTAGAACATCAAAAACATTCGGTAAATGTACTGAGCCGATACACGAGTAATTCAGGACGAAGTCACTAGAAAGGAATAACTAGAGTATTGAACTACTTGCGACAGACTCAGAGTTTTGCGCTGCATTACACCAGATATCCAGCAATACTAGAAGGCTACAGTGATGCCAACTGGATATCGGACTCCAAGAACTCAAAATCCACAAGTAGAGATGTTTTCATACTTGGTGGTGCAGCTGTGTCATGGAAATCCTCCAAACAAACGCTATTGGCCAGATCCACCATGGAATCTGAGTTTATTGCTTTAGACAAAGCGGCAGAGGAAGCAGAATGGCTTCGAAACTTTTTAGAGGATATTCCTATGTGGGAAAAACCAGTGTCTGCTTTATGTGTACACTGTGATAGCCAATCGGCTATAGCATGAGCACTGAGTTGTATGTATAATGGTAAGTCTCGTCATATCAGAAGGCGACACAAAACCATTAGACAACTGCTCTCAAATGGAGTAATCTCTAAAGAATATATAAAATCGGCCGACAACCTAGCGGATCCATTTACTAAAGGTCTGTCGCGAGAGCAGGTTGTGAGATCATCAAGAGGAATGAGTTTAAAGCCTATGACGAAAGAGGATACTTGATGAAAACCCTACCTAGGAATTGGAGATCCCAAGATCTAGGTTCAAAGGGACAACTAGATCTTGTTGAATCGACGGGAACACTGAGAGATTAAAATCTCATACCCACTCTTAGGATGATAAAACAGTGCTGCCTGCAAAGAGTTAGGATAAGCTTGGCTTTTAATGATTCCCATAGCTTTGAAATAAAAGTGGGGTATAGCAGGATACTCTTTATGGGCAATCACCTTATGAGTGTGAAATGGGGCCGTTTCTAGGAGAATGAAGACATGCTACATTCTCCAAGTTCACTCACGATTAACCAGGGATGTTCAAGGCCAAAATGAACACAACAAGAGAACTTAGTTCTGTGAGGAGATGAAACTGTGTGATAGTTATTGTCTAGGTTCACATCAAAGCCCGGGTAGTTCAAGACATCATGATCACTACCTGGTCAAGTGAATCCGATAGCTAATTACTAAGGATGGTTCAAAGTTGAAAAATTACTACCATTTCTGATGCAGTGATTTTTGGATTGTACTCTCAGAGTTTTTCTGTCGTGTCTGGATTACATGGTCTGGTAATTTTCATTCATGTGGGGGATTGTTGGAATTAATTTTTGAAGTTTGTCGGGCCGGATTCCGGCAGGCTCCGGCCACCGGCGACACCGGAAATTGAGTGGATTGCGATCCTCTCGACGAGTACTATTCCGTAGTGTACTCACTTGCCAAAAACGAATTCCGTATGAATGAGAAATGTTGGTCCAAAGTTGGGTACTTGAAATGTACTAACTTGGCAACTTGGAGAAAATGGATAGTCCCATATCGGAAATTGTGAAAGATTTTTCTAGTATATATATTAGAAAACTGGACTAAAGGGCGTGGCCCGGGGGTTACCACTAACGTGTAGTGGAGAGAGGACTTAGCCAAAATGACAAACACACATGGGCGCGCGCGCGCCCGGCCCGGCTCCGGCTCCGGCCCCGGCATCGGCTTCGGCTTGGCTTGGCTCTGACTTAAAATTTTTTTTGCCCAGACAAAAACTTTTTCCCTGCTGAACTGATAAGGCTTTTCAGATTCGGTAACTGGTACCATTACTCTGTAACAGCAGAGTAATGGCTCACCAGTTATGAATCTGAAGAGTCTCCATTACTCTGCTATTACAGGGTAATGGGCCTCTGAAGAGTCTCCAGTCTCCATTGTCTTTTATATAAGACTACTGAATCCAGACAGAGTTTTTTACACAGTTAGAGTCAGTTTTATTCTTCTTCTTCTTCTTCTCCTCAGTGTCAGCTGAGAGTACATCACAGACAGCAGTTCGTTGGATCTCTGAAGCAAGGGTGCTGCTCTTCAGAGAAGGTACAGTTGTATCCTGGGAAGCAATTCGCCAGCCACCGTCACACTACGGGGCGAATTTTGCTTTAAGGACAGAGATTCTCAAACTCGACTCTGTGCTAAGTCTTACGTCTCCTGTTTTGTTTCCTGTATTTCAATTCTTCACAATTGCTGTCGGGTTTTTTAATATTTATAAATTTTGGTTCTAACAAATTGTTCTGCAAGTTTCAGCCAAAGATGAGTGAAATATGGCATTTAACGTTTTCAGAAGAAATATTTTGAAGTCTATCCACTAATAATCATTAAGAATAACATAAAATGAACACTATACTACATAAAACATATTCAATATGATTTAAGGCATAATTTTTTTTTGATTTGCATTCCATTGTTTTGCATGAATAACATGAATTTAAGAGCAAATGAAGCTCAAGCTCCTAATAACTATGACATCCTTGGACTTTTGCAAAGTTTGCAAACTAGATTATAAAATTTTACCTGTGTAATCATTTTTAGCACAATCGGACCAACTTTCGTTCTTCTGTTGAATAATTTAAAAAATCAAAGATTGAATATAAAATTGTAAGGGTAAAATAGTAATTTAATAATTGTAACTTAACAGAAAGGGTTAAATTAAAGGAAGAATGAGTTTATTGTACTTTTTCAAACATTATATGGATATTTTGTACTCGGGCCAAACGTTTGGGATACTTTTGCTTTTGCCCAACATTAATTAAGCCCTCAATTATTAAAAGTTCAGATTACGCACCGTTTTGGATTTCTATTTACTCAAACCCTCAAACAAATTGCATAAAGGAATTAACCCACTGCGAAAGGTATGCACAAAGCACACCTCACGTATATGAGATACGTAGCCACACTACTCGTCTGTTTTAATAATCTATTCATCATAGGGTCAAATAAATGGAAATGTGGTCCAAGTAAAATTTACATAAACACCAAGGAGGTGTTTGGCAACACCCAGATTTATTGCAACTAGATTTTACCTTGCAACTCAATTTGCAAGAAGGTCTAGTTGCAATACTTGACTAGTTTAACTTTTTTTTTTGATGAAATTGACTAGTTAACTTTATTTATCCAACAAACTTTATGACAACCTAAATATAAAAAAGTAGGCTCATTTGCGACTTTCAACTTGCACCCATTTTGGATGCAAGTGAGTTACAAGTAATTTTGAGAGAGTATTTACTTTTTACTTGCACTTGCTATCTATATAATAAATTTTAAAAAAACTATCAAGTGGCTCTCCTTCAATCCCAAAAAATCAAAGGTCCAGATCTAATCTCACAAAACATATTTTTCCCCCTAAAACTCAAATTCAAATCTCCCACCCAAAACAACTTTTATATTTATTTATTTTTTTTTCTCTCTCCCTCCCTCCCTTTTCTATTCAAAAAATTAAAAATTATAAAAAATTAAAAAAATTAAAAAACTATAGAACTATAAAAAATAAAACTTTAAAAACTTTAAAAATAATTCAAAAAATTCAAAAAAAATCATATAATATGTTTTTTGCTGGACCCCTAAAAGTTTCTCATATAATATGTTTGTTATTTCAATTAATTTACTGCACCTCCAAAACTATTTTATATGATCAAACAAGGTGCACCATTCCGAAGACGTGCCGTAGGCACGTGTCAATGGGCAAACCTAGTCCTTATTACATTTCAACCAAACTTAGCAATTTAACTACAATTGCAATGCATAAGGTATCTCTCCCTCCAAAGGCAGTTCTTGTTGCTGCTACATATTAAACTGCATATTAAATATATTGAAACAGCAATTGCAATAACCACATGAACATCCAAATTAACTACAAAAAGCAAAGGAAAAAAAGACATCAGCATTTTGATTTGTTACGTTAGACAAAATAACAAATTAGAATGGTATAGCAATTCATCAATAAAAAAAAATGAATGCTAATTTCACAATCAACGGTCAAGAATTGGTTCTGATCTTTTATGTACAAATAGGAAAAGAAATGTGAAATTTTCTATTATGAACAACAGCAGTGGTAGGGGAAATAGGAACAAGGCAAAAAAGAAATTGGCCTCTTGGATCCACAACTAACCGAAGCAACTAAAGCCAGGGCAAATAGACATGATGATGATGAGGATAAGAGCCACAACGATGCCGGCCACTACCAGTTTGATCTTCATGTTCTCGAACCACATTTTCCTTCGGATCTTTGTTCCTTGCTGCCTGAAATCTTGTGCCTGCAAAAATATACCTTAAGAACTGAGTTTTGCAAGGGCCAACTAGTTAAAACTTCCAATTAATGAAAATGCATATAGAGAAAGATATAGTGCCAACTAGTTTCACCAACTTTGTACCTATAGGGATTTTACCTAAAGTTTTTGCAGTTAAAAATGACAAAAACACCTCCCTTAGAGTATCCACTATCTTTGCTATTTACTTATTTTATCCATTTTTTAGAAAAATCGCACCCACTGTCGTTTGCTAAAAACCTAGTTTTTAGAAAAGTGATAAACAGTACGCTGCTATATTTGGCAGCGAAAAATGGCAATTGCTAAATATAGAAGACAAAAAAAATTTATATTAAAAGAGGACGGACTTCTGTCTTGCCCAATTTTAATTCAGAAAAGTTGAGAAGCAGAATCTTCCGTCTCTTTTTATTATTATTATTAAAAATAATAATAATAAAAGTTATTTGGAAGATTATCTTCCATTTCACTTAATTTTATTACTTTCTCATTTACTTTTTAAAATATTTTGAAAATGTCATTTAAATAAATAAAAATAATAATTTTTAAAAAAAAAAACCCCTGGGACGGAAGATCATCCGGCCCAACTTTTTAATTTCCAAATATTTACAATATTGCCATCAAAATATTTACGAGTTTGCCATTAAATATTTATAAAAATGCCATTTTAATTGTTTAAAAATAAAAAAAAATGAAAAATTGCTCAGACGGAAGATGCAATTTTTAAAAAAGAAAAACATATTTTCAGTCAAACGGAAGATCATCTTCCGTCGCACAATTTTATAATATTAAAAATTGTTAAAATTGTGAGATGGAGGATGTTCTTCCGTCTGTATATTTTATTACTTTTTTTGCCAAATTTTGCTATAGATAGCAGCACAACTCTCTCGTTTCTATTTCTCAAATGTCAAATACCTATTTTTTAACAGCAACGATAGTGGATGACGGCATGACATAGTGTATCTACCTTATTATGTTATATTTATAGCTTACTTTGTTGTTGATTAGTATCAGACTGGATATGACTAGATGTGTAATTTTGGTTACTCTATGTTTTGTTAATCTTTCATTAATGAAATCGGTGACTTCGAGTCACTATTATTAAAATTTAAAAAAAACAATGGTGGATGCTCTTATATTTCTCTTACCTTCCTTATCTTTGATGTCATGAGTTCAGTATCTTTTTTCTTTAATCTTCAACTAGTTAACACTTCTAACTGAGTAGTTTCGGACACTTGTGTACTTCGAAGTATCAAGTGCGTCTAGGGTATACAATAAGGCGTGATGGACAAAGTCTTCTTGAGTTGGGGCTGAGGAGTTTGACCTCATGAAGAAGATTGTTAAACGTCAACATTTCGGAAGCCATGGGAAAAGACTTGGGCCCAGGGAAAAGAGTTAAAGCTAGGATTTCGGGGAGAAAAGAAAGATGAAAAAGAACTTTATTCAGTTTGCAAATGAAGGAAGTAAATGTTGGAAAATAATCTATGTGGGCTCACGTATGTGAATAAATGTATGATTGCTATCTTTAAGTCTAACCCAAATTAAAGTGATCTAATCAAGATTAAGTAATGGGTTAAAAGCATATAATTCAAAGTGTGATATAACACGTGTAAAGACCGTAAAGTAAATTTCTTATTTTGTGATGGGCAAAATTAGAAATCAATATTTATCAATTAGGATTATGGTCTCCCTATATATACGCATCTTCTTATTCCATCTGTGATCCCATCAACAGAAGAATAGAGAGACGACCTCTCATAGAAGTGCGTATTATATAGGAAGAACCAAACCCTCTGCGCAATCTCCATCAATGGCTTCAGGTTAGTGCTTCCGCTTTTAATGTTCTTCTTCTTTTAATTTAGCAAAGATCTACAGTTTCATGATTTAAGATTTTATATTAAAGTACTTTTGCAACATGATTAAGATCTAGATTCATAGATACATGTTATTAGGTTGTTATTAATATTTATGCATGTTCTTAAGTGTATATAAAATTCCAACAATTGGTATCAGAGCCATCTTTACTGAATTAATTGAAGAAAATTTAGGGGTTTATTGTTTAAAGAAAATTTAAGAAATTTAGGGTTTCTTTTGATCTTCCTTTCCCAAATAGAGCATTAAGATGAAGAGAAAAAGTACCATATCATCTAAATCATCTTCTATTTATTAATTCTTAATATACTTATAATGCACATGTCGTGCAACATAATTGTGAATATACAGCAGAACTTGTGAAGTCAGGTGTACTCATTATTTGAGAGATTGGATTGTTGCTTGGTTAAATCGGGTGAGCCTGGGTAAATTACTCATTCAATGACATCATTTGTGTTTTTATGCGATCCTAAGATCACTTTGTTATGGGGATTTGACATTATGACTTCTTAAAATGCAAGATAGAGTTCTGGTAACATGGTATATTAGCAAGAATTAAATTGAATGTTTGTGTAAGGAAAGGTTTGACTCTTTTATATTCAGTTGCTAGTTTAGAGTTCAGATCCATGTTAAGATCATATTTCAGATTTTTTTTTTTTTTAAAAAAAACCGTAAGCACTGACTTGTAGTTTTGTACTTTGATAACATTTTTTTTAAAACTGTACATAAAGATTTTTCATAGAGTTTATCAGGTTATATGGGTGATTATGCTTGGATGGGCCCACGGGTAATGTCTTTAGAAATGAACCATGGTGGTATGTTTTTTTTTTGCAGCATGTGGAGTCCTCATGGGGACCCACGGGAAGTTTAAGAAAAAAAAAAGTTCAAAACCGTAAGCAGTTTTTTGATTTTAAAATGGTTTTGAGTTTTGTTAAAGACTTATAAAGATTCATAAAGATTCATAGAAGGATTTATTCAGATAAGGGTTCAGATTACCCCAGGGTAATTTTAAGGGGTGATTGTATCAAGATCCGTTCTCTTCTGATTGTCACCATCACAGTTTAATTGAGTTTTTTTTTTATATGAAAATACTCATATCAAATTCTGGTGGCCAATAGAGAAATTAGAAAAAAAAAGAAAGAAATTTTTTGATATGCGTGAGGAATATATGGACTAAGGTGCACCGTGCATGCCTCTTGGCAACAGTTCATATTTGGATGAGGGATGTTTTACTGATCTCCGATGGGAACTTGGAATAACCTTCGATGCTCCAAAATCCAAATTCTGGATGAAGTATTGGCATGGCAATTGAGTTAACGACACCAACAAAATTATAATGGTCCTGAGTAAGCTAAATCAAAGAGAGATGGGTTTTGGTTAGGATTTTGATGTTGTTCAAGTATCTGTTATGGTTTTAATTAATTTGTTATTATCAAATCAGTAGACAGATATGGTTCAATTATGGTTTTGTTATCATAGATATTATCTTGACATTATCCATCTACAAGTAAAGTAAAATTACAAAAAAAAAAATTTAAGGAAAAGATAAAATTTTGGGAAACAATTAAATTTAAATTATGGTTTTGGTTTTCTTATGAATGTCTAATATTTTGAATAGTTTAATTGAAACAAAATATCGCCAAAGTGACCTCTTTTGTGTAGATTAATTTATTTAAAATATCAAGATGATTGTGTGTTTGTAATTCATGCGTTTATTAACTGACCCAAAGGTAAGTTGATATTTAGCCGAATTTCATACACATCTGTGGTAATAAATATGTGACAATTTTAAGGTATTCCATGTGAACATAAGTCAATCCAAAGAATGACTTATTATTTGACAAGATTTATTGTCAATATTTGATTACTACAACAAGAGTACCGCTTACAGTTAATGTTACTGTCCAAAGACTTGATATTAACGTTGTGCCTGGTATCTTGAGATGAGATTAACCATTATTTGAATTTATTGTTTTATATGGATTTTCATGTGAGTTTATTTTGTTTATTTTTGTTCTATATTCAGTTAGTGTATCTTCTGATACCTCAATAACTGCTAACATCAATTTTATTCTCATGCTTAATGGGACAAATTTCAAGGATTAAAAAAAAAGGGACTATTAAGGATATGGTAAGGAGTATGATTGCTCATCCCACCTTACCTGAGTCCCCCTGGGGAGAAGCATTAAAGACAACAGCTTACATTCTCAATAGAGTACCACCTAAAACAGCTGCAAAAGCACCTTATGAGCTTTGGATAGGTCGAAAGCCTAGTCTAAAGCACTTTCACATTTGGGGATGTCCAGCTGAGGCAAGGCCTTACAGGCCATATGAAAAGAAATTGGACTCCAAAACAGTGAGCAGCTACTTTATTGGTTATTCTGAACGATCTAGGAGCTATAAGTTTTATGATCCCACACTTAGGAATATTTTTGAGATGGGAACTGCAATATTTTTGAGGAAGTTGAGTTGGGGGGGAGAAATAAAGTTAAGAGACATTATTTTTTGAGGAGAAATTGGATTCAATTACAAACTCAATTCCTACAATCACTTTTGACAATATTCAGGTTCCCACACCTATTATTGATCAAGAAGTGAATCTGGAACCTCAACAAGACAATGTTGAACAACCCCCCATTCAAGATGAGGTAATTGTTCCAGAAGAACAAACTCAACAACCTCAAGAACCAGTGCCATTAAGGAGATCCACGAGAGAAAGGAGGAATGCTATTCCGGATGATTATATTGCATTTCTCCAAGAACATGAGGATGACAATGGAATGATGGAAGATGATCCAATCACAGTTCATCAGGCCATGAAAGGTTGTAACTCTCAAAAGTGGATTAATGCCATGAATGAGGAGTATAAGTCTATGCAAGACAATAAAGTTTGGGAACTTGTCCCATTACCAGAAGGTGCAAAACCAATTGGTTGTAAATGGATATTTAAGACCAAGAGGGATGCAAATGGTAATGTGGAGAGGTATAAGGCACGTCTTGTAGCTAAAGGCTATACTCAGAAAGAAGGCATTGATTTTACAGAGACTCTCTCCAGTTTCATTGAAAGACTCGTTTAGGACAATTATGGCAATTGTTGCTAATCTTGATCTTGAGCTACATCAGATGGATGTCAAGACGGCGTTTCTCAATGGTGACATTGACGAGACAATTTATATGGTGCAACCAGAAAATTTTGTGTCGGGAGATCCAAAGAATATGGTTTGCAAATTGACAAAATCCATCTATGGACTCAAGCAAGCTTCTCGTCAATGGTACCACAAGTTTCATGAAGTAATTATCTCATTTGGTTTCGAGATGAATATAGTTGATGATTGTGTGTATCACAAGTTCAGTGGGAGTAAGTATATATTCTTAGTTCTATATGTCGATGACATATTGCTTGCCACTAATGATATAAATTTATTGCACGAAACTAAAAGATTTCTGTCCAAGCATTTTGAGATGAAAGATCTTGGGGATGCCTCTTTTGTATTAGGAATTCAGATACACCGAGATCGTTCTCGAGGTATTCTAGGATTATCACAAAAGGGATACATCATGAAGTACTCAAAAGGTTTGGCATGCAAGATTGTAGACCAGGGGATACCCCTGTTGCTAAAGGAGACAAATTTAGTTTCAATCAGTATCCTAAAAGTAACCTTGAAATACAGAAAGTACAAAAGATCTCCTATACATCAGCTATTGGGAGTCTAATGTATGCTCAAGTATGTACACGTCCGGATATTGCGTACATTGTTGGGATGTTAGGCATGTATTTAAGAAAACCTGGTATGGACCATTGGATAGCAGCCAAAGGGTCATTAGGTATCTTCAGAATACAAAAGACTACATGCTCACAGATAGGAAATCAGATCATTTGGAGGTCATAAGGTATTCTGATTCTGATTTCGCTAGGGTGCCAAGATAGCAAAAAGTCTACATCAGGCTATATTTACCTGTTAACTGGAGGAGCTATATCCTGAAAAAGTGTTAAACAGACACTTATAGCTTCTTCCATTATGGCAGCAGAGTATGTAGCATGCTATGAGGCATCGAATCATGAAATATGGCTGCGGAATTTTGTCACTGGGTTGTGCATTTTGAAAAATATAGAAAGATCACTCAAGTTATTTTGTGACAATAAGTCAGCAGTGATGTATTCCAACAACAACAGGAGTTCGACAAAGTCGAAACATATTGACATAAAGTTCCTAGTTGTGAAAGAAAGAGTGCAAAGTGGACAGATGTCCATAGAGCACATTGGGACAAACTCCATGATAGCGGATCCGCTCACAAAGGGATTACCACCCCAGGTCTTTTATGAGCATACTGCTCATATGGGTGTTCTATTTTTGAGGATATCATGATTTAGTGGGAGTTTGTATTTTATTTGCATTATATTTGTGTGAGACATTTATATATTTGGTTATTTTCTGATCAGAAATAAAGAATTCAGTTTTCTCACTCATTTGTCATGTTCTGGTTTTGACCTCACTTAAGTTTTAAAGAAGACCAGTTGGAAATAGGCATGTGTATAGATCACATTACATGAAATTTCCATGCCACACATTCACACTTGATCTATGTCATTTGATTATGTTGAAATATGTGACCATTGATGAATTTAGTTACGATAAATGTAACGAAAATTGCTTTGATCCTATATTTACATGATTAATGGACGAGATTGTTTGGCCATACTTTTGGTTACGATAGCAAAATTTTGAGCTCATAAAGTATGTACATTTATAAGGAGTAACATATGTGGTCCAAGTGGGAGATTATTGGAAAATAATCTATGTGGGCTCACATATGTGACTAAATGTATGATTGCTATCCTAAAGTCTAACCCAAATTAAAGTGATCTAATCAAGATTAAGTAATGGGTTAAAAGCATATAATTTAAAGTATGATATAACACGTGTAGAGACCGTAAAGTAAATTTCTTATTTTGTGATGGGCAAAATTGGAAATCAATATTTATCAATTAGGGTTATGGTCCCCTATATATACGCATCTTCTTATTCCATCTGTGATCTCATCAACAGAAGAATAGAGAGACGACCTCTCATAGAAGTGCGTATTATATAGAAAGAACCAAACCCTCTGCGCAATTTCCATCAATGACTTCAGGTTAGTGCTTCCGCTTTTAATGTTTTTCTTCTTTTAATTTAGCAAAGATCTACAGTTTCATGATTTAGGATTTTATATTAAAGTACTTTTGCAACATGATTAAGATCTAGATTCATAGATACATGTTATTAGGTTGTTATTAATGTTTTATGCATGTTCTTAAGTGTATATAAAATTCCAACAGTAAAATCAACCAAATAAATTAAAACTTCAAGAAATTTGAATATACCATACAGAATTTTCTGTTAGAAATGCAGTTGAAGGATCAAAACGCAAGAAGGGGAAACTCAAGGAGATACAAATGCACTGAGACATCAATGACTTTTGAGTGTAAAGTTTTAGTGAAAATTCGGGTTATCATTAATAGGGAAAAAACCCAAAAATAAATATATGAAACCTAACCTGAGAGCGAAGGTTCTCTGTTTTGTCAACAAGGAGCTCAATTTTCTCCCCACGATCAAGAACCTGGAGAACGCATTCATTACTCAAAGTTGCACAACATAAAAACAAGAGAAAATCAGTTAATCACAATAGGATCATCATTGAGAAACAGTTGGAATATTTACCTTCTCAATATTTTCCATCATAACTCCTTTGACTTCTGAGACCTGAGCCTTCACTTTAGCAAGCTTATTAATCTCCTCAGGGTGGTCCGCACAATACTGCATGTGCGCTTTTATTTTTGACCTGAAATGTTGTTCGTAGAGTTACAAATTTGGGACAACTAAAACCAAAAGAGAAAAGACATGCACATCAGATTATCTTTTAAGGTATTAGCTTGAAAAACCACAACAATTACCCAAAATCTCGACTAAGGCTGTTAGCACTAGCTGTTGCAGCTTTCCCTCCATATCTTTTGATGAAATCTTCCCTAACCCTCTCGATGAAAGCAATTGGAAGTTGTCTACCAGCCGATTCAATAGCAACAACACAATATGCTGCAACACAATAAGAATACCAACACAGAAACTACATGAAATAATTGGAAAACTCAATAACAAATTCAGAATACAAAGTGCAGAGGCAAAATGTTTCAGTGGAGTATTTAATTCCAACCCTATGGTAAAACTTTATTCTCTCCGCATCACTAATCAACTTAGAGAAATTGTAGCTATGAAACAATAATAATGCGAGGAACACTACATTATTTTCATTTAACCCATTTATTTATAGAGATCTGTATGTATAGTCCAATGAAGATTGTGCCACATATAACACACTATATACACATTATCCTTAAGGAAACCTAGATGTTGCACCAATTATCTCTATTATTATAACCAAAGAGTTGGGGGTTGTGTGTGTTTGTATTAAACAACCGACTTATGAATTTCACCATACATTTTAAAGTCGGAGTGACATCAAAGCATTCACTTAAAATCAATCATCCAAGACCTCTTAAGGGCATTGCACATGATAACTAGCTAGTTTTCCATAGCTGGAGAGTTAGTATTGTCATTGTGGGGACATTAGTTATCCGACTTTACACATGCATTACATGGATTTTTCATTGTCTCGTTAGAATTTAATGATAATTATTATGAATTGGAACAATAAATTGGACTATTATAAAGATTGAATCATGTGCAATGCATGTATCATTCCTCAAACACACAATATACTCCATTGCATGAATCATGCAACAAATGTTTGTATGGACAAGCACATCATTCTTCCAAACCAAGCAATGCACGAATTAAATCAATAATTTCAACACGCTAAAATCTCTTCCTAATCAAATAATCACACACACACACCCATACAACAACAAAAAAATAAAAATAAAAATAAAAAATAAAAAATCCATCCACAACAAACCTTGGATCAAATAACAGACCACTCAAATGAAGATTCTTGATCCAAACAAAATATTTCCAAAAAGAGGAGGGGGGTAAGTGCAAAAAAAGAGAGAGAGAGGCTCACTGAATCCATCCTGCACGAGGTAGTTGAAAGTGTGGCCATCGCAATTGTAGGTGAACCGGTTGTTGGTTGAGGGAAGCTTTTGCAGGCACTGGCCGGCAATGGAGGTGAAATTGCCGCTGAATTCCGTGTACTCCGCCAATATCACCGTACCCCGAGCCACGAAGCTATAGATTAGGTTTTGCTGCCCCATTTCCCTAGCCCTAAACCTAGAATTTTCCTTTCTATTTATTGAAACTAGAAGGAAACAGAGGAGGGAGAGGAAGTAGGAGAAGAAAAAGTTTTTTCTTTTTTTTCTTTTTCTTTCCAGAATTAGAAGAAATAAAATGAATATATTTTGGGGGAATGGCTCCAAATACGGACAATATTACCAACATGCCATTTGTTGTAAATATTAGGCCCACTAGCCCTGTCCTCTGGGCTGGATTTGACCCGAACACAGTCTGTACGGACGGATTTGAAAAAGTGTATTAAAAAAATGGGTGAATGATCTACGCACGCCCAAAGTTAGTAATAATACTCTATACAGATCTGAAGTTATAGTAATGCCCAAATAACACCAAAAGTTTTAAAAATTGGACCTATAGACACCCGCCATTCAATTCCGTCAAGTTAATAACACATATAGCATGAATTTACTTTTTTACCCTTGCCTCTTTAATTCCCTGTGTTACCTATGTTATCTTCTTCTCCTCTCGTTGGAAAAGAAGCAAAGTGAAGGGCAGCGGCGGGGGCGTTGCAGGGGGCCAGCGGCGCGTGACGCGGCAGGCGGTGGCGGCACGGCAGGCAGTGGCGCACAAACAGCAGATGCATCAAAAGTTGGGGAATCTCCCATCTTTGCATTTGATGAACTTATCTCTTAGTCTTTATGGGTTATTTATAGATTAATTTGGGTTTTAATTGTACAACTACTCTTAATTGTTGATTATTCCTGATGGTTGTAGTATCTTTTCTTCAATTTAGAATTGAATTTGGGATTGTTATTAGGGTTGAGTTAGGATTCCGATTTGTTGCAATAAGAAATTTGGGATTGTAATTCTGATCCCGAGTTAGGAATTTGGGATTTGCTACAGGGATTCCGAGTTAGGAATTTGGAATTTGGGATTGGAATTTTGGATTAAAAGTAAAATATAGATCGAACACATTATACTAGCTTTGTACTTCAAACATTACATCTAGATTGAACATACATACAATACATACATTACTAAAGTTAATTGCTATTACCAATATGGCTAAAAATAGAACCAAATCGGGACCGTTCAAATCGGGCACGAATCTTAAAGCTCGCAGGGGTAAAACGGTAATTTCACCTACAAATGGGTCCGAATTGGGAACTGGGTCTTTCTTCAAAGCCCAATAACCCAAAAAAGGATCTATCCTGTTGGGTATGGGTAGTGTTACCGCTAAATCTGGTGTGGGGGCAAACAGATAGTATTTGTGGATTCTTAGGAAAACTGAATAGCAAAACCCGAAACCTTTCCACTGGAGTTTGACCGTTGACTCCCGCCGTTCACCTGCAAAAAGTGCGAGACACCGGGGTTGATTCCGGCGACGCACCCTCCGACACTCAAGTCAGTAATAGGGAAGATTATGAATGAGCGTTAACTAGCAAAAGATAGATTACCTCTTAATGGTGGTGGATGGGGGGTATTTATAGCCCCCTTTGGGATCAGTTTAGGAATAAAATTCCTAATTCCTAGTGAAAGGATAGAGCGAATCAGGGCCGTTGATTAAGTATAATCAGAAACCCTAATTCTATCCTGCTGGACCGGGTTTGTTGCGGGTTGGAACCCGCACCCAGTTGAGGTGGATCCGTTCATGGGTTGTGGAGCCTTTTAGAAAGAAGACCCTGAACCCATCTCAGACTCGTTTGTAGGTGAAATTACCATTTTTTCCCCAAGCATCAAGATTCGTGTCTGATTTGGACGGTTCTGATTTAACTCTATTTTTAGCCATATCACGAGCCCCCCACTTCTGAAGACTGAGCTTGATCAGCCTTTGGGGAGTAGTTTTACTGTTTCGGTGGCTTACGGAGTTGTGTCAGAGTCCAAATGAGGGGTGTCGCATCTTTGTATGAGGTATTGTGGTAGTTTCAGAGTTAGTTGCATGCTCAAGGCTGTTCTTGAGCTCTCCTGGACTTCTGGTGGTTTTTCTTTGATTTTTGTCTAATTTTGCGAAGTGGTGATCTATTGTTCGGGGGTCTTAATTAACTATTCTAAGCAATAATTGTTTACCCAGGGGTTCAAGAGCATTCCCCTGAACTTATAATTATTCTTTAGAACTTTTAATCGATCTCCCCCAATTTTTAACCATTTTTTAGCAATATTTAGGTAGACGACTCGATGTTGTTTTCGCCGTTTCATGGCTTAGATGCTTCGGCTTCATCGCCGACCCCCTCCGATCATGCTATGAAGGAGGCCGAGGTCCATGGGGGTTCGGCACTGTCTGTCGAAGAGTGCAGATATCTCGGTCAGGCTACAGGCGCGAAGAGGGTGTTCGGCGAATCTTTGCCGAAATCCGGAGTGATTTTCTCCATGTAAGAGGGTCGGTGGCAAGAGCGCTCAACAAGGTGTGCCGAGGTCCAATTTTTTTACGTAATAGGGTCGGTGGCAAGAGCACTCAGCAAGGTGTGCCGAGGTCTAATTTTTCCACGTAATAGGGTCGGTGGCAAGAGCGCTCGGCTAGGTGTGCCGAGGTCCAGTTTTTCCACGTAATAGGGTCGGTGGCAAGAGCACTCGACAAGAGGCGCCGAGGTTCAATTTTTCCATGTTTGAGGGTCGGTGCCAAGAGCGCTCGGCTAGGTGTGCCGAGGTCCAGTTTTTCCATGTTTGAGGGTCGGTGCCAAGAGCACTCGGCAAGGTGTGCTGAGGTCCAATTTTTCCACGTAATAGGGTCGGTGGCAAGAGCGCTCGGCTAGGTGTGCCGAGGTCCAGTTTTTCCATGTAATAGGGTCGGTGGCAAGAGTGCTCGGCAAGGTGTGCCAAGATCCAATTTTCCATGTAATAAGGTCGGTGGTAAGAGCGAACGACAAGGTATGCCGAGGTCCTAGAGCAAGACTTTTTGCTCGTTTGGGCGTCGGTGCCAAGAGCGCTTGGCAAGAGGTGCCGAAGTCCCAGAGCAAGGTTTTTTGCTCGTTTGGGCGTCGGTGCCAAGAGCGCTCGGCAAGGGATGCCGAGGTCCAGAGTTATGATTTTTTGCTCGTTTGCGCGTCGGTGCCAAGAGCGCTCGACAAGGGATGCCGAGGTTCAGAGTTGTGATTTTTTGCTCGTTTGGGCGTCGGTGCCAAGAGCGCTCGGCAAGGCGTGCCGAGGTCCTAGAGCAAAACTTTTTGCTCGTTTGGGCATCGGTGCCAAAAGCACTCGGCAAGAGGCGCCGGAGTCCCAGAGCAAGGTTTTTGCTCGTTTGGGCGTCGGTGCCAAGAGCGCTCGGCAAGGGATGCCGAGGTTCAGAGTTGTGATTTTTTGCTCATTTGGGCGTCGGTGCCAAGAGCGCTCGGCAAGGCATGCCGAGGTCCTAGAGCAAGATTTTTTGCTTGTTTGGGTGTCGGTGCCAAGAGCGCTCGGCAAGGCGTGCCGAGGTCCCAGAGCAAGATTTTTCGGCGTCTTAGGAAACGACGGGCTGAGCTGGTGACTGTTGAACTTCTGACAACTCTGACAGATGTGACAGCCATTAATGCGACTGTACAGCTTGGCGCGGTAAATAATGTGACGGTTCATCTCCTTTTGTCGCTTTGTGTAAATGGGCCTGGTTCTTTGGGCCCATTATCCTCGCTGCATGTGCCGAGCTCTATAAAACCCCACCCCTCTCTCATTTTTCACTTCTCCAAATTTTTACTCAGGCGGTGAATTTCTACTAGCGAGAGCTCACGGTGATCATCGATAGCTTTCCAGTGAAAATTCCGACCGTACCTGTCACTTCAAGGTAACTTATACTTAGTTTTTTTTTCAAGTACAAAAAATGTCTCTTTCCCCTGTCTCCGAGCCCTCCCCTCCTGCTGGCGAAGCTCCATCCCCGAGTCAGAGAGATCGAAAAGATAAGGGCAAGAGGGTTTCTGGTCGAGACACGATAGTAGAGGACCCGAAGTGCATGGGGCCGTTCGGCAGGTTGCCGGGGTCGCTGACAGGGCTCCAGAGGGTTCGAGAACTTCCGGAGGAGCATGTCGAGCGCATCATTCACGAGAGGGGGAGGACCTTCGAGGAGAACGCGGTAAGGGAGACCTCTGAGACAGACGAAACGGTGTCCATCCTCAGCTTGGAGGACCTGGCAGCGATCCGGGATTGCTTCCAAATCCCAGGGGAGTACGAACTAATGCTGCCGGGTCCCGGGGTTAGGGCCAATTCGCCACTGCCAGTAAACATGTGTTTCTGGTCTGTTGATGCCTTTATCGCCGGGGCTCGGCTCCCTCTCCACCCGTTCGCGATTCAGGTACTTAGGTGGATTGGGGTCAGCCCCATCCAACTTATGCCGAACTCGTGGAGAGTCATTAACGGATTCGTGCTCCACTGCTAGACAGCCGGGGTCGAGCCGGAGTTGAGGGTGCTCCGGACCCTCTACCGGCTTCATCAGCAGAACCGGTCGGAGTTCTGGTTTTATTTGGCCCCGAGGCACGGCGCTTGACTCGTCGTCTGCCCCGACTCCATAAAGCACAGGCGTGATAAAAATTTCATAGTGCGGAGTGCGGAGGCATGGCCCATACCCTCTGGTTTGGTGGAGGAGGTGACGAAGCGAGTGAGGGAGTCACCGATGCTTCACCCCCAAGAAGAAGAGTCAGTTCGGGTCCTTCTCGACCGGCCCAAGTTCGATTGGCGAGACTTGACCGAAGACGTTCTCTTCAGGGGAGGGCTCTACCGCGTAGATCCCAGTACGCGGCTTTTTCTACGTTCTTTTTTTTCTTTTTTACTTTGCTTATTATAACTTGTGATTTTTAATCAGCTTCTTGTGTGGTGCAGAGGCCATGGACTACGAAGCGGTTCTAGCGCAGAGGGTTGCCCTCGGAAGCAAGGCGCCGAAGAAGCGCAAGAAGGTCGCCACCAAACTGCCACCCGCGAAGACCCAGAAGGTCGCGAGCGCTGCCGAGGAGGTGGAGGTGCCAGCGGTCGTGACCCCGACCCGAGCTCCGGCAGTAGCTTCGGCGTCGGCCGAGGGAGGGGAGTTCCCGATCGTCGATGTGCTCGGGATGGAGATGCCACCGCTGACGGTGGACGCCGAGGTGCTCCTTACGGAGGAGCACAAGAAGATCTATGCTCCGGACTGGCAGGTTCGGAAGCTCGACGGGTTCCTCGGCGACTCGGCGTCGAGCCTGCAAGCGGTGAAGCATCTGGCGATGCCGAAAGACCGAGCCGCCATGGATGCCGGCATGGCGGGTGACGATGCCATCGAGATCGCTTGCTCGGCGGTATCGGTAAGTATCGTCCTTCGCTTTGTGGGCATTTTTTATGTTTGATTTTCTAACTCCTTGCTTTTTTCATTGTTCTGCTGCAGATAACCGTCCACTTTGGTCATCTCATGGAGAAGATGGCGGAGTTAGAGAAGAACCTCAAGAAGGAGGCCGACCAAGCTCAGGCCGAAAAGGCTCGAATGGGCAACGAACTCGACAAGTTGAAGGTCGAGTTCGAGGGGAAGGCGACGAGGCTCGAGTACCTCGAGGGCCTTGTCACAAAGCTCGAGGGCGACCTGCTCCGACAGAAGGAGGAGTCGACTAAGCAGCAGGTCGAGGCAGCGGAGGCTAAGGCTGCAGCGGTGAAGGAAACCGAAGCGGCCACCATGGTGAAGGCGCAAGGCTTCCTCTCCGCAAACATGGCGAAGGCGCAAGGCTTCCTCGCCGCAAACATGGCCAAGGCGTACGCCCAAGCCATCACTCAGGTGTCGGAGCGTTATCCTGAGGTCGACTGCTCCGGAAGGCGGCTCTTCCCGGACCACGTTGAGGGCTTCGACCTCGAGTCGGAGGAGGAAGGGGGGATGACGAAGATGACGTCCAGGTCGTCGGCGAGGTGCAGGGGTTCGTGGTGACTCCGCTGGCGGTGCTGGCTCCTTCGGAGGAGTCTGACCCCACCTAGTCTCGACGCCCTGGGAAAGAGGTCATCCCCTGACTTCTTCTTCTTTCTTTTGGTTTTTTTTTTGTCTTTTGAGCTGCCGACTGTATTGCCTAATTGGGGACTGGCCACCGCATTTTTGTTATGAATGAAAATACAACTTTTGAGCTCGACCTTGTGTTTCTTTTGAGTGGTTTTGAAATTTGACTAAGTGTTTAAACACAAGATTTTAGTCTTTGCTAGGTGCATGTAGCCTTGTTCAGGAGTCAGATGTGAAGCAAATTTCGCTAACATTTACTGAGCGTTCTCGTTGTCTGCTTTGTACTTTTCAGCTCGTCGTGGTGACCCAGTCTGCCGAACCCATCCGCTCCGGGGAGGAGTTATGCTCCGAGGTCGGCTGAGGGGCGACGAGGTTGTGTTTAACCAGGTGTCGAGAGCGCCTTTATGAAGTCGGGTTGGGGTTGCGCAGGGCCGAGAGTGAGCAGAACCATCTGCAGCTGATCTTAGGCCGGAGAGACATCGAGATTCGGCAGCTAGAGGGTAGGCTCGCCGAGATACTTCCCGTAGGCGAGGATGACGGCTCGTCGACAGCCTTCACCAATGGGCTGAGGCTTAAGTGTCTCCAACATTCTTTGTCGAAGATGACAGCGAAGAGGGACGATATGCTCACTTAGGTTTACCGCCTGCAGATTGTGGAGGCAGAGCTTCTGGCGAAAGAAGAGGAGTTGACGACAGCGGTGGGCAAGTTGATGGCCGAACGCGACGAATTGACGGCAGAAGTCGACGCGTTGAAGAGGGCCACAGTGGACAGGGGCATCGAAGTCACTCAGCTCTGCCAAATCATTGCCAGCCGTCCTAACATCCCGAGCTCTGCAGTGCCTCCTTGCTTCGAGGTGGACGTAAAAGATGACTGTCTGAAACAACGGATAGCCGAGCTGGAGGCGGAAGTGGCTCGCCTCAAGCTACATTCGGGATCGATCAATGTCAGGAGCACTTCGTGCACGCGTGAAAAGAGCGAACGAGGGATTTCGTTCTACGAGCTTGCAACCCATTCGCCTGTTGCTCGGCAAAGTCCGGGCAACGCCCAAAGTGGTGTTGCAATTTCATCGAGCGGAGCGTCTGTTGGCGCAACTGTTAGGAGTATGCCTTAGATGTTGCAATTACTGTATCCCCACTTTTGTAACACATTATTGATATAGTGAGATTGACTAAGGAGTATGCCTTGCCTACCAAAACTCACTCTCATACCTAGTATAGTGTCCACAACACCTAGGTCCTTCATGCTGAATTCTTTGGATAGCATTGTTTTAACTTCAACCACAGTTGAGCGGTCGCTTCCAACAACAAGCATGTCATCAACATACAAGCAAATTATAGCAATTTTATTTGATAAGTCACGATAATAAAGGCATTTATTAGAATTGCTGGATTCAAAACCTAAGCTCTTTATTATTGTATCAAATTTTTCGTGCCATAGTTTTGGTGCTTGTTTTAATCCATACAAAGATTTTACCAATTTGCAAACTTTGTTCTCTAAACCTTTAAGTACAAAACCTTCAGGTTGTTTCATATAGATTTCTTCATTAAGATCTCCATTTAGGAAAGCAGATTTAACATCCATTTGGTGAATAACAAGATTTTTAATGGATGTAAGGGCAAGAAGAATCCTTATTGTAGCAATATGACAAACAGGTGAGTAAACATCAAAATAGTCTATCCCACTTTACTGAGTATAACCTTTAGCTACTAGTCGTGCTTTATACTTTGCTACAGTCCCATCTGAATTAAATTTCTTCTTCAAAACCCACTTATTTCCTATGGTTTTAGCCCCCTTTGGCAGATCAACTAATTTCCAAGTTTTATTTTGTAATAAAGAATCAATTTCATCATCAATAGCCTCTTTCCAAAGTAGACCATCCCTAGACCGAAGAGCTTCATTCACACTAAGTGGATCAGCCAACAGTGCATAAGTTACAAAATCATCACCATAGGTTCTAGGTGTCTTATCTCTGGTGGAGGTTCTTCTAGGCTCAATTTCATTTGTAGTTTCAGTGTCAGTTATGCTAGGTCTATACTCTGTTTGTGAGTCATTGACTAAGTCTGTGTGGCCAGATAGTGTTATACCTTTGTCTTTGATGAACACATCTTCAAAGAATTCTGCATCTCTAGATTCAATTATCTTATTGAGAGATAGGTCATAAAATCTGTATGCCGCACTATCAACTGCATATCCTAGATATACACAAGTATTTGTACGAGGTCCTACCTTAGGCCTTCTAGGGTCTGGTATTCTAACAAAAGCAATACAACCCCATGTTTTTATTTTATCAAAGCTCAGTGTGTGTTTATGCCATAACTCATAAGGTGTTTCAGTCAATTTAGAGTGTGGTAACAAATTAAGAATATTATTAGCAGTCAATGCAGCCTCTCCCCAAAAATTTGAAGGCAATCCAGCAGTCAATAACATAGAATTCAACATTTCTGTAAGTGTTCGATTCTTTCTTTCGGCTATACCCTTTGACTATGGTGAGTAGGGTGCTGTTGTTTCAGAGATAATGCCATGTGAAGTGCAAAATTCTTTAAAACCCATTGACACATATTCCCCACCTCTATCAGATCTGAACCTTTTTATTTTAGCATTTAACTAATTTTCGACATGGTCTTTAAATTCTTTAAATTTATTAAGTGCTTCATCCTTTGATTTTAACAGATAGATATGACAATATCTAGAACAATCATCTATAAAGGTGATCAAATACTTCCGACCTCCTTGCGTCACAAAGTTTTTAAAGTCACATATGTCAGAATGAATTAGTTCAAGAAGTTGTGTACTCCTAGAAACAGAACTAAAGGGTTTTCTAGTGATCTTTGTCTGAGCACACACTTCACACTTGTCATATCTTAAGGATGTATCAATTGGCAGATTAAAAGTTTTAGCAACAGCAAGTAATTTAATATAGTTTACATGTCCCAATCTGTTGTGCCAGGTATAAGGGCTACACAGTTTTGAGCTAACAGCATTAATCACTTCATTTGCTAAACTAAGTCTATACATACCATTGACTAAATAAGCACAACCAAAGTAGTATGAGTTAACAGATAAAATTGCTCTACCACTTATCATAGAAACTACCATGCCAGCATTATTCAGTAAGCTAATAGAAATTAAATTCTTTGCTAAAGTAGGAACAAATTTAACATTACGCAAAATTAAATTCTTACCTGATGAAAGACTGAGATTTGCAGTTCCAACCTGGAGCACCTTGACTGATTCTCAATTCGCCATAGAAACAGACTCATTTGCATCTTTGAGATCAGTTAGCAGGTTCTTATTGTTACAAGCATGACATGTAGCCCCCGAGTCCAACAACCAACTAGTATAGGCACTGACCTTATCGTCACCAACAACACATAGAAAATTGGTGGGTTCAGTGTTGTCCTCTAATAAGTTCACCGTTTCATTGTTAGGTTGTTCTCTTTTGGGTAGCCTACATTCGGTATCATGGTGACCCCACTTCCTACAGTTGTAGCACTTCTCTTTCTTTTTCACAATCTTTTTATTGGCTTCCAACTTGTACGGTTCACTCTTAACTTTATTAAGCTTGTTCTTCTTAAACTTAAGAACATATTTGGAATTGGTTAGCACATTAGCATGAGAAATTTGTTTTTTAGCCAACTCCAAATTTATCCTAGTTCTTGTCTCATCCTCTACTTTAATACATCGTTTGAGTTGTGCAAGCTTAATTTGTTCTGGCAGTCTATACATTTCAGTCTTAAATGTGAGCCATGATGCAGGTAATTTAAAGATTATTGCTCCAGTAAGAAATGCATCACACACAGTGATATCTTCAGTTTTCAATTTAGCTACTAAGTTTTCAAGATCAGTTACCTGAGGGAGAATGACCTTCTCCTTTCCGAATTCAAAGCTCATGAACTTATCAACCAAGTAAGTCTTGGAGACCTTCTCCTCTCCTCCTTTTTGAATTCATCCAGCAGATTGTCCCAAATCTCCTTAGCTGTTCCATACTTCATGTACACATCTGCTAACCGATCTGAAATACTGTTTAGCAAAAACTCCCTGCACAAGTCCTCATCTCTGATCCAAGTGGCATCATCCACATCTTCGGTACAGTCATTATAAGTCGTTTGACAGGTATAAAAGATCTTCATGAATTTCATCCCATACTGTGCTTTCCTCTTCCAACTATTGAATTCAGAACTACTAAACGCCTCCAGTTTAGGAACCTCATACGGTCGATCATGTTTTTCCATCTTCAGGAATAAACGATGAGTTCCTAAAGTTCGAGAGTATGTTCTGAATTATTACTACACAAGTAATTTATAGGGAGAAGATGATTTATCTGTAGATCTGCTAACTAATAACAGAATAAATGTATTAGATAAATTGCACGAATCTTAGAGTTTTAGAAATACCAGATCTTGATGAGATACAAAAGATCTCTTACTGTCTTCTTCAATTTTGGGCTCCACACACAGATCTTGAAGAAGAGAGAAGGGGTCGGAGTCGGCGCCTGAGATGCGACTGCCGTCGACAGCAATCGGGAAGAGATGGGGTTCGTGGGTCGCGCTTTGACCTCGCGACAGATCGGCGAGCGACGGATCGTCGAGCGACTGATCGGCGAGCGACGATCGGCGAGCGATAGGCTTCGGCTTCGCGATGCAATCGACAGGGAGATCTCGACCTCGCGACGCGATCGTCAGGAAAGAAGCGATGGACGGAGTTAGGGTTCCGACGTCGACTTCTTCGTTTCCGACGTGATCGACGGCACCACCTAGATCCGACGGGTATCCCACTTAATTAATCTCACAAAATTGATTATAATATCTCAAGATTGTTAAGTTTTGTGAGGAAATTAACAATTGGGAATTAGGGTTTTATCTCTAGATCTAAGTTGCTTGAGATATTCACCCTAGGTATCAAGATTGGAATACCTAGACTGCTATCACAAGCCAGTATTTATAGCTAAATACTGGTTTGGGTATCGGGTTATAAGCCCACAAACTCGCGTTCCAATATCCAATCAATTGTACGTTCATTACACGTGTTACACATATGCACGTGCTATATTTATATAGAGAGAATATACCAATATATCCAACACGACTACATGATACATGAGATTTGATACTTGATACATGCTACATAATTACATGATTCTTGATACTGGTTACTTGATGCATGACACTTGTTTACTTGACACTCGACACATGCTATTATACTTGCTCATCTTGCCATGCTATGATTTATATTTATGTATTCATGATTATACCATGCTAGGTTTGTTACTTAGATTTACCTATCCCATGTACTTGTATCCTACATTATAAGTGACCCGTAACTTACAATTGACGGATACTTGTTTTTCTTCTTCCTTCTCCTGCAAGTTTACTAATTGCAGATCATGTTGGTCGGCTGCCAGATGGTATTGGCGAGATGATGTATTAGTGCTGGATTTTCTGCTTATGATTTTTATTATTATTGTTGCTTGAACTTAAATAAGATGTACTTGACTACTTGGATATTTATCTTATATTTGGGCAATGTGACCCAGAATAATTGACTTGTTCAGAATTTGATTATTTGAGATTATCATATTTTGTTTCAAGTAATTTCTGTTAGTACCTTGTTTCAATTATGCATATCTGGTTGTATTCATTGGAGTATTACTGTAACTTTATGTGTGTATGAATATTCCACCAAAAAGTTTAATTTTAGTATAGAATATTATTACTAACTTTGGGTGCAAATAGGTCATTCAGCCTTAAAAAAAAATACAGTAGTAGGTTGAATCTGAAGAAAATATCGTCACATACCGATGTAGTAAGTCATAGGGGAGATCACCAGGTCAGATAAGATAAATACTCTGGCCCTAGACAGACAATAGGGGTAAGGTCTCTACGACAATTATAGAATTGGGGTGGTCGTCAAGGCCCTCAACTGAGATGAACATCTACAGGATCCATCCAAGTTAATTGTTCACGAGGATATAGTAATAAAGTAGACGTACAGCCGGAAAAAGAAGAAGATAATGTTGATGCGAATATAGCACAAATTAAAAGAATAAATGTATTACGATATCAGTGCACTAGTATATCCTTTACATGTGTGATCTTATAATGAATGTCTCTCCCTGTATCTACATACATAAATGACACATGTGCGAATAAACAAGCACTCTGAAAATACTTCTCCGTTCATCTTGTTGTTAACCTCAGCTCGGCTTTTACAAGGTTAACCAAACACATAATAGCAATAGAGTTTGAAATTATTAGCATAACAAATACAGCATTCCATCCTCTAGTAGAAATATATCCTGTAAGCAAAGGCCCCAGAGCTGCCCCAACAGAGCCCGTGCCATCAATAATGGCTGTCACTGTAGCTAATGCACGTGAATTACTTTTAATCACATCTTGAGTGCCCAGCTCTGCAGCGACGGCTGTCGTGATGAGCGAGTATGGGCCATTTACAAAATATCCAGAAAGCAGCATCAACCCAATGTTCAACAACATTGAAATACTTCCACATTGCCGATACAAAATTAGTGCAGGGATTGAGAAAAAAAGAAATATAACCGAAGTGAATGCTCGAGCACCAAGCCTATCAGAAATGAAACCTGCAGATACCCCACCCAGTACCCCTCCAACATCAAAAACAATTGAAAGGATTCCTGCTGTTCTGTGGGATAATTGCTTGCCTGCAACATCTGCAAAATAAAATAAAATAAAATAAATAAATACACTTTTCAATGAATTTGTAGAATCTATAAAACTTTTTTTTGGGCGGGGTATTTAACTTCCAGTTTTCTGTGTCAGAAACAGAGGTTAATGCTACTAGTGCATGCAACTTGTATTTTCCAAGAAGCCTTTCTATTTCTTTCTTGCCAAAAGAAGAGAACGTTGCTTTTGAGAGAATATACAGACTCTATACTTATGCTTGAATTTCTACTCTCTTTTTTCCACCTTGAAAATGTTACCCAGCGGATATTATGCTTGCATCAAGAGTTGGCCATGCTCAATAATTCACTTATCCTTATTTTGTTGCTGCTTCTTGACTGTAATAACTCTGGCTTATCTAGTGACTTAGTTGGAACTCTTTGCCGATACTTACTTCTGTATAGGTGTTGTCTCTTTAAAACACCTACCTATTAGACTGGTTCGTATGACTTATATGTTGGTTTTATATAGTTCAGTTGGCTGGAGTTTCTTTGGAACTCTATCCCTAATATTAAAATATAAAAAAAGCACTTACTCTCCCAATATACATAGCACAGTCGAACTTCTCTAGAAAAACATTTTCTTCCCGGGTAACTAAAGGTATAGCTCCAATAGATTAATTGAAAGTTTCTCCCCAAGAAATATGCTCTCTCCAAAAATTCCTTCCAAATGGTAATACTAGCAGGCAAGGCCAGCCCTGAGTTCACGGGGGCCGAAGTGAACTCCAGAAATCGGGCCACCATACATAATTTTGTAAACAAAAAATTGTAAAAAAAAATTTGGTAACTTTTTTTGCTACAATTATGGAAAACCATATATATATATATATATATATATATATATATATATATATATATATAAAGAAAGCTTCGGTTGTGCACTCCTCTAGTGCACACGGTGTGTGCACTAGGCCTTCAGGCGTTCATATACTCGATCCGAACCGTTCACATTGATCTACACATCTAAATTAGTCTAAATATGTAAAATCAAATCATTTGAAATTTATTTGCCCATCCATCATGTGGCTATAAAAAACAATGATTTTCAGCCATACAATTTTGTAACACTTCAATGGATGGGTAAATGAATTTCAAATGATTTGATTTTACATATTTAGACTAATTTAGATGTGTAGATCAATGTGAACGGTTCGGATCGAGTATATGAACGTCCGAAGGCGTCGTATGCACTAGAGGTAGTGCACAACCGAAACTTTCCCTATATATATAGAGAGAGTGTCCCATTCCGTTGTGCACTAGCCATTATGTGCACTCCGTGTGCACTCGGCCTTCAGGTATTCCTATCGACAATCTGAACCGTTCACATTGATCTACACGTATAAATTAGTCTAAATATGTAAAATCAAGTCATTTGAAATTCATTTGCACATTCATTGAAGTGTTACAAAATTGTACGGTTGAATAACGTTTCTTTTTAAAATGACATAATGGATGGATAAATGAATTTCAAATGATTTGATTTTACATATTTAGACTAATTTAGACGTGTAAATAAATATGAACGATTAGAATCGTCGATACGAAGGCCCGAAAGCTAAGTGCATACGGAGTGCACACCATGGCTAGAGCACATCAGAAGGTTTGTCTATATAGGTAATATATATATATATATATATATATATATATATATATATATATATACTAGGTTTACCCGTGGACACGTGCCTACGACACATGTTCTGAATGATGCAATATATGAAAAACACTGTAAACAGTAAAATATATGCAATCCTATTTGACTAACAAAATCACATAGGTCAACATTTATATGCAATACCATCTGGTTAGTGACTACACGACAAGTTATAAAAAATAATTAGAATGTCGTAAAATAATTACATACTAAAACAATTAGGGGTGGTTTGGTTTGTTTAAAAAAAATGAAGAGAGGAAAAAGCACTGTAGCGAAAGCAATTCCTTGGATATGATTTCTTACAAGTAGCTTTGGTTGAATTTAGGTTTACTGTAGCAATAATTAAACATTAGCTTTGTTTTGGTTGTAGTAATACTGTAGAGAAGGTAATTTAAAACACTTTTTTATTTTTTGTTTTACATGAAATTAATCCAAAATTAGGGATTAACTAATTTTATTTATGCTTAATCCCTAATATTTTGGATGAGTTAATTAAGCTTAATTAGATTGAAACTAATTAACTTTTAATCCCTAAATTTTAATTAATTAATAAAAGACTAATTAAACCACAACAATTAAAGCTTTTCTTAATTAAGATTAGTGTGATTTTAATTAGTCTTTTCTTAATTAATTAAAAGTAGGGATTAAAGGTTAATTAATTTCAAAACCCAAACAAATATCAACTACTTCACACAAGCTACTGTAGCTACAGTAACAAGTACTGTAACTACAGTGCGAGTACTATAGCTACAGTAACGGGCGAGAATGTCTTTTGTGAGCATAAATCTGGACCGTTGATTTCCTCCAATTGAAAGAGAGCCACTTGATAGCTTCTTTTGAATTGCCTTGTGTTTGATTATATATATATATATATATATATATATATATATATATGGGGAAATGCTCAGTTGAAAATGCAAATATTGTGGAAAACGTGAAAACAAGCCTAGGCTGTTATAATGCATTATAACCTAGGCCGTTGTTTCCAACAACAGCCCAAGTGGTTTTCCACGTTTTCACAGACATTTGAATTTTCAACCGAGCATTTCCCTATATATAATCCTCTTCCGTTGTGCACTAGGCCTCCGTGTGCACTCGACCTTCCCGTCTTCGTATTGACGATCCGAATCGTTCACATTGATCTACACATCTAAATTAGTCCAAATATGTAAAATCAACTGAAATTCATTTGAAACACAGTACACTTTAGTATATATGAGGGCAATCCATACTTTTCTTATATTCCTACAATACCCTCATCTTCCTTCTTCTCTTTCTCTAATATCTGAAAAACCCAACTCTGATTCTTTGTTTTATTTTTTAGGCTAAATTTGAAGGGGAAAAAAAACCTTGAACTATTCCCTTTATGCAGAAAACCTCACTAAACTTTTTTGGCGCAGAAAACTACACTCAAGTATGGTTGCAACAACCCCCATGAAGTATATTTTCAAAAAACGACATCTAACTTTTATGCTTGTATTAGATAACCTCATTCATCTTTGCATGTTGGTTCAGAAAACATCATGCATCTTTCTCATTACTGTTAAAAAACCTCACTCAACTTTAGCAGAAAACTCAGACTATCAGAGTGGTTTTTTTGCCACTATACTTAGTGTGGTTTTCTGCGCAAAGAAAAGTTCAAGGTTTTTTTTTTCTTTCAAATTCAGCCCTTTTTTAATGGCATGCTAGAGAGGATGTGCATGGAAGACGCGTTTGGCAGGGTTAGGATTGAGGTTAGAGGTGGATGAATCATGAAACCCTAATGGCAGAGAGATTTGATGAACCTAACGCTCAAGGAGGGGATGCTTAGCCGTTTAGGGTTGTGCCTGGGACTGAGAAAGAAAAACTAAGGAGTGTCATAGATGAAGGAGGGCTAAGTCCATGGATGATGGAGTTAATTTTGAGATTTAAGGTTAAGGTTGATGGGAAGAAATAGTAATGATTACACTCTTTATATTTATAGTACTGTGATTTTGTGATCGGTACCACTTTGATTTACAAACTTTTAAGTTTTTTTTTTGGGATTTGGGTTTTTAGTTTTTTTGGAACAAACTATTTCAGTGAAGTTATGTACAGTAACAGCATGCAACCACTGAAAAAATCAACAATAGATAGGTACATTAGCAATGCTTCATTCTAGAACTGTAAGAGAATAAAGGGAATATAGACCTTTAATCCGGAGAAATTTGGCCATAACCTATAATCTTAGGATCGAACTTCACAGGATTTCATAAGAAGCATTTCAACTTTTACATGCCCGATATAGAAAGTAATGCATTGGGTACATGGAGAGGAAGACAAGTAGGTTCATGTTCATAGGAATTGCAAAGGTTTAACGATTGCATAGGAAGTAATCAAGTGATGAAAACAAATATTAAAATGAGTTTGTTGCTTGTGGTCACATATTATAATGCCACTTATTTAATTTAATAATTTGTCAGGCATATTAATTTCACTATTTTTCACACTAAAAACGACCCCTAGTGTGCTGCAAGTTGCAACAACACATTATAGAAAAGAATGCTTTAAGGGTCAATAATGAGGTGTTCCCAACAAAATTTCAACTAACAATCTAGACAAACAAAGAAGAAAACATGCAAGAGTCAACTCATAAGTGAAAGAAGATGTTATTATTACGCTTAGTTGAATCCTAAATCCTATTGAAATGAAGGTCGTACACAGTTAATAGTGTTCATTAAAAGGACTTGAAATGAAAATAAGAAGAAAAAAATGAAAGAAGGAAAGAAGAATCCTCTTCCCCTCTAAAATCAACTTAACTCTGTAAGCAATAAATTACTTTGATAGAATGTATGTATGGGGGCAGTGATGATTTGATTCTTCAAACATAAGTTATCTATATATATCATTGGCAATGAGTTTGTTCAACTCTAATATAGCTTAAAGAAACCAATCCACACACACACACAAAAAGAAAAACAAAAAAAAGAGATAATGCTGCTATGCTAGCCTAGTAAAAGTAATTAAATGGGTAAACAACACCACTTACATGTGTGGCGAATGTAGAATGGCAACCAATAGAGAAAGGTATAAGCAACCAGCTTTGAAAAGAAGAGGCAGAAAGCATATGGGGCAACACCGGGAAGCCTCCACGCCTCCATAAACCCAATGGCCCTCTCCACCTGCGGCGCTGTGATGCTGTTAATAAGCTGTTTCACATCCTCCTCCTCCTCCTCCTTCACATCAGGATCAGGATCAGGATCTTGATCTTGATCTGTTGTTGCCCCCATTGTACCCCCATTACTCATCTCAAAAATCTCAATCTCCTTTTCTTCCTCCTCCTCCTCCTGAATTTGAACAAGTTGAAAATCGTCAGGAGGAGTAACCACCAAGAATCCGTAAACCACGACAAGGCCAACCACAATAATGACAAGCCCCGGCAGGGCAAATGACCAGCCCCACCCAAACTCCAAGACTGCAGAGGCCATGACAGATCCAAGAATATTCCCGACAGAAGTATGAGAATTCCAAACCCCCATAAGCAGACCCAATTTTTTGTGGGACGACTTTCCGAACCAGTTGCCAACAACGGCAACAACGCAGGGCCATCCGGCTGACTGGAAGATGCCGCTGAAGATCTGGACGGTTAGGTAAAAGGAAAAGGCGTGTATTTTGAAGAAGAAGCCGAGGGCAAAGGCGAGGGAAGCAAGGCCGGATAGGAGAGTGGAAGAGAAGAGGAAGAGGCGAAGAGATAAGCGGTCGGCAAGGTGGCCGGAGATGAACATGAAAAGGGAGTAGGAAGAGAGGAAGGCGAGGTCGAGCTCGCCCAACCGATGAGGACCATGAAGGGGATCGTCAAATGGAGGCCAGGTCGAGGTGAGGACGGATTTGACGATGGAAGGGGGTTTGCGGGATGCGTGGAAGGCGGCATAGGTGATGAAGGTTAAAACAAGAGCTAACGTCTTCATCTTCCTATTATAATAATAATAATTATTATTATCATCATCATATTTACGGCTGTCTGAATTGGAGGACTGTTGACGGCTACGAGAGGAGGAGGAGGAGGAGGAGGAGGAGGGTAAGGATTCCATTGCCATCTATCTGATTTGATTCGATTCGATTCGATTCGATGTTTTTGCAGTTTTGTTTGTGTTTAATCAATTAATCTGCAGCTGGTCAAGGTTTGTTTGTTTGTTTGCTTGTTTTTTTTGGGAATCTTTGGGTTCAAGTTAGATCTGAGAAGAAGAAGAAGAAGAAGAAACCCAAAATACTAATTTCAGATGAGATCTGAAGCAAAACCCCTCCTAGGTGGTTGATTGGTCAGTCAGTCCGTCAGTCATACTTTGCTTGGACCCTTTTAGGTGACTTGACTTGTAACTTGTAACTGGAGATAGACTACACGACTCACTCGCTAATAAGAAGAGCATCTGTAGTCCGTTGGAAGTAAAATTTGTGGGTATTTAACAAATATAAATAAAAAAATTTGGAGATTGCTTGTATAATTGTTTAAATCCAAAAAAAAATGGGTTTTGATTTTTAAAACAAGACGGACGGAGATGAAATCCTGTCCCATTTAAATTTTTTTTTTTTGAAAATTTAAAAAGTATCGGACGGAATAATATTTTCCGTCCAATATCATGTGTTGATTAAGATTCTTAATTAAATGTTAATTTAATTATAATTTAATCTTAATTAAATGCTAAATCTTAATTTAATCTACATTAAATCCTAATATAAACCCATATAAGTTTTATAGGCATACCACTATAGGTTTATTGTCAGCAAAGATTTGAGAAGACATCAGAACGGACAGAAGATAATCTCCCATCCAAAAAAATTTTGTTTTAAATTAAAAATAACTTGATTTAAAATATATATATAAATAGGACGAAAGACCATTTAACATCCGAAAGTTTTTTGGGGAGAAATTTTAGAACGGACGGGAGATTATCTTTCGATTGCCAAAAAGCTATATATATTCTCTCAAATATGGCCAACAACTGTTCATTTCAAACCCAAAAAATGAAAATTTGGCCAACGACTACAGCAGGTTTTCGGCCAAATTTTCTAAAAATTGAAAATTTTGGCCAACAACTACAGATGCTCTAACAGACAACCGTTTTTTGAGTTAGATATATGACAACATTGGACAAGCAGTGAGATGTACCATGTAATTAAAGCTCATCGATCATTTGCGAAGGTGGGAGAAGTGTTTCATGTCAATACTAAAAGAGGGATTGAGAAAGGGATTGAGAATGGGAGAGATACTGAGTTTTGAAACGATAGTGGTGTGGGGAACAACTCCCTTTAGTCACTCTTCCCACAACTAGCTAAGGAGACACTCAACGAGAGCAACCTAGTGGCCAGGGCCGGCCCTAGGATTTTGGGGCCTGAAGCAAACTTTCAAAAAGGGACCCCACATATACCAAAAAAAAAAAAAACAGATCCATGTATTAGAATTTTTTTTCACATATACCTCACATATACACATTTCCATTTTTTTTTTAGTTCCGAAAACGGGAGGCCCTCATGTATTAGATTTTTTTTCACATATACTCTCCATATACACATTTCCAATTTTTTTTTTTTTTTTTTTTTTTTTCTAAAAACGGGGATCCCCTCATATACAATTTTTTTTTTTTTTTTTTTAGAGCCTGATGTAAATGTTTCACTTGCATCAGGTCTGGGCCGGCCCTGCTAGTGGCGGATGTGTGGAGACATGATCGGCTGATATTAGAATTTGAGAACCAACCATCCCAGGAAAACCAGATTCAACTTCAGCAGCTAGACTTCAAGTAAAGATGCATAAAATTTTTGTTTTTAGCTTGGTTTGGTTAGGCAGGTGCGAGGAAAAAGAATTCCTATCGAGGGAGGAGAGTACAACAGGAGGAGTCAGGAGCGTTTTCCCTTTCTTTATCGAGCTTGAGGAGAGCTGGGTGGAGGATCTTTTGTAGCAGCGAGTTGCGAGTATATTAGACTTTTATGTTATTAGTAGTTCATGCAGTAGACTTTTGTAGACTTTTGCGATGAATTTTTCATTAACTTTTCATTAATGAAACCAATAATCGGTAGTCAAAAAAAGAAGAAAAAAAAAAAACAAGCTCATTGATCATGCCCAAATTCATCCAGAATCTGGACAATCATAAACATGTACTACTTTTTTTTATACAACGAATCCTCAGGGAAAACCGGACCAGGGGCAGCAGTCATATGGGATGGTATCAAACACAAACTTGATTAGGAAAAATAGTCTAAAGTGAAATATGATGGGAGCGTGGAAATATTCAACGCTTGACAAAATAAGAGGCTAACATGTAGGTTTAAACACAAGGAATGCTCGACAACCTAATACAGTAATACAATAAGAAAGCAAACTAGTCAAGTGAAGTATGTATGCATAGCAGAAAGGAAGAAGAAAAATAGAAGAGCGCACAAGTTCATCTCCAATCCCAATGACATCAAACACTACCTGAGGAGGTGGCAATCCCAGTCTTTAAGAAGATCGACCTCTTCCCGACTCATCCACCAAATCGTTGACGGTAGTCGGCGATGAAGGGGAGTTAGTGGTCGTGGTGCGTATAGTTGGAGTTGATTAGAGGGCCCAAGAAATAAGCAATCGTCCAATTTCGGACAGGTCATCTTTCACATCTCTCAATCTCCGATCGACTCCCCATCTTCTTCTTCTTCTTCTTCTTTCGTTAATTGTTTTGATTAGATTATACTAGGGTTTCATCAGAAAACCCATTAATTGAATTTGAACAAGAAGAAGAGGAGAGATGTTCCAGACCCGATCCAACTATCAGAGTTCGAGTTGCGCAGAACTCTAGATCTCGCCATTCTTGAATTTCAGATGGAGATTTGGGGAAGAATGAGGAAGATGATGGAAGAAGGAAGAAGAAAGGGAGAGGAGAACGGAATCAAATTCTTCATTAATATCTCTAACAGATTACAATTGGTTTATATAGGATGAGGGCAGGTTGTTACACTACAGACAAACAACTAAAAACACGTGCGTATCGCACATTACAGCCTTTTTGCCACTCTCCCGCCAATACTGAATATGAAAAAGGTGCACAAAGCACGTGCAACTCCAGAAAAAGAAAAAACAATGGAACACAAGAATAACAAGCTAATCTGACATCCTCAATCTCCTACTCATGCTTATGCTGTCATCCCGGTCATCCCTGACAACTCCTCCTCCCTTAAGGCCGAACTTGCCCCAAGTTCGAAGCTTGGAAACCTGCAACGAACTTCATCAACATCAATCCAGGAAGCGTCTTCTACTCCAGAGTTTTTCCACTTGAGCAACAACTCTATTCCCACTTGATTTCTTTTCTTAAACACCCTCCTATCGAGAACTGCTTCTGGGATCTCCTATTCATCATCTTCTACCCACCATGTGGGAATCTCATCAGATATGCTGGGGTTGTGGTCGCCGTGGCACTTCTTAAGCTTTGAAACATGGAAGACGGGATGGATGCTAGCTCCTACCGGTAGCAGTAGTCGATAGGCCACAGGCCCTACCTTCTCAATCACCCTGTATGGCCCAAAGAATCTCGAAGAGAGCTTCTGTGGTGTATGACTGCGGATGGACACTTGCATATAAGGTTGTAATTTCAAGAATACCAAATCCCCTACTTCAAAAGTTCTCTCAATGCGCTTCTTATCAGCGAAACGCTTCATACGCTTCTGGGCAAGCGCAATATTATCCTTTAGCAGCTTTAATATCGCGTCTCTGGACATCAATTCTTCCTCTAGCGCTGGCATGCTTGCCGTGCCACGCACATATTGTAGCAACGAGGGTGGAGGCCTTCCATACACACTCTCAAAAGGTGTTATACCTGAAGACACATGCCAGTTGGTATTAAACCAATATTCTTCCCAAGCCAACCATCGCATCCAATCGGAAGGCTTCTGACTGCAAAAGCATCGGAGATATAATTCCAAAGCTTTATTTACGATCTCCATTTGTCCGTCGCTCTGAGGATGATAAGCTGTAGAATGGTTAAGCTTGCAATTCTGCAGTTTAAAAAACTCTTTCCAAAATCTACTGACAAAGATGGGATCCCGATCACTTATGATACTCCTTGGCACACCGTGGAGCTTGTAAATGTTGTCAACAAACACCTGAGCAATAGCTTGCGTTGTATAGGGATGTGAAACCCCTATGAAATGGGAGTATTTAGACAGTCGATCAACAACGACCATAACCACAGTTTTACCCTGACTTCTAGGAAGACCCTCAATAAAATCCATTGAAATATCGTCCCATACACGGTCGGGGATAGGAAGTGGATGTAGCAATCCCGCAGGATGTAATGTCTCATGTTTATTTCTCTGACACACTAAACATTCTCTAATCCATCTCTTCACCTCCTTGGTCATGCCTTCCCATTTGAAATCTCTTTTGATGCGCTGCAAGGTTTTATGAAAACCTGAGTGACCCCCCACACTGGATGAGTGAAGATCATGGAAAATCAGTTGTCGCACATTAGCCTGGGGACTAACCAATATCTTCCCTTTATAGTATCAGATACCCCCCACCAATTTATACCACTCTCTCTATTGATCAAGTCTTCCTGCAGCTTCTCTTGCAATTTAACGAAGTATGGATCCTCCTTCACCATTTGCTTTATGCCCTCCAGCCACTCTGGAACAACAAAAGTGACTTCATAACAAGTTTCACTCTCCCCCAACCTTCGTGACAACCCATCAGCAACGGAGTTGTCAATCCCCTTCTTATACTCCACAGTGAAATTATACCCCAAGAGCTTCCACAACCATTGCTCCTGTATTTACGTGGAGATTCTTTGATCCAAAATATATTTTATACTTCTTTGATCTGTTCTAATCACAAACGTACTTCCCATTAGATACTGCCTCTACTGTTTAACAGCTTGGAGAATGGCAAATACCTCTTTTTCATATGTCGATAGCACCAGCAAACGACCCTTAAGTCCTTTACTCATATAAGCAATTGGTCGGGATTCTTGCATAAGCACAGCGCCGATACCATTTTGAGATGCATCAGTCTCTAACACAAATGGTTGAGCAAAGTCTGGTGTCTTCAATACTGGCGTGGTGGTCATAGCTTCCTTCAGCTTGTTGAAAGCAAGTGTGGCCTCAGAACCCCATTTGAATGAATCTTTCTTCAAAAGCTGAGTCAGGGGAAATGCAATCCCACCATAATTCCTTACAAATCTGCGATAATACCCAGTTAATCCCAAAAATCCCCGCAGCTCTTTGATTGTGCTTAGCTCTGGCCAATCCAAAACTGCTTGAATCTTCTTAGTATCCACCGCAACCCCTTCCTCATTAATGACATGGTCCAAAAACCCCACTGATCTTTGGCCAAAAGTGCATTTACTGGCTTTAGCTACTAGCTTATGTTTACTCAGCACCGACAATACTATTGATATATGATGAAGATGGCTCTCCCAATTCGGACTGTAGATAAGGATGTCATCGAAGAATACTACAATGAACTTGTGCAGATGTTCCTTAAAAATTTCATTCATCAGACATTGGAAAGTTGCCGGTGCGTTTGTAAGTCCAAAAGGCATGACTACAAACTCGAAATGTCCATGGTGAGTACGGAAAGCTGTTTTTGGAATGTCGGTATCCCGCACTCTGATCTGATAATTACCAGATTTCAAATCAATCTTAGAGAAAAACTTCGCTCCATTCAGTTCATCCAAGAGTTCATCCACCAAGGGAATTGGATGTTGTGCGGAATACGAATGGACCACCAATCAAAGAGAGAAATAGCGAGAGAAAACAGAAAAACAAACAAACACAAGGACACAAAGATTTAATGTGGTTCGGCAAAACAAGTGCCTACATCCACGGGGCGGTTGGGGTTTCTTCTTCAAATAATCACCAATGGGTGAAACAAACCCTTACAGAGATGACGGCTGCAAAATTCGAATAGAGGTGTGTCACTTTACAAAACCCTAACGGGTGTATTTATAGGGAAACTACTGGGCCTTTCGAAATGGGCCTTTTCTAGTTCACAAACCCGCCTACAGTCGACTGGTCTTCTTACCAGTCGACTAGTCTTTAGTTCTGGACAGTCGACTGAGACACATCTTCAGTCGACTGCTGCTGCTGTATCCTTAGCCTTTGAAACTTCTCTCTGGACAGTCGACTGGTTCCCATAGTCAGTCGACTGATGTACTGGAACTTTCGATTGCTGCAGATATGATGGATATAAACAAACTGAACCAGAATCGAGCCATTATCCTACAATCTCCACCTTGGCGAGATCTTCCAAGTAGCCCAAGCAATCTCCAAAAATACTCCAAAACAAATGCTCATCACCAAATGTAACAAAACAAACTCCACCTTAGTATGATATCACATACTAACCAAACAAAACGAAGTACCATTCCAACCGCCCATTCCAAATCATCAAGCATGCAAAATATTAGCCAGGTTCATGCAATGCTTGAACTTGGCTGCCCCAACAATTTTGGTCAACATATCAGCAGAATTATCAGCTGTCCCAATCTTCACCAGAAGAATATCACCATCCTTTATCAAATCACGCACAAAATGATAACGGACATCAATATGTTTGGTCCTCGAATGATGAACTTGGTTCTTCGCTAAATGGATAGCACTCTGACTGTCACAGTGTACCTCCACCTTTTCCCGATGAATTCCCAAGCTCTTCAAAAGTTCATGAATCCAAATGGCTTCCTTCATGGCCTCAGCAACTGCCATGTATTCAGCCTCAGTAGTAGACAACGCTACAGTGGACTGCAAATTGGACCTCCAACTTATAGGTGCTCTAGCCATAGTAAACAAATAGCCTGTAGTAGACCGCCTCTTATCTAGATCACCTGCATAGTCAGAATCAACATAACCCACCAATAACCTGCTAATATTGTCATCCCTCTCAAATTTCAAACCCACATCTGTGGTGCCACTTATGTACCTCAAAATCCATTTTGCCGCTTGCCAATGCTCTCTGCCTGGATCATGCATATATCGACTAATCATACTCACCGCCTGAGAGATGTCTGGTCGAGTACACACCATGGCATACATCAAACTGCCAACCACACTAGTGTAAGGTACATTAGCCATATACTGTCTCTCTTCATCTGTACTTGGAGACTGAGAAGCACTAATTCTGAAATGAGTGGCTAAGGGTATACTGACTGGTTTAGTTTTCTCATCTATACCAAACCGTTTCAGCACCTTCAAAAGATATTGCTTCTGTGTCAAACTCACTATGCCCTTTGCTCTGTCTGTAGCTATCTCCATCCCAAGTATCTTCTTGGCTTCACCAAGATCCTTCATCTCGAATTCAGAACTCAGCTGATTCTTCAAATTTTGAATCTCCTTAGCATTTTTAGAGGCAATCAACATGTCATCCACATATAATAACAGATATATGAAAGAGCTATCCTGCAATTTTCTGAAATAGACACACTGATCATACTCACTTCTGGAATATCCCTGCACTTTCATAAACTGATCAAACCTCAAATACCACTGCCTTGGAGATTGCTTCAATCCATAGAGAGACTTCTTCAACCTGCAAACAGAACTTTCCTTCCCAGCAATCTTAAACCCATCTGGCTGCAACATATAAATTTCTTCATCTAGGTCCCCATGTAAGAATGCAGTCTTCACATCCATCTGTGTCAATTCAAGATCAAACTGTGCTACCAATGCCAACAAAATCCGAATAGAAGGATGCTTCACAACCGGAGAGAACACTTCATTATAGTCAATTCCTTCCTTTTGAGCATACCCCTTTGCAACTAGTCTAGCCTTGAACCGAACACTGTCTTTTGGACCTTCTTTCTTCGTATATACCCACTTGCAACCGATGGCTTTCTTCCCCTTTGGCAATTGCACTAGATCCCAAGTCTTGTTCTTATGAAGAGAGTTCATCTCTTCATCCATAGCAACTTTCCAATATGCATTTTCAGAACTTCTAGTAGCTTCTTTGAAGTTGGAGGGAACTTCATCATCAACAATGGGAAGAGCAAATGCAACTGTTTCTGTAAAGCGAGATGGTCGTTTGATATCTCTTCTTTGCCTTCTTGCTGCAATTGATTCTTCCTACTAGGGAGGGTCTTGGATAGGAACTTCTTCCTCATCCTCAGTATCAACCACATCATCTTCATTTTGGGCAGGAGTAGAATTTCCAACTGAACGCTTTTCTAACTCCACATGTTGGAGAACTCTCGCACCAGTCGACTGAGAGCATCTACCAGTTGACTGTCCCGAGCTAATCTTCTGCTTCTCTTGATCAGGTTCACCAGTCGACTGCATATGAGGACCAGTCGACTGTCCCGAGCTGATCATGCTAGTCTCAACAAAGGTAACATCCCTGCTGATTACTAATTTTTTCTGTTCTGGACACCACAACCTGTAACCTTTGACACCAGTACTGAAACCAACAAATATAGCCTTTTTGGCTCTTGCATCAAGTTTAGTTTCAGTTACATGAAAATAAGCAGGACAACCAAATATATGCAAAAAACTATAATCAGATGCAGGTTTACCACTCCATACCTCAATAGGTGTTTTGCCTTCAAGTGCTGCTGATGGTAAACGGTTGACAATGTGGCTTGCATATATAACAGATTCTGCCCAAAATGTCTTCTTCAATCCAGACTGCGCTAGCATACATCTCACCTTCTCAAGTAAGGTTCTGTTCATCCTTTCTGCAACCCCATTTTGCTGTGGAGTCTTCCTAACTGTGAAGTGCCTCTGGATCCCTTCATCTTCACACAATTTCAGAAACGGATCGTTCTTGTATTCCCCTCCATTATCTGATCTCAGAACCTTAATCTTCCTTCCAGTCTGGTTTTCAACCTTCTTCTTCCAACTTGTGAACAATGTCAAAACTTCATCTTTGTGTTTCATGGTATATACCCAAACTCGTCTGGAGTAGTCATCAACAAATGTAACAAACCAGTGTCTACCACTCATAGAAGGTGTCTGAGTAGGGCCCCAAACATCTGTGTGCACATAATCGAGGATACCCTTTGTCTGATGTACAGCTGTACCAAATTTCACCCTAGTTTGCTTACCTAAGACACAATGTTCACAAAATTCCAACTTGCAACCTTTAGCATCTTTAAGCAACCCTTGCTTCACAAGCCCCTGCAAGGCCTTTTCTCCTGCATGCCCGAGTCGCATATGCCACAACCTAGTAGAGTCGGGAACAACCTGTTTAGGCCTTTTAGTTACACTGGCAGCCTGACCCAAATATGTTTTTTCCTGCAAGAAAAACAAGTTTCTTTTCCTTTGCCCTTTCATCACCACAAGTGCTCCGTTAGTCACCTTCAGAATGCCACCTTCACTAGCAAATTTCATTCCACTGGCCTCCAAAACACCAAGTGAAATCAAATTCTTTTTCAAATCTGGAACATACCATACATCTGAAAGCTCCCTAATAAGACCATCGTGCATTAGCAATTCAATCTTCCCGATTCCTACCTTCTTACAAGGTGCATCATTTCCCATCAAAACTACCCCACCATCCATATACTCTAAAGAAGTAAACCACTCCTTTCTCCAAGACATATGATAGGAGGCTACTGTATCAAGAAACCATACTTCTTGATAGAGTGAGGGACTAGTTGCAAGTGCATAAGAAAAAACATCGTCACTATCTACATTATCAACAATCACATTTGCAGTCGAATTTCCCTTATTTCGTAGCTTAGGACAATCCTTTTTCCAATGCCCCCTTTCATGACAGAAAGCACATTCATCTCTGGCTGGTATCTTTCTGTCCTTTGAAACTCCTCTCGATTTGGAACGAGATTTGTTTCCTTTATTCCCAGATTTGGTCTCAGATCTGGTCTCAGTTCTGCCCCTTACAATCAATGCCTCAGAAGTTTCTCTATCAACCATTTTATCCCTTCTCCTAGTTTCATTATTCAACAGAGCATTTGCAACATCTTCATATTTAACAGTGTCTTTTCCATATATTAAAGTAGTTGCTAAATGATCATAACATTCAGGTAATGAATTCAACAGAATTAGGGCTTTGTCTTCATCTTTAATTTGCTCATCCAAATTTAACAAATCAGCCAATAATTTATTAAATGATTCAACATGAGCATTCATAGACATACCTTCAGTATAGGTAAAGCGAAAAAGTCTCTTCTTCAAATACAGCCTATTCTCCAAACTTTTCCTCATGTATTTGTCTTCGAGTTTCTTCCACAACACCGCAGCAATGGTATCCCTCATCAAATCATACTTCTGAGCCTTCGCGATAAAGAGCCGAATAGTCCCACACGCAACTCGATTCAACTTCTTCCAATCTACATCGGACATATTCTTTGGTTTTTCTTCCTCCAAAGCAACATCTTGTTCTTGTTGAACCAGAACATCCAACACCTCACACTGCCACATCCCGAAATTATTTGTTCCATCAAATTTTTCAACTTCAAATTTTGCGTTGTGAACCGTTGTTCTGGACGAACTTGATCCCACAACATCCTTGGTTGCATCTGCTTCACTCGCCATCTCCCTCTAGGTCGAACCGAAAGCTCTGATACCACTTGTTGTGCGGAATACGAATGGACCACCAATCAAAGAGAGAAATAGCGAGAGAAAACAAAAAAACAAACAAACACAAGGACACAAAGATTTAATGTGGTTCGGCAAAACAAGTGCCTACATCCACGGGGCAGTTGGGGTTTCTTCTTCAAATAATCACCAATGGGTGAAACAAACCCTTACAGAGATGACGGCTGTAAAATTCGAATAGAGGTGTGTCACTTTACAAAACCCTAACGGGTGTATTTATAGGGAAACTACTGGGCCTTTCGAAATGGGCCTTTTCTAGTTCACAAACCCGCCTACAGTCGACTGGTCTTCTTACCAGTCGACTGGTCTTTAGTTCTGGACAGTCGACTGAGACACATCTTCAGTCGACTGCTGCTGCTGTATCCTTAGCCTTTGAAACTTCTCTCTGGACAGTCGACTGGTTCCCATAGTCAGTCGACTGATGTACTGGAACTTTCGATTGCTGCAGATACGATGGATATAAACAAACTGAACCAGAATCGAGCCATTATCCTACATTGGAAACTTAGCTTTGATTGTTTGATTGTTGAGTGCTCTATAATCGACTCAAAGGCACCAGCTACCATCAGACTTTTTAACCAATATCACTGGTGACGCATACGGGCTGTTACTTGGTCGTATAAAACCAGAAGTGAGCATCTCTTCAATTTGTTTTTCAATCTCACCCTTGTGATAATGTGGATGCCTGTAAGGACTTAAACAAACAGGCTTAGAATCTGTGAAAGTGGGAATCTGGTGATCAATGGTTCTCTGTGGAGGAAGGCTAAGCTTTTCGTTGAACACCTCCGGATACTTGAGAAGTATCTGTTGAATGTCAGTAGCTCCACTAAGTTCCTGTGTAGTTGCTTCTTCTTGCCCATTCTCAGTCACCATCTCTTGTAGCTGTATTAAGTATGCCTGACAAATACAATGGTTCATTTTAAAGAGCTCCTGCGCATCCACTAGTTTCATCTGTGCATTAATAATCCATTGCAACCTCCTCCTCTTTCCTTCTACATCAAACTCCATAGTCATACGTGAGAAATCCATCGTTACTGGCCCAAGGGACCTCAGCCAGTGTGCTCCCAACACCATCTGCGCAGGACCAAGGGGTAATAGTAGCAATTCAGCCTGAAGTTCCACACCCTGAACAACAAATTTCATACTGGAAACTTTCCCTTCGCTGTACATACACTGACCATTAGCCACGATTACTTTATATCGAGGTTCTTTCATAACAAGGAGATTAGCTCTAATGGTAGTTTGAGGGTCCAGGTAGTTGTGAGTTGATCCAGAGTCGATAAGAATGTTTACTTCTCTCCCATTCACCTTTCCCTTAACTCTCATAGTTTGAAGGTAGACCTGGCTACCTGCGAGAGCATGGAATGAAATTTCGGGTTGTAAAGTAGTTTGTAGGAGTTCTTGGGACATTGCTATGGTATTTTCTTCTACCGGAGGTATATCTAACCCAGCTTCTTCTCCCCCTCCTTCATCTTCTTCCAATCCCTCCAAATAATAAAACTTCTGTGTCTTGCATAGATACCCAGGAGTTTACTTCTCCTCACAATTAAAACAGAGACCCCTTGACCTTCTTTCCTTCAATTCCTGTGGGTTCAACCTTCTAGGTACAAAATTAGATGTAGTGGAGGTTGCTGGTGAAGAAGTAGGTGGAATGTGGCCTGTAGAATTTTGAGAATTATATGGTACTACTGAGGATGTGTGAGATGAAGTATGCAGGGGATTGGTTTGCGGATAAAACCTGTGTGCAGGAGTGGTTGTTCTAGGCGGAGGTGTGTTTCTAAAATTTCTCCTTAAGCATGAAATTTTCTCCTCATACCCCCTCGCCAACCCAATCGCCTCATTGACGTTCTTAGGACGCTGCGACTTTACATCCCAACGTATCTCGTCCCTCAATCCACTAATGAAATTACTCAGGAAATGTGACTCTGTCCATCCTTCAATAAAATTTGAAATCCGATCAAATTCTTGGATGTAAGATTCTAAGTCACTCTTCTGTTGTAGCTTAGATAGGATCCCTTCGTAATCTTGAAATTCCGTGGGTCCAAATCTAGTTAATAATTCTTCGAGAAATTTTGGCCAAGTTACTTCATGAATCTTTGGTTTTACATGCCTCCTGAACCATTGCGCAGCTTTCCCCCTCAAGTTAAGCGCTGCGTATCGCAATTTTTGGTGCTCAGGGACTTCGTAGAAGTCTAATAACTGTTCCACCCCACAAATCCACTCGGTGGGATCTCCTTCATGGAACTGGGGAAATTCCACCTTGAACGGAGTTCTATATACCACGCTGCCTTCACTGTGATTAGAAGATTGCAATAAATTGGAGTTAGAGACAGCTAACTCTCTTTGCAATGGTGGATTCGGAAGCAGAGGCGGTTGTGGATTGAGAGATTGAAGTCGCTGCATCATCGTCATCATGGAATCCATTCTTGATTCAATCGACGAAAACCTCACTCCAATGCTTGCAGCGACTGCCTCAACCCTCTCCGTGAGGAAATTGGTTTGGATCTGACCTTCAGCTATTTGGCTTCTCAAATCAGCTACCTCCCCTTCGAGAGCTGAGCTGCTTTCCTCACGCACTTCGTCTTCGAGATTGTCTGGCTCTGATACCAAATTATCAGAGTTCGAGTTGCGCAGAACTCTAGATCTCGCCATTCTTGGATTTCAGATGGAGATTTGGGGAAGAATGAGGAAGATGATGGAAGAAGGAAGAAGAAAGGGAGAGGAGAATGGAATCAAATTCTTCATTAATATCTCTAACAGATTACAATTGGTTTATATAGGATGAGGGCAGGTTATTACACTACAGACAAACAACTAAAAACACGTGCGTATCGCACATTACAGCCTTTCCGCCACTCTCCCGCCAATACTGAATATGAAAAAGGTGCACAAAGCACGTGCAACTCCAAAAAAAGAAAAAACAATGGAACACAAGAATAACAAGCTAATCTGGCATCCTCAATCTCCTACTCATGCTTATGCTGTCATCCCGGTCATCCCTGACACCAACCCGGTGGTGGATCGTCATCCCAGGTGGTGGCAGCCATGAATTCAACAAAAAATAGAAAATAAAAGTTGGAAACAAGGGGTTCAATATCAACTCGTTCCACATAAACCTCATACAAAAAGCCTCATCTCTTGTTCTTAGTGAAGCATGTGGACTTCATTACAAAAAACTACTAACTTTGCAAATAAACTCCTAAAAGAAAGAAAATTCCTCGAGGACTGATACACAAAAAATATATATGAATCCTTTCCCTTTAATTTGACCTTGTCCTCAAGGTCAATGTGACGATCTTTTTCAACACTAAGGGACCCCTCCCAAAACATCTCCAAATACGCGACCATGTGCCTCCATCCTCCTGGATCAAAAGTGAAGTGCCTTGCCTCAATTGTAGACCTCAGCTGATCATATAGAAACCTGACAATCTTCAGGAATAACTTCAATAACTTGGCATCCTCGTGGCACTGAATCTGAACCTTGTACATGAGTTCAAGTTCCAGCTTCCTGCTTGGACAAAATACATTCAAAAGTTCAGCCCATGTTTTCACCTGGTGAAGTGCAGCATTTGCATCTTGCTGTTGATTGTTCCATACCACTGAACAACACCCATTAGCGCATCCCACAAGATGCGCACTACCTCAATATCAGAAACCTTTGCATCTTTAACTCGCTGCTAAACTGTCTCGATGACTTCAGAAATACCAGTCTCTTCTGCAATTTGAGTAGTCAAGGCAAATTTCATCTTCTTTAGCTTCACCACAAACATTTTCTTCTCATTGTACTCAACCAGAGATACCAATCCTTCCTTTGTGAAATGCTCAGAGAAGCTTTCTGCAGAGTGCTCTGAACTTGGAAAGAAGTCAAGGAGATTATCCTTCATCTTGCCTAGCTTCAGAAGTGTCATAAGATCATCCACAATGTTATCAATCAAGTAGTCCTTCAAATCAGTGATGAATGTAAGTACTAGCCCCTTGGAAACAAGATTATCCTTGGAAGTACTGTTAGTATTCAGAAGTGATGCCATGCAAGATATAGTTCCTGCAGTGCCACATAGCTTGATAGCAAGTTCACATGCAGGAAGAATCTTGTTAATTCTCATGTAGTTAGCCTCTTTAATGATACCATTATCCAATGCATAATCTGTGTATGCTTTGGTTGTTTTGAGCTCACCTTCAGCTATTGCTTCATTTATATCCTTGAAGCGGGGAGAGTCAAGCTTTGGCTCAGAACAAAGCATTGAACAGGAAAGCATGTTCATGTTGCCTTTGAATTCTGTATATAGATCCTTCAGATCTTTCTTGTCTGAATCTGATCCTCTATAGTTAGCTTCAAACTCTTCCATATCAGCTTCTGTAACCTTTTTGTACCATGTCCTGAAGAACTCTTTCAGATTGTTAATAGCTTCCCCATATAAGGCTGCATCATCATTACACACATTTGTAAAAACAACAGTCTTCGCAGGCATGTTCAGACCTACACTGAAGGTCCCTGTGGCAAATGAACACTTTATAAATCCTTCTTGAAAGAATATTTCAATTACTTCCTTTGTTGGCAAACCCCATTCTCAACCTTTTGAGGAACACTTGCAAGGAAAGCTTCCAAATCTTCTAAATATGGAGCTGAATGGCTCTCTTGGTTTATAGGTCCCCCACTGCAATGTGACTCCTGATTAAGAGGCAACGAAGATTCCTCAACTCTTTCCTTCACCTCTTCCTCAACATTTGAGGTTCCTTCACTTCAGTCTGCTTGGATTGGCAACAATCACTTGATTTCTTCACTGCCTGCTTCATCCAACACTTCAGAAACCTAAGCTTCTTCGATTTATTAGTTTCATCTGCAAAGTATATTTCTTCCAATTTTTCTTTACACGATGAGGGGCAGCAGCTATTTGGACAGGTATACAAGAGAAGAGTCATCCAACTCCATTCGTCAGGAACATTCGTTGAAGAATTGTCTTGAGCTTCATGCAAATAATATAATAAGGGAGACATTAGTTGCATTTCATAGTGTCTCAGTGAACCACATGAACTGCAGTTGTCAGGTTGAACAATATCTGTTGCAGCCAAAATAGGCCTACCACCATATGAATATCTGAAACATTGCCCCAGGTATAAGTCTAACTGTTTCTCGAACTTTAAATAAGTCATGTCTGCACCCAATGCCTTATCATACTCATAATTCTCTAGTTCCCAATTTTCATCCTTATGATCCTTATGATGGCTCTCGTACTCCTTCGTAGAAAGTGAGGAATAGCCGGAAGAATCACTATGGGACTGCGACTTCTGAGAATAGATATAAAAGCAAGGGATCACTGGTTTATTGACATCAACAGCGGTAGATTTTGGCTCGGATACAAGGGCATCCTTGTCCTCAATTATATTATCAGTCATACAACGCTCATCCCTGAAACATTTCTCCATTTCCACTATCTGATTTCTAAGCTCCATAGTTTTTCCTCTCCAATTCTACTAGTGTTGTTCGCAGAATCTAACTTCTTCTTCACAACAACACCATTCCCATCAAAATCTTCCTCCTCATCAACAACAAAGTCAGCCATCTCATCATCATCGCCAATGATATCCCCATTCTCATATTCTTCATGTTGCTCCTCAACTACATGTTCATGGAGAAGAGAATCTCCTTCCACTTTACAAGAATAAAGTCTACTGGAGTCAAACCCAATTCAAATTCTCCATTAGTCAAACAAGTGGGGCACAAGTGGTAGTTAAGGAATTTATTGCAGCGGTAGTGCAAGTCGGTACAATTGGCGAAACAACGATTGCACTAATATTCTCGCACATCAAATTTTCTCTCATCATCCTCTATATAATTAAAGTCTAATGTAGTCAATCCCAACTCCAATCCTTCATGAGCAAAACAACTGAGGCACAAATCATAGTCTCGCAAAGTGTTGCATCGATACCGTTTATAGGAACAATTATCAAGACAAAGATTGCAATAGTATTCTAGCACAGGTACATGAGTGATTTGGGTTGATGGAATTGAAGAAACATTTGGTCGGATATCTGGTGAGCAGTTGGAATTTGAGGATATAGGGTTGACGTTTGAGGAGTTCACTTCCCGGTTCTCTTGGGGATTTTGTCGAACAAGTGGTGGGTGGCTGGAATTCGCAGAAGACGGGTCGCCGAACACTGAGGGGAAGAAAGAGGAGAAACCGAAGAGCTGAAAGGAGGCAGCAGTAGTGGTCGCAGTAGCAGTCGCATGGTAAGAGAATGAGCCGAAGAGCGCGGGAGAAGTGGTAGTCGAAGTGGAGGTGCGGGTGCTGGTTGAAGTGGAGGTGCTGTAGGGTTGCATTTGGAGCCCCATGGATTTTCGATTTGGAGATCTAGGGTTTGCAGAGGGTGGGTTTGATGATGGTGATGAGGAGTAAGTTGTTTTCGGTGTTGGAAGAGGTGGAGACCGATTGGGACAGGGGGTCGCAGTGGTGGGCAGTGAAGTGGGCGACGGCGTCGGAGAAGTTTCTGACGGAGAAGGCAGCGTTGCCCTTGGCTTTGGCTTCGTCTGCCATTGATGACGGTTTTTTGGGGATTTAGGGTTTGAGATATGGGAATAGATTGTAGTGCTCCAAGGCGGTGTCGGTCTTGCGGCTGTCACTGTAGGCTTGTAGGAGGAAGTTGGGGGTGTTGACGGTGGAGGCGACGGAGGCCTGGGTGATGAAGCGGTGGAGCGAGAGGAGGTCGGTGATACAAGCCAGAGATATAATCCGTGTAGCAGATTGTAGATGGACAAAAGCAGGTGTTCAAGTGTGAAGAAGAGCGGTATTCAAATGTATTCAAATGTCTGAGATAGAGTAGTATCAGTCGGATTTGTAATAAATGTAAGTAGCAGGAGTTATGTGTAAATATGTAACCGAATCGGTATCCTTGAATACTGATCGTTGGATAAAGGGGCAATTAAGTGCTGGTCGTTAGATGAGTGTGGGACCCAGTCTGTAACCGTTTTAACAACCTGTCAGCTTACGCTTTAAGCGAGTATTTTCTCTGTATAAAAAGGGGATAGATCAGTTAGTTGATCTATCGAATATTCAGTTGAAATGTCTTTCCCTCTCCTCTCAATTCTTGATTCCTTGTCTTCCCTGTTAGCTTCGTGATCCTGTTCTTCATGTGAACCCATAGCCATGGTGAAAGGCAAGACCAAAAGTGTATCAATGGTATCAGAGCCGATCGATTCTGCTGCAGGTTTCGAAGAAGAGATCCCGCAAGATCCTATTGATGATGGAATCCTCGGCTTTGCTCCAGATCTGGAGTGGCAACGGAGTTATCAGTTCTTGAATGATAGAGTAACCAGTATGGAGAATCAGATGAAGGAAGTAACGTCGCAAGTTTCCCAAATACCCTTGATCTTGGCGTAGCTGCAGCTATTGATGCAGAGAATGGGAGAAGGTCGATCTAATCAAGAAACAACTGAGGTAAATCCACTACCAAAATCCAATGATAAGCAGAATCCTAACTTCGAATCTGATAGAAGAGATAACTTGTTGCACTCTTCTAGGGGTAGAGGAATTCTTGATGAAAGACACTCATTTGGGGATTTTTTTTTTTCAAAACCTCCGAAGTTAGATGTTTACCCATTCTCTAGCACCGGGGATATCCTCAATTGGATTTTCCAAATTGAGCACTACTTTGAAATGTATAGGATCCAATGAGAAGAAAAGGTAAGGGTAGCTTTTTTCTTTCTCAAAGATGATGCGGTACAATGGTGCCGTTGGTTTCTTAAGAACAATGAAGGTGTGGTAACTTGGAAGGAGTTTAAAGAAGGTATATGCAATCGGTTTGCACTGGAAGTGTGTGAAGATGCAGCCAAAACATTATGTAGATTAGATCAAACTTCAACAGTTCTTGAGTATCAAATGAAATTTGAGAAGCATCAATGTTTGATTGAAGGTGTGAGTGAACCATACCTGGTCCAGCAGTTTGTGAGTGGACTTAAGGAGGAGTTGCAACATGATGTTGCTATGGCAGAACCACAATCTTTGGCAGAGGCTTTCAAAGTGGCGCAGAGATTTGAAAAGAAGTTCAACTCCCTCAAGCAATTTTATAAAACTTCATACAGATCCAATTTTAGGGGGTCTGCGTATGGTTATCATCCCTCACCTCTGCAATCCCAATCAAATACCCAAACACAACCTATCAGTCAACAGGAGAAGTCTTCAAATAGCACAAACTCACGCATATCAGATAGACCCACTCTAAAGAAACTTTCACCTAATGAAGTATGGGATAGGAGAAGGAGAGGCTTGTGCTTCCATTGTGATGAGAAGTATGTACCGGGGCATTTGTGTAAAACAAAGACATACATGTGTATAGAGGGTGGATGGGATTTATTCTCTTTACAGGATGAAGAAGAATTAAATCAACTGATAGTGGAGGAGGAAAACATACAGCTACTCAAGAATACAGATGATGTTCAGCTTCACACTGCATCTTTGGATACAGTTGTTAATACTGAATGTTTAATCCTCAAGGCTCAACTCAGAGGTCTGGATATTCATGTTCTGGTAGACAGTGGGGCAACACACAATTATATTGACCCATTCATACTGCAACAAATAGGATTACCCCTTTCCATCAAACAAACTTTCAATGTGAGAGTTGCGGGGGGTAAAGAAGTAGAAGGGAGTGGGTTGTGTGCTGGTGTGAGGATACATTGTCAAGGTTATAATATTGTTGATGATTTTTTGGTTTTCCCTATTGGAGGACATGATGTAGTCCTTGGAGCCAAGTGGATCAAACAAGTGACTGAGGTTACCATGAACCTAGTGGACAAGCAGTTAAAGTTTACTCACAGGGGAATTAATTGGGTCTTACAAGGGTTGCAACCAAGTCCAACTAAGCTAATGACAGATAAGGAAGTTAATAGGATTGCTCTTCAAACACACAGGGGATTTGTGTTATATCTCATGTCAGCTGAGAAAAAGCATAACACTTCGCAGGAAGTCATCTCTCAAGACTCAGATCTTTGTCAATTGCTAGAAGAATTTCAAGACTTGTTTGAAGAACCAAAGAAGCTACCACGAGCAAGGGTTTGTGATCATCAAATACCTTTAGAGGAAGGCTCCAAATCCATTTGCATCAGATGACCCTATAGACACTCCTTTGAACAAAATAATGCAATTGAAGAGATAGTTGAAGGCATGTTGAAGCAAGGTATCATTAGACCTAGTTGCAGCAGCTATACCTCATTTGTGGTATTGGTGAAGAAGCACGATGGCTCATGGAGATTCTGCGTGGACTATAGATCTTTAAATAGGCAGACCATCAAAGATAAGTATCCTATTCCAATTATTGATGATTTGTTAGATGAGCTACATGGATCACAATTTTTTACAAAATTGGATCTAAGATCTGGTTATCACCTGATAAGAATGCATGAAAAAGATATCTCAAAGACTGCATTTAGAACACATAGTGGTCACTATGAATTTTTAGTTATGCCTTTTGGATTAAGCAATGCACCTTCGACTTTTCAATCCCTTATGAATGATATCTTTAGGCATTACTTGAGAAAATTCATTCTTGTGTTTTTTGATGATATTTTGATCTATAGTAAATCCTGGCAGGAACATTTACATCATCTGAGGGAAGCATTGAAGATTCTAAAGGGTAATCAGTTGTTTGTTAAGAGATCTAAGTGTACATTTGGTAAAGAAGAAGTGGAGTATCTGGGTCATGTGGTTTCTCAAGAAGGGATATCAGTAGATCAAAAGAAAGTAGCTGCGGTTAAGAAATGGCCCATTCCAAAGTCTGTTAAGGCATTAAGGGGATTTCTTGGTCTCATTGGGTATTATAGAAAGTTCATTAAGAACTATGGCTCAATTGCTGCACCATTAATAGAGCTGACAAAGAAAGAATCATTTAATTGGAATAAGGAAGCAGTAATATCCCGCAAAATAGCATATGGCTATTTTTGCACTATAATCCGTGCATGTCTGAGTATTGCACACGATTACATATTTTTCCTAGAAATTATCAGTTAAATTGAGAGATTTCAGACATACGAGCTGTTCTGAACCCGATGAGGTAAACTCGGGATATCTTCTCAATTAAACTGTGGTTTTGTCCCGATTGTTTCGACCAGACAATTGTCGGGAGAAAGTTATGATTTCTACAAAACCTATATTTTTATAGATTTTGATTTATATATATTGGTTACTTTCAATTGAAACTAGTACTTGGATTGAATGTGGATCGAGATTGTGCACTAGGGTTAGAATCGGGTATGGTGACCTAGGGTTCCTTGACCTAACCTAGGGTTAGGAACCCTAGCATGATTGATCATAGCTTGGATCTTGATAAGATCCAATGGTGAAAATAAATCACCATGTGTAGGTTGACTATGAGAATGGGAAGCTTCCATGAAGTTTCCAAAGAAGCTTCCATGAAGCTTCCACATGATGTGTTGGCACCCCATCTCACCATACACCTCCACAAACCCTAGCTCCTCCCATCCTAACCCTCCACCTCTCCAATTCCGGCCTCATCCCAACCCTAGCTCCCCTTCACTCCATATATACCCACCTCCACTCACTCTCTCGTTCTTTCATCTCATCGCCTTGATTCTTGTTCTCAAAAAAAGAAGGGGGGGGGGGGGGGGGGGGGGGGGGGGGGAGCTTCATGTGGGTGATACTCTAACTCTAGTTTTGATTTCTTTTGTATATGTGAAATTTAGCATGTGAAAGTAGATGGAGAAATTTGATTTTCATGTATGTGAATGACATGCTAAGAAGAAGATAGTGGTATGGTATGAACAACTCGATTCTATAAGCTTTTTGTTTAGAAGCATGGTTGTGAGGGTAAGTTTGGGAATTTCTTTCTCCCAAACGGTTTGGAATCTTAGGCTCAAACTTTGGGGTATTGTTCTTCTATGTATTAAGAGTATCCATGATTTTTTTTCGTAATACTTGGATGCAATTTGATAGCCCAAACGCAGGACCAAAGTCAGGACAGAGAGCAGCCAAATTGCTGCTGCTGTGCAGAATTTGGCTGTCTTTCCGACCTTGTACCTCAGTGTAGGATGGTAATTTTGAGCTGAAAATTTTTGTGAACTCTCTTGTATGTGTCTACAACCATGTTCTAAAATTTTATAATTTTCCGAGGTCGTTTGATGCCTCGAAAAAAATGTAGAAGGCGACTGGTCTGGAGGTGTTGGCTGAAGATGACTGTGTTTTGGACTGAGGTTAAAAAGGCCATAACTCCCTGTACGTCTATTATTTTGCTATGAAATTTTGGGAGTAGCTTGCAGTATGAGTCTACTTGATGATTCTCAAATTTTAGAATTTTTAGAGGTCGTTTGATAAGGTTTCAAGAATAAACCGTACACTGTGGCAAAAAACCCCTGCTGAAAGAGCAGCTGGAAATTATGCAATGTTTGGGGAGTCATAACTCATTGTGTGAGACGAATCTGAATGAGAGTTTTTGACACAATGAAATAGTATATGTGTAGATTAATAATCTCAAATTTCATGAGTTTTGGACTCAAGGTTGATTTATTATCGAATTTCGAAGTAGGCTATGTTAAGCCTAGTACAAGTTGTCTAGCTCGTGGGGATAGATATTTCTGGACTTATCTGTTAAGAATTTGGGCGACTAGCCAACTAGAGATTTGCAATAGGAAATCATAGCTTTCTAACCCAATTGGAGTTTTGTAATTCCAGGTTGTAGGTTGGAAGTTATGATTTTCCAAAGTTTGGGTAGATTCGGCCTTGTCAAGAAAATGGTTGCTAGAGAAATCAACTTTTCCTTGTTGTGCACCCAATGGAAATGGGTGTCCTTGAGGACCTTAAGGATTGAATCTGAGGACGTGTCCAACTAGGAAGTTAAAGTAGACACTCACACCCTTCCATAGGACCCAGGATCGAGCAATTCCGATGAATGAGCAACTTCTATGATGATTGGGAAGGTGCAGCAAGTGCAAGAAGAAATATACTGGTGAGAATATATAAGGGTTATTTGGGTGCCAAGATAATTGAATTTGAGGAAATGGTCAACTGGAGATTTGTAGACTAGTCTTACCTTTCCAAGATGGGCGATATCAAGCAAATCTGAGTTGTGTGCTGGAAGTTATGGACGTTGCAAGCTTAGCAGCCTGTTGTTAAATTGACTTCAAGCTTAAGTTAACCCAGGTACTTGAGTTCCTTAAGAAATTTGAGGGAATCGTTAACTTGGGGATCGCAGTGGATCTCCCTACCCTTCTAGAAATTCTGAGTGTGTTGGGTTCCGATGAGCGTAGCTGGGGTTACAGCGACTGCTATTTCTTGAACTGTTTCATCAGACAATTGATGAGGAACCCTCTGCATACCGCAGCGTGGTGATCATGAGCTATCAGGTTTTAAGGATGGGTTTTAGCATTTTATTTGGAACTTAGATGAGTTCCTGTGCTTAGTACTCATGGTGGACATGAGTGCGTTGGATATAGCTCTGGTCAATTTGTGGTTGGTGTCTCGATGCCTGAAATTTGTCAATGGTCAAGAATTGATGGTTATGTGTGAGCTTACCTTCATTTGAATTATATTGCATCATTGGGGCGCCGTTGGACCACTCATGGAGGGTCACGGGCCGGGATTATTTGGTTGCTGACATGTGAAGGTGTTGGGAACCAGTGGAGGTGATTCCCGTGATGACTATTGTTTTGAAAGACCGGATGGGCTAGACATTATTGATCGATACCGAGCGTGATCTGGGTAACAACTGGTTTTCAGTAACTGCATTGATTAGGTTTTTCTTCATTCTTTTCGCTCGAAGACCGAATTGGTGTTAGAGGTGATTCCCTATAATCCAACTCGTTCTAAGAGTTAGCGGTAGGTGGTGATACTGTGGGGTTGTCTCTTCCTATCATTAGGGATACGTGCTGCTGCGCGTATCTTGCACTATTGATTCCTGAAGTGCCATGGTAAGAACGGGATGTTGATTTCCTGGCAGATAGGGGGGTTTAGACCTTCGAGGCTGTCATGTTCTATGTTGGTGGACACGAACGTGTCGTATGGGCTGCGGTCCTGTAAAGTACGGCACCATAGGTATGTTGCGGTATATCTTTAAGTTCGTCACAGCTTTCAAGGAGGGTCCGGTGCGAAAATTATTGGTGACGACGGGGTGGCACCCCAAATAATGTTCTTTATTTATACCTCCCTAACCATGCCATACTATCAGGAATAGAAAGTGGACCAAATTAGAATGCATTGCATGACGAGGGATTGAACCCTACATTCAGAAAAACGAACTCTTTGGAAAGTATGTAGTATGAGATGCATACATTTCCATCGATGTTGATTTTGGGAAAGTATGCAGTATGGGATGCATGCGTTCCCAAACGAATCGCATTAGAGTAAGGACATCATGTGCATTATTGTTTCGTGTATTAGATTAGACCATGTCATGTTTTGGCCTGGAACATATGTAGTATGGGATGCATGCGTATCCAGAGTCCCAAGGTTGCTTGTATTGCAATAAGGCAGGTAATCAGTGCATTAGTTGTTAGACCATGGCATACACGAACACCAGGAAATTAGGATGCACGTTTTCCTTTTCATTCAAAATGGTTTGTGGTTGCCAGTTTGGAGATCGCTGTTTCTTATCAGCATTGCGTCAGTAGAATTACTGACGTACCGCACCTTTTAGGTACATGAATATCAGGTCACAAGTGCAGGGAGCCCAAGATCAGCAGGGCATCCAAGGGGGATGGCAGTATACATGCCTACCTTTCGAGTGGTGCAGAAATATCAAAGTCGCGCAGCAGAAGGCTCAAGCCGAGGGGCAAGTCCTAGGGAAGCAGATAGACCACTCAACAGAGTTATCAGCAATGACCAATCGATTGTCGATCTGGAAGATAACTGACAGCTTGTAAGAGGAGCATGAATATTCTTTGTGATCAGTTTTAATAAGTTATGTAATTTGTATTCCTTGTTCAAGGAGAAATTGATATTTGTAATTATTGATGTAATAACTCTAATGGCAATAAAAGTGTTTAAATTTCCGTGTTATTTACTGTGTCGAGATGCATTTGAAGGCAAAGATTCTAGTTGTGTCACGGATGTCTGGTAATGGGAATCCAGGGCGTTACAGAAGCTGCATTTGCTTTTGATCAGCTGAAGACAACACTCACTTCAGCTCCTGTGCTCCAGTTGCCTGATTTTAATGAGACTTTTATGGTAGAGTGTGATGCTCGTAAAGTAGGCATTGGAGCTGTGCTTTTATAAAAGAAACATCTCATTGCTTTTATTAGCCAGGGGATCAAAGGAAAATGTTTGCACTGGTCAGCATATGAAAAGGAGATGCTCGCAATCTTGTTAGCTGTTAAGAAGTGGAAACAGTACCTATTTGGAAGAAAATTTATCATTTGTACAGATCATCAACCCCTCAAGTATCTGTTGGATCAAAGACTATCTACAGAAGCCCAGCATTCTTGGTTGGTAAAGCTCTATGGGTTTAACTTTGAGGTGGAGTATAAAAAGGGATCTAATAATATTCCAGCAGATAGATTATCTAGAAGAGAAATGGATTGCTATCTTGTGCAATTGAGTTCTTTGAAACCTGGATGGTGGGAAGACATTTTGAAGATGAATGAAATTGATCCTTACTTCAGAGATTTAGCAGGAAAAGCTTTGAATTCAAGGAATAACAAGTTTTCCTTAATTGGAGGAGTTTGGTAAAGAAGCAACAAAGTGGTGATTAGTCCAACTTCAAACCTCAGGAAGTTGATAATTTCAGTGCATCATGATATACCTATTCGGGGGCATTCTGGATACAACAAGACACTGCAGAAACTCCGTAGATCCTTTTGGTGGAAGGGAATGAAGTTAGATGTTAAAAACTATGTGAAGGAGTGTTCTACTTGTCAGACTAGTAAATATATGTGTCAATCCCCATCGGGATTATTACAACCACTCCCTATACCCAACCAAATTTGGGAACAAGCCAGTATGGATTTCATCTAAGGTCTTCCCCTTAGTTGCAAGTTTTCAGTAATCTTGGTGGTGGTCGACAGATTGAGTAAATATGCCCACTTTATACCAATCAAACATCCATACAATATAGCAACAATCATCCAAGTCCTCACTGATAACATTTTTAAACTATATGGGATGCCAATCTCTATAGTTTGTGATAGAGGAGCTGTTCACTAGTTCACTCATGAAGGAATCACTACGATTGCAAGGTACTAAACTTCACTTCTCAACGGCTTATCACCCACAAACAGATGGTCAAACCGAAGTAGTGAACAGATGTTTAGAGACTTATTTGAGGTGTTTTTGCTATTATAAACCAAGTGATTGGAGTAAGTGGCTTAACTGGGCAGAGTATTGGTATAATACCTCTTACCATAGTGCTATTAGATGCACCCCATATGAAGTAGTCTACGGCAGGTCTCCTCCCACTCTAATTTCATACAAACCTCACACTGCAAAGAATCCCCATGTTGAGGAGGCATTATTAGCTAGAGATGTTAACCTCCAGTTACTCAAAGATAATCTCAAGAAGGCGCAAGACAGGATGAAGAAGCAAGCTGATGGCCATAGACTAGATAAAGAGTTTTCAATTGGAGATTTAGTGTATGTTCAGCTACAACATTATAGATAAGTCTCAGTTGCCACGAGAGCTGTGCGCAAATTATCCCCCTTTTTATTATGGTCCATATGCAGTAGTAGAGAGAATTGGAACTGTCGCTTACAAATTGGACTTGCCTCCAGAGTCTAAAATTCATCCTGTGTTCCACATTTCACAGCTCAAAAGACACTTGGGGCCACCTATGACAGTGCAGCGCAACTTTCCTTTAACTGTATCTATAGCCTTGTTGGAACCTGAGGCCATAATAGATCGCAGGTCAGTAATCAGAGGGAAAAAATTGGTGTTTGAGGTACTCATTCAATGGCGGCATCAAGATAGAACCCATGCTACTAGGGAACCTTATTAGGAGCTAGTTCGCAAATTTCCTTTGTTCGACCTTGAGGCAAGGTCTCAATTTAGGGGGGAGGAATTGATACAAGCCAAAGATATAATCCCCAGGTGTAGCAGATTGTAGATGGACAAAAGCAGGTGTTCAAGTGTGAAGAAGAGCGGGATTCAAATGTATTCAAATGTCTGAGATAGAGTAGTATCAGTCGGATTTGTAATAAATGTAAGTAGAAGGAGTTATGTGTAAATATGTAACCGAATCGGTATCCTTGAATACTGATCGTTGGATAAAGGGGCAATTAAGTCCTGGTCGTTAGATGAGTGTGGGACCCAGTCTGTAACTGTTTTAACAACCTGTCAGCTTATGCGTTAAGCGCGTATTTTCTCTGTATAAAAGGGGATAGATCAGTTAGCTGATACATCGAATATTCGGTTGAAATCTCTTTCCCTCTCCTCTCAATTCTTGATTCCTTGTCTTCCCTGTTAGTTTCTTGATCTTGTTCTTCATGTGAACCCATAGCCATGGTGAAAGGCAAGACCAAAGCTGTATTAGTCGGAGTAGCGGAAGTGACGGAGGTCGGAGTTGCGGGAGTCGAAGAAATCGGACTGGGTTTTGAGGATGACAGGTTCGGTGGTGGTGGCAGGGCCTGCAGCGAAGTGGGACACAATGGCTATGATACCATTATTACAGACCCGATCCAACCTGGTGGTGGATCGTCGTAACGTTGGAAGGTGCCGACGGTGGCAGCCATGAAATCAACAAATCAAGAATAAAAGTTGGAAATAAGGGGTTCAATATCAATTCATTCCACATAAACCTCATACAAAAAGTCCAATCTCTTGTTCTTAGGAAAAAAAAAAGTCTGTGGGCATTATTACAAAAAAACTACTAACTTCGCAAATAAACCTCTAAAAGAGATAAAATTCCTCGAGGACTGATATGCAAAAAAGATACAGTTCTTAGAAGAACTGTATCAAGAGAGAGAGAGAAAGGTAGAAGAAGATCAAAAAAGTTGTTTGTTCCTGCCATTTTATTGGATTTGCGTTGCGCAACGGGGTTACCATTTTCTTTTATATCTTCCTCCTTGGATCTTCCTTCTTTCTTTTTGGATTTCTTCAGTGACTGGTTTGCTGGATGGGCCACCGACACCTGCCATTTCTTTTATTATTATTATTTTTAATTTTTCGGTTTATTGCATATTGTAAACAACAATATGCCTCTTAGAGCATCCACAGCGGTGCATGCTAAAAAATGGCAAATTGGCAAAATAGAAATATCAATTCCTTTGTTTGCTGCAGTGATGAATTACTAAAAAATAACAAAGGAGAGGAAAAATTGAACGATGATGTTTCGTCCAAATAAAATCATATAAAAAATCCTATACAATCATTTCATAGAATCTTTCCTACAAAATCCTACTCACAACAACCACTCATCTTTCCTACAAAATCATATACACAATTACCCAATAGAATCCCAAAAAAGCCAAGACTTTTTGCAAAAAAGCACCTAGAATCCCTTGGACATGTTTCGTCCTGAGCTTCTTTGGTTTTCCGAGATTTTTATATTACAAAATCATGTTTCGTCCGATACTTTTAAAATATATTTAAAAAAATATTACGGATGAAACATTTCGTCCCCTATATTATGCATTTTGCCAAATCCACTGCCAAATATAGCACGCTGTTATAGCGAAAAATGGATAAAATGGCGAAATAGCAAACCACTACGGTCGGTCGATTGCTAAAAATAGCAAAATTGGTAATATAGCAAACCACTGTGGATGCTCTTATTGCAGATAACCAAATGTACCCTATCAACTGTCAATAAAAATATATGTTTATTTCTAGACTTATAATTGAGTTTTATTTAGGCTCACATCAATCAATAATCATAATTTTTTAAAAAAATATTTGGGCGGATGTCAATTTACCTACTTCCCGACGTAAGTTTAACTTTCTTGTAAAATTTGACTCTTATATAGAGCATTGCAGAATCTCATATTGCACACCTTGTGCACTATGAACACTGTTAATTCATCTTAACGTCCTACAATTATGATGGAGTTAAAATTATATCAACTGTACGAAAAATCATATATGTTAAGGCGATTCAAAAAAAAAAAGCATGAATAAGATTGTCACTCAGCATGCATGATTGCTTGCCAACATCCACTCAAGTTGAATTTTGACATCAAACACTAGTTCTTTCAGTTGAAAGCTCCCCATACCACAGAGAAATCCTTTTTAAAGATAGAAAAAGAAATACATGGTAGCAGTCAGTTTTCTGGTAGATACCCAAGATGCTTGAGAAACCAAATTGCCCCTTCAGATGCATGCTCTTGGGCTATGATTTTCTGTGATTTAGGCTCACTAAAGCACTCCAAGAGTGTCGAGCTGATGGTTTCTACTTTCACAATCACCTTATAAGTGTACCTGCACATATCACAAAATTCATTTTTATACATATTAGGTTCGGAGGATGCAAGAAAATTGATGCAATTCAGTACTACATGAATAGTACTAGGTAAGTACTAGGTAAGTACTACATGAATAGTTCTCAACTAGGCATTCAAACGAACTGCTTTAATGGGGAGATAACCAAGACGTTTATATCACATAATAAGCAAATTAACAATGGATTAATTGATCCAACATTTACAGGCTTGGCAGTTCAGTAGCAGGGAGAACAGGTAAGTACTACATGAATAGTTCTCAACTAGGCATTCAAACGAACTGCTTTAATGGGGAGATAACCAAGACGTTTATATCACATAATGAGCAAATTAACAATGGCTTAATTGATCCAACATTTACAGGGTTGAGCTTCTCAAATACAATCACAACCTATTATATATCTATATAATAAAACACAAAGAAAGCTATCAAGTAGCTCTCCTTCAATCCCCCCAAAATCAAAGGTCCAAATTTAACCTCACAAAAATCAAAGGTCCAAATTTAACCTCACAAAACCCATTCCCCCCCCCCCCCCCCCCCCAGTCTACAAATAAAAAACCAAGTCCTTTGAGATTTGTTTGTCCATGCATTTAAGTGTTACAAATTGTGCGGCTGAATATCGTTGTTTTTAAAAAAAGACATGATTGGTGGACAAATGAAATTCAAATGACTTGATTTTACATATTTATACTAATTTAGTCATTGTAAACAATGTGAACGGTTCGGATCATCCATTTGATGGCAGTGTAAAAAGTTCACACGAAACTTATCGTGAGAACTAGTTCTCACATGATCACTCCCCTATATATATATATATGGAAACATGGACTTTTATAGCCTAATTTATAATTAGTTTTCACCATATACTAATAGAAACATGGACTTTTATTTACAACTAATTATTGTCATACTATTCAAACTTCAGTTACATAATTGTTGATTTACTGTTTACAAGACTTTTCATATGATGTATCGTTCTGAAGACGTGTCGTAGGCAGGTGGCCACGGGCAAATCTAGTAATATAATATAATATCTATATAATAAAACACACAAAAAAGCTATCAAGTGGCTCTCATTCAATAGGGTTGAAATTAATGGTCCAGATCTAACCTCACAAAATATATTTTCCCGCCCAAAAGTCCCCCCCCCCCAAAACTCAGATTCAAATCCCCCTAAAACAACTCATTTATTTATTTCTCTCTCTCTCTCTCTCTCTCATTCTCTCTCTATTTACTCAGAAATTTATATTTTTAGTTTTTTTATGCATTTTTTATTGCTCGTGTTACATTTAAAATAGCAAATATTTCATCAACAGTTAAATTTCATCATTTTCTACACTCAAAGTTCTAAGAAGTTGGATTTTACACCCCCATTTATAATTATTTTTCAACATATACTAATGAAAACATGGACTTTTATTTACAACTAATTATTGTTTTACTATTCAAACTTGAGCTACATAATTGTTGTTTTACTGTTTACAAGACTTTCATATGCTGTATCGTTCCGAAGACGTGCCGTAGGCACATGTCCACGGGCAAATCTAGTCCTATTATATATATAAAAAATATACTAGCGAAGAGACTTACCACTATGCCACTAGGACACTTGCCACGATAGCTCCATTACGAAGGTTGTAATTTTGTTTAATTGATATTTGACATGGAATTGTTTCCATATTTTTCTTCTTAGAGCATTTGTCGTCATTAGCCATTTTTTCAAAATTTGCAAATTTTGGCAAAATTCCTTCTGCAATGGTTGGCCAAATTTTTTGGGTTTGAAGGAACGGTAGCTGGCTATATTTGGAAGGAGATATAGCAATTTGGAAAATTTGGTAATCGAGAGATCATATTCCGTTCGTTCTAAATTCTCACCAAAAATCTCTAAGACGTTAAATGATCTTTTGTCCCAATTTTTTTTTTATATTATTTAATCTATTGGCCGGGATTTGTTTTTCCATCCGATTTTTTTTAATTAAAAAAAAAATCTTGGACGGGAATTGATCTCCCGTCCGATGGTTTTTTTTCGCAATTGTAAAGGAAAAAATCTATAAAATTAGGACTATAAAACTTATTATGGGTCCATATTAGGATTTAATTTAGATTTAATTAAGATTTAAGATTTAATTTAGATTAAATTAAAATTTAATTAAGATTGTTAATCAAAAAAGATATCAGACATGAAATGTTACTTTTTTTTATCCCGTCCGATACTTTTTATGTTAAAAAAATTTAAACAGGACAAAAAATCATCAACCGTCCGTCTTTTTTAAAAAATCAAAACCCATTTTTTGGGTTTAAACGACTACAACTATTCTCCAAATTTCTTATTTCTATTTGCCAAATACCCAAATTTTAACTTCCAACGACTACAAATGCTCTTGTAGAGGAAAACCATCATATTCTGAAGTTAAAATTCAGTTTATCTACTCAGTAGTCACTTTTCCGGTAAATTATTGTTTCATGTTCTAACAGTGGTATATTTGATCAAAATTTAAGTTTATAGTTTTTTTTTTGGGAAAAAAAATCTACAAGACTAATGATGTTATGGATAAGCCTGGAACATTTTTATTAAGTATGACATGGTGGAAGGTCTTACTTACAGAGATATCATCTAAATGAAGTTTTGCAAATCTGATAAGAAACTTTAGTCCGATGAATTACTACGTTCCTTTACTCTTATAATTAGCTCATTCGTACATTGCACGCGCTCAATGCTAGTATTAAACTATAGAAAAGTACAAAACACATAATTAGAAGCTGACTTACATCTTCTGATAGCTAGGTCCCACCTCCTCCCTACACAAGATGAAAGTAGGGGAACTCCAGCGTTGTGCGGCACAAATTTGAAATAAAGATGATTTCGCCGAAGGAGTGGCCACCATCTTCTTTATGCAAAGTCAATGTGTGCTTGCTCTATAAATCCTACGAATCAGAAAAAAGATTTTCATGAATTGGATTTTTTTACATACATGTCCTACAAAATCAGTTAATTACATATTCATTTGCCACAAACTCATAATTAGATTTTCATATGCCAGAATCTAGGGCCCACAAATAAGTAGTCCCTCAGGTGATGAGTCATCTAAGAATGGTGTAATATTCCATTATACTAACACTGGATATATTTGACCAAAAATACCCCTACAATCATCATCAAATATCCAAGGACTAGCTTTTCGTTTCTATAAAACCTGACCCATCGATCCCACTTCCCCCCCCCCAAGATCTATCACTAATTCATTCTGAAACACAAATCGCCTCCTCTCTTACCTTTTTCACTCCATCAACATCCTCGTGTGTGTATTATATACCCAACACTTTCGCAAAATTAAATAACACATAAAGGCATCCCCTTTGATATTTAGGTCTTACTAGAGTAATGCCACACAAACTTAATAAAGAGACTACTTAAGTGGCCGCAACATTGTGGGAGATGGTAATGTAAATATGGATTTGTGGGGGGTGAATGTGTAAAAAAAAACTAATAATTACATAGGGTATATTTATTGGATTCTTTTTTTTTTGTTCTAGTATATCCTTTCAATTGCTAAACTGATGTGCTCACTTTTCCTTGGTAACTAACACTGCAATTACTAAAGAACATCAGTTGCCTCAAATGCACAAATGCAGATAAAAGATGAGATATAGAAATTCATCATGTACATAAGAATTGGTCAAACAATTCCAGTTTGGTTTATGTGCTATGATTTTTTAACACGAACGAAACATATGCAAGGTCAAATAAACGGGCGTTTTCTTAACTCTAATCACTAATGCAAATGACTATTTGCACTTTTCAGAAAACATAATAATATAAACATATGAATAGTAACTGCATTGGGTTATTATTCATTCATGAAAGGCAACCTGAGTAGAAGTGATTTAGAAGACAATTGCATACATGGGCATAACATCATTGAACATATATTCATCTTACCAAAAAGAGTAATGCTACATCTACTACCAATTTCACTAGCATTCTCTTCACTATCTTAGGTGGCACACTACTATTGGAGAATTCCCCCACCTACTCTCTTTCTCCAACTATTGGAGTGTGCCAATTAAGGTAGTAAAGAGAAATGTAGTAACTTTGGTAGTGAGTGTAGCATTACTCAAATAACTTTACACGACACCTTTACATACATTATATGACCATTGGGTAATGCTACACCCACTATCAATTTTACTACTTTTCTTTTTGTTGGATGTATAAGTATATTCTCAGTATAATAGGATAATATTGTGTAAATTATTCTATGGGGCAATACGGGTTTACACGTGTTATGTATTAATTATTGGAACGGGTTGAGTGGGCTAAAAGCCCAGTACCCTAAACCCAGTCTAATCTCTTTATAAGCTGGTCTAGAGATAGTGCTCTGTAATATTCCAATACTGATAAGCAGGGTATAATATCTTAAGCGGCTAGAGATTAACCCTAACCCTAATTTCCCCAAATCAGTATTAACACTTTTCACTACCTTAGGTGACACATTTCTATTGGAGAGTTCTACCACCTACTCCCCACCTACTCACCAATAGAAGTGTGTCAATGTCATCTAAGATAGTGAAGAAAATGATAGTGGAATTGGTAGTGGGTGTGGCATTACCCATGACCATTATCTCCATTCAATATAATTTACTTGTTCAATTATGATCCTTCACACCTCCATTTAGTACAACTAAAAATGACTTTTCACGGATATCCAACTTTTCCAAAATCAGGGGTATTTGGTTTTGCAAAGTTATTTGCAGCCCACATCCACAACGGAATAGGATGTCAGCCGCCACCCCAACATTAGAATTAACTAAAATATTCAGTTTAAAAAGAAGTTCAGGCACGACCAAAAACATTGATTCAAAGAAGTAAACAATTTGATGTCATACATCTATATTGAAAGGACACATATAACTCAAGGATTAAGACACATTGCCAATTTATTGTTAGGCAAATAAAAGTGTTCATTAAAATGCAAAAGATTATTTCCCTCCTAGTAACATCAAAGGCCTGTATAGACTACAAAACACTGAATTATAGTGGCATTGTAATATAAGTTTGAGAACAAATGAAGCACAAAATGTTTGCTTAACTCAACATTCAGAATGAATACAAGTTTCAGCAAAGAAGGCCAAATTGCCAATGCTTGTTCGGTTAATTCGGCAATCAAAATGAACATAAACATTAAGTGTTTTCTTTTTTAAAAAATTTGTCTTAATGGTTCAATAACGTATACTAGTTTAATTATTAAAAATAATAATAATAATAAAAAAGGAAGAAATGCCCATTTGGTCAATTCATCAAACATGTCATGTGCTATAAATAAATGCTAGAGAATTATTATTAGAAATATTCCTCAAAAAATGAAACACATAAAACTAGAGTAGATGATTTTCATCCATAGCTAGAAAACTAGTGCATGCATAACCATAACCATAACCAGGACTGGTAAGCAAATAGGGAGAAGCCAAAAAATGAAGCTAAGAAGTACAAATAAAATAAATTTAATAATAATAATAATAATAATAATAACAATAACGAAGAACACATCGTATTCGTATCTAACCTTGTGAATCAATCTCCTCTTTATAGTTTATATTGTCTGAACAGAACAGAACAGAACAGAACAGCAGTACCACAACATTATGGGGGGTTGGTTGGATCTCAGCAAATTATATTAACCATCAAATAAAAGTAAGAAGAGAGAAAATGAGGAAGGATTTTCAAGAATTAGGGACCCATCGTGGGTGAGGATCTCTTCAGAACTGAGCACACTATTAATTAAATTATTACTCCATTAACTAGAGGAGACGTTTGTTACCTGGGTGGGCTTGGAATCCCAGAGATAAAGAACATTAATTATTTGTTATTATTAGAGATAAAGAGAGAAAGTTCTCAAAATCAAGAAGATGGGAAGACAGATTTTATTTGCGGTTTCCATTTGTATCCTTAGAATAATACTAGTATTAGTTAGTTTAACATGTGCAATATCGAATTTTTTGCCGTCATAAACCACTTTTTGAAAATATTTGTATTTTTTGGGCCAGTTTCCCAACTATTAACGCTTTTGGGCTATTTTGTGCCAAGTCAGCAGCGGTTGCTATTCCCAATAGCGACATCTTCATTTCAAAGTCGCTAATGGGAATAGCAACCTATGTTTCATTTTTTTTTTTGAATTTTTTTGTTTGTCGTCGCTATTCCCACTAGCGACCTTAGTATAATGAGATTAGTGAACTCGAATGAATGTATTAAGACACTTATCAATTCCTAAAGAGTTTTCCCCCAAAAATTTAAAACTGATGTCGCATAGCGACCTTGCACTAAGGTCGCTATTCCCAATAGCGACTATTCCAGAGAGCAAAAGCTCTCGAGATTTTGCTAAGTGTTGGAATACAGCTCATTAAAGGTCGCTAATCCCATCAGCAACTTCATTATACTAAGGTCGCTAGTGGGAATAGCGATGGCAAACAAAAAATTCAAAAAAAATTAAAATATAGATTGCTATTTCTATTGGCGACCTCGAAACGAAGATGCCGCTATTGGGAATAGTGGTTGCTGCTCACATTGCACAAATAGCCCCAAAGGTCTAATAGTTGGGCAACTGGCCCAAAAACACAAATATTTTCAAAAAGTGGACTATGTAGGCAAAAAACTCTGCAATATCCTGGCTCATAAGAAACTAGAACTTTGACTTGCTGCATTTTGTGAGCTGACATTATGGCATAATCTTTGTGACTCTCAACCTCTAGAGCATGTTTGGTTGATTGTAGAGATACTGTAATATATGGAAAATACACTGTTTACAAGTTTGGTTGGCTATATTTGAATTGAATTTGGATTCCTACTGCAGCTACTCTGACAGTATCTGAAATCCGAAAAAATACCCATAATTCGGTGGAGGAACGCTATAGCACTACTACAGCGATTTTTTAAAATTGTTTCTCTTCTATTGTTTTACATTATCCAATAAAACAATTCTACATACTCCTCAGCATTATTTTTTTACTATTTTTTTAAATTTCTTTATTTATATTCTCTATCCTAACTATATAATAAAACACAAAGAAAATTTATCAAGTGACTCTCCTTCAATAGTGATATGGCTAAAAATGGGGTTAAATCGGAACCGTCCAAATTGGGAACGAATCTTGAAGCTCAGGGGTAAAACGGTAATTTCGCATATAGATGGACCCTAAGCGGGCACTGGATCTCTCCTTCACAGATCCAGTAACCCGCGAACGGATCCACTTCAACTGGGTACGGGTCCCGACCCGAGACAAACCCAGACCAGCAAGAGGAAATCAGGGTCTCTGATTTGACTAAATCAAAGGGCCTGATTTGCAGTTATCCTCTCACCGGGAATCAGGGGTCAGTTTCCTAAACTAATTATGAGGATTTTACTCCTAACGGTTTCACAGAAAATCAGGTCCCTAATCAGACTTCCATGGCGACTATAAATACCTCCTACCTACCACTGTGACCAGGTAATCACTCTTTTTCCAACTTAAGCTCTTTCTTAATCATCACTGATTACTGACAAGAGCGTCGGAGCGTCGGAGGGTGCGTCGCCGGAATCAACCCCGGTGTATCGCACTTCCTTGCAGGTGAGCGGAGGGAGTCAGCAGTCCCATTCTGACGAACAGGCTTGGATCCGCTATTCAGGTTTTTTCACGAACTCACAAATCTCATTTGTTTACCCCCACACCAGATTCAGTGGTAACAGATTGGCACCGTCTGTGGGAAACCATACGAATAGCAGCCTCTCCTCTTCCCGTCGACTAGCTCTTCTCCAGCCATGCCTCCCAGAAAGGTCAGGTCAAGAGGGTCCAACCGTGGACCCAACCCTACCGATCAGCAAGAGGAAGTCCCCGTGCATCCTGCTCCGCAGCCCGAGCAACTTCCTCCCCCGGTCCAAGACCCTCTTCTGAATCAACAACCCCGTAATGGTCCCACTGGTCAGAACCAGCGGAAGCAGAAGCAACCTCTCCACCCTGACCATATCTCAGTGCACAATGCCTCCTCGGATTCTATGGCCTCCCATAATCCCCGAGCTTCTGACCTCCGCAACACCGTTTTGAATCGGCAGAAGGATGAGGACCTTCGCAACCGCCTAGATGAGAAGCGGGCCCGAGAGGGAGTCTCCCGCCAACATCAAGGTGAGCGATCTCCTCATCGCCGAGATGGCAGGAGGTCTCCGGACCGAAGAGGACGGGGGGAATCTCCCGAGCGTCGTAGGAGGATGCCACATTCCCCTGCTGGTCGGCATCATCCGAGGAACGATGAGGCACCCATCACTCGTGCCGAGTTCCAATAATTCCAGGCAACGGTGTTGCAAGCCCTCAACCTTCACCACAACAACAATAATGCCCAAAGGGTTCCAACACCCCCACGGGTCCCAAGTCCTCGCCACCGATCTATAAGTCCTCCCCTGGCTCTTAGTCACCAGCAACACCCTCATAGTCCTCGCCGATCCCAGGACTATCGACGCCGTAGTCCCCGCTCTCCTTCCTATGAAGACGAGTCCAGGGGGTCATTTGACTACCACCGGAGGGACGATGCCCTCTACCGTCGTCTCCACGAGATGGAGAGGCGCATCGGTCGAATGGACAAGGAGGAAGAGTCGAGAGGAAGGACCGTCCGCCCCAGCAGACCCCCCTTCTCTCGGACTATCATGGAGGCTCCCATCCCGAGGGGTTTCAAGCCTCCGCAGTTTGAAACGTACTCAGGGGAGTCGGACCCTGTTGATCATGTCGAGAGCTTCAAGACCTTGATGCTAATCCACCAAGCTTCCGACGCCATGCTTTGCAAAACCTTCCCCGCCACTCTCAAGGGTTCGGCGCGGGAATGGTACTCCCAGCTCGCTCCCTCTTCCATCTTCTCGTTTGAGCAGTTCGAAACGCTCTTCATAACTCACTTTGTGAGCAGCAGACAAACGGAGAAGACCAGCCTCTCTCTACTCCACCTTCGACAGGAGAGGGGAGAGAAGTTGAGGGACTATGTGAGGAGGTTTACCGCGGAGGTCAGGTCCATCGCCTCCCTCGACCAGTCTGTGGCAACCGTCGCATTCCAATCCAACGTCCTCAACTCTAACCTTCGGTCGTCCCTCGCCAAAAAGCCCCCGCACAACTTTGCCGACCTTCTCCTTAGATGCGAGAAATATATTCGGGCGGAGGAAGCCGAGTGTTTCCCGGGCTTCGGAGGATCCGCTTCCGGGTCGAAGAGAAAGACAACGGAAGAGGAAGGGGCCAAGAAGCTACAGAAGGATAATAGCGGTCAGCGTCGTCCTCCTCCCAGGTTCGAGAAATTTACCCCTCTCACTACCAACGTCTCCACCATCCTGATGGAAGTCGAGAAGGAGGGAGTTATACCTCCCGCTCCGAGGATAAACACCCCGGCCAAGAGGAGGAACAAGGAGAAGTGGTGTCGTTACCACCGGGATCATGGCCACGACACCAACGATTGCCGGGCGCTGAAGAACAAAATAGAGGCCCTCATTCAGAGGGTGCAGTTGGCTAAGTTTGTGAAGGCAAATGATCGGGGAGAATGCACCACTCCTCCGCCTCGGGGGGCTAACAAGCGCTCCGAGCGACGAGATGGAACCCCCGAGTTCGAGGAGGAACGTGTTCTGCACCTTATCCACGGGGGTCCAATGGGGGGCTCTTCCAACTCCTCTCGGAAGGCCTTCGTCCGAGAGGTCAACTCAGTTCACGGCACCCCTCCCCCCAAAGGCCTCGGCGTCTCAGTAACTTTCTCTGACGAAGACCTCGAGGGGGTCCGGACTCCCCACTGAGACGCACTTGTTATCGACCTCCGCATGGCAAACTTCAAAGTGCAGAGGATCCTGGTAGACAACGGGAGCTCCGTGAACATCCTCTTCCTCTCGGCCTTCCGAGGGCTGCAACTATCCCGGGATCGCCTCAAACCGGCAGGCTACACGCTCCACGGGTTCACGGGGGTACCAGTAACTGTCGAAGGGGTGATCACCCTGGACGTAACTGCTCGGAAGACCCCTACCACCCGGACAGAGCCGATGGACTTTATGGTCGTCGATGTCCCGGCTGCATACAATGTCATCTTGGACCGACCTGGCCTAGCTGCCCTGGAAGTCGTTCCTTCGGCGTACCACCTCAAGATGAAGTTCCCCACCCGGGCGGGAGTGGGGGAAGTCAGGGGCAGCCAAGAGACGGCTCGGAAGTGCTACATGACTTCCACTGGGGGTCCGGTGCTCTCCCTCGAGACTTTAGAGATCCCCGAGCCAAATGTCCCACCCACGTCCGAGCCGTCGGACGAATTAGAAGAAGTGCTCTTCTCGGACGAGGACCCGAGTCGAAAGTTCCTCATCAGCAAGTCCCTGCCGACTGCCCTATGTTCCGACTTGGTGCAGTGCATCTGGGAGAACCGCGACCTTTTTGCTTGGTCCGCCGCGGATATGCCCGGGATTTCCGAGGAGCTTCTAGTACACCGCCTCAGCGTCGAACCGGGGTACAGACCGGTTCAGCAGAAGAGGCATAAATTCGTTCCCGAGCGACAACAAGCCATCAAGGAGGAGGTGGACAAACTCCTAAAAGCTCGGTTCATACAGGAGGTGAACTACCCCGAGTGCCTCTCCAACGTCGTCATGGTTAAGAAGTCAAATGGTTCCTGGAGGATATGCATCGACTTCACAGACTTGAATAAGGCGTGTCCGAAAAATCCGTTCCCTCTCCCGAATATCAACACCCTCATCGATGCCACCTCGGGCCACGAGCTCCTCAGCTTCATGGATGCCTTCTCCGACTACAACCAGATCCGAATGTTCCTCCCGGACATTCCGAAGACTTCCTTCATTACCGACCAGGGCCTCTACTGTTATAGAGTTATGCCGTTCAGATTGAAGAATGCTGGAGCCACCTACCAGCGCCTCGTCAATAAGGTCTTCCAAAGCCAGATAGGCCGCAACATGGAAGTATACGTCGACGACATGCTCGTGAAGAGCATCCGAGGTACCGACCACGTGGCCGACCTCCAGGAGGCGTTCGGCGTATTGAGAAGGCACAACATGAGGCTTAATCCGAACAAGTGTGCGTTCGGGGTCTCGTCAGGAAAGTTCCTTGGCTTCATGGTCAGCCAGCGAGGGATCGAAGCAAATCCTGAAAAAATTAAGGCCATACTGGATATGGCCCCACCTCGGAACGTCAAGGAAGTGCAGAGGCTTACGGGTCGCCTTGCCGCTATTGGGCGATTCCTTTCGAAGTCTGGGGAAAAGTGCCTCCCCTTCTTCAAGGCTCTCAGGGGGGCCAAGGGTTTCGAATAGGGCGAACTGCAACAGGAGTCGTTCAAACAGCTGAAAGCCTACTTGGTCAATCCTCCCCAGCTCAGCAAACCCGTTCCAGGGGAAACCCTCTTCATCTACTTAGCTGCTTCTGAGCAGACCCTAACTGCCATTTTGGTGAGGGAAGAAGACCGGGCTCAGAGGCCCATTTACTATGTAAGTAAGGTACTTCGGGACGCCGAGCTCCGCTACCCGAAGGTAGAAAAAATGGCCTATGCCCTGGTTATGGCGGCGAGGAAGCTCCGCCCATACTTTCAGTCCCACTCGGTTGTGGTCCTCACCGACCAACCGCTAAAGCAGGTCCTCCACAAGCCGGAAACCTCAGGCCGACTTATGAAATGGTCCATCGAGCTGAGCCAACACGACATCTCCTACCAGCCCCGGACTGCGATCAAAGCTCAAGCCCTCGCGGACTTCATCGTCGAGACCACCATTCCAGAGGTCAGCCTTGTCCCGAACGGACCCCCACAGGAGAGTCCCCGTTCAACCTCACCTATGGGTCCGAGGCAGTGATACCTCTCGAAGTCGGAATACCTTCCCCTCGCCTCGCAGCCTACAACGAGGAACAGAACGCCAGAGACCTCCGGGCGAACTTAGACCTGGTGGACAAACTGAGAGAAAGGGCGTCGATCTGCCAACCGAACTACCGGAGGAGGATCGAATTGGCGTATAACAAGAGAGTCCGACCCACCGATCTCAAGGAGGGGGACTTAGTCCTCAGAAAACTAGCCATCTCCTTCCCCAGTCAGAAGAGCAAACTAGCCCCGAATTGGGAAGGACCGTACAAGATCACAAGGGTAGTTCGGCCCGGAGCTTATCGTCTGGAAGACCTCGACGACAGGGAGATTCCGAGGACCTGGAATGCCGACCACCTTTTAAAATACCAAGAAAGCGCCCCGGCGCCTCATCTCATCTCATCTGTTTAGTCTTCAGGTCCAATTTTAGAGTAACAGGATTCAACTCAACAGCAGAAGCAGCAGCAACAAAAGCACGTGCATGCAATGTACCAGTACATACAAGCCTGCAATTTCCATCTCTCCTAGACTACAGTAATAATCACGAGTTCAACACAGCTAGGGAGGTAGGGTCAGGCAACACATCAAATCATAGACAAAGGCAGCGCCACCCCGACCACTAGACCAAGGGCGCTGGACTGCTTATCTTCGGAGTTCTGATGGGATCCGGTGCTTTAGAGTTGGTATGATCGTACCCTCAAAAAACACATCAAATCATGATCAAAACCAAGACGGAAAAACACTAAAAATTTCTTGAGATGCTTCCGAGCTCACTGATCTGATGCATGATGATTCACCACTTGCACACTACGAAAATGGCAGCAGCATACACAGTCATCACAAACATTACCATTAACCCAATTTGGCAAACATTTTATCAACCAACCAACTAACCAACACAAAGGAAAAGCAAAGGCGCAACAAACCCAAATCAAATATCACCATCTTCACTAACCCAAGTTCATAATAACACCACTGTATTCATAATAACTGCCAATAAAAAGTAAGCCCATAATATACATGAAACTAATGCACTAGTACAAGAAAGACATCAAACTCAAAAGTAATCATGCCTAGGACTTGGAGATCAACCATCACGGAGAGCTACACCAACATTAGGAGATGACATTTTCCAGGGTATACCTTTTTCTTTCTTTTCTTTCTAAAGGAGATAACGATATCTACATTATGTAACCAGAAATATTAAGCGTCATATACAAAAAGTTCAGGTGATGGATTGAACCAGCAGGACTGAACATGAATTTGCTCCACCACTCCAGACCAGGACATCGTCAGATATCTTGGAGAGTATCACTGAAGTAAAAGCCAACAAGGACCACTGAAGCAAAAAACCAACATTCAGCTTCATGGCAACCTCCCTCTTCCCCTCCTATCAACACCAGATCACTAGTTATGCTTTCATACCAGTCCTAGTTCGGTCGTATTGACACAGAACTAGACGAACCATCATAGTTGCAGAGTATGGTCATCAAAAAACATTGCCAATGGTACCTATTATTACACACATAAAATAAACAAATATATATATATATATATATATATATATATATATATATATATATATATATACTAGATTTGCCCGTGGGCACGTGCCTACGGCACGTCTTCGGAACGATACAAAACACGAAAAGTCTATAAACAGTAAAACAACAATTATGTGGCTCAAGTTTGAAAAGTATGACAATAATTAGTTGTAAATAAAAGTCCATGTTTCCATTAGTATATGTTGAAAAATAATTATAAATGGGGATATAAAATCTAACTTCTTAGAACTTTAAGTGTGGAGTTGAAAAGATATTTATTATTTTCAATATAACATGTGCAAAAAAAAAATATTAAAATTTTGAAAATCTAAATTTCTAAGTAAATATAGAAAGAATGGGAGAGAAAGATAGGGAGAGAGAGAAAGAGAGAAATATGAAAAAGTGAAGAGAGAAGAGAGAGATGGTAATAAAGTAATAAGTTTTTTAGTTTTGGGGGGAAAAATTTAATTTTGGGGTTTGAAATTTTGGAGGGAAAATATATTTTGTGAGGTTTGATCTAGGCCTTTGATTTTAGGGGGGAATGATTGTGAGCCACTTGATAGCTTTCTTTGTAATTTATTATATAGATAAGCAACGACTACGACGCCGACAACAACAACAATAATAAACTTGTAAACCACCATAAATGCTTCAACAACTACACGCTCATGATAGACTGACTACTTTATGAGTTCTAATTTTAGCAATTGGCGATGCTCGTCATTCGTATACAAGGACTAATTCAAATCTTCTAAATGATGACTATAAACCATTCTGAATGGAATTTTTTGATGTAAAAGAATAAGATTTGATGGGTCCCGTCAGGGAATTTAATTAGGAGAAGACTTTAACTTCATGAAATATTTTTCAATAGGGGCCTAGTTTTGGGGATTAAGTCACAATATGCAGAGTATATTGGTTAATAATTACTACAGATGCTTGTAACCAGAACTTTTTGAAGAAAGTATAGGTACCCAATGGGTACCACCACATCATCAACCATCATAGTGATTTGATACCCATAACCCATCAAAAAATGACAACTGGCATTTGTGGAAATTTATTGAGTAGATTTAATAGCTTTAAGAGCATCTGTAGTCGTTCTAAGCTAAATTTTGGGTATTTGGCTTTTGGAAATAGAAAATATGGCTGCGCGCTGCAGTCGTTGAAAGCTAAAATATGGCCGGACGATCGATTATCCCTCGTCCCAAATTTAAAAAAAAAAAAAAATTAGCACTAAAAGACAAAAAAAAATGGAAAAAGGGTCTGGGACGGTGGATTATACACCGGCCCAGCCTTTTTGTCTTATTCAAAATGGTTGGGACGGTGTATAATACACCGTCCGACACCCATTTCTTTTTTTTATTATTTTTATAATAAACGACGAGACATTGTTTATCGTCCGGTAAAAAAAAATTAAAGCGACGGGATATTTTCCTTCGTCTCTTTTCAGGGACGAAAGAAAATTTCCCATTAGCTATATTTTGCATTTTAGCAAATCGTCTGCTATATTTGGCAAGGCACTATTCATCGTACACCCAAATTTTACAAATTTGGACGACGACTGCAGCTCTTTTTTTCCAAATTTTTCCAAAATTTGGTTATTTAGCCCACGACTACAGATGCTCTAACTGGAAAGGATGTTTGTTTCTTTTACAATAACCTAGATTGTTTCTTAACATGTGTGTAAGAACCTAGAATGATATACATTTTGGGCAGGAGCGAGTAATATATAGATAGATGGATAGTAGTCACCTGATGAGTGTATCGGAGCTACATGTTCACATGAGCTTATCCAAATGATCATCATTAAAAATAAAATTGATATGCTTACTATTTGCTACTATGACTTAGAACTGCTCCTTTCAGCTGCAGCTGGACGTCTTTTGACAGAACCGAGCCTTGAAGAATCAGGCTTCTTTGAAGATATAAGAGCTGAAGATAATAGTGCTGCAACGTCATCACGCTGCCGCTTCCTCGTTTCCATCAATTTTTTTGGAGGATGTCCAACATTACAAGGTCTTCTATTACTAGCTTCACTTACCATTTTACCTTCTTCCACTGAGGGCAAAGTTGGAGAATTCTGATTTGATTTACATGATGTGCTATGTTCAGAAAATCTACGTCTTTTTTGTGTTTTTCCTTCCAAACTATTATGTGCATTTCCCGCATTAGGTTGTTTTTGGTCAATCGCTTCACTTATTCTCTGACTTCGTTCAGCAAAATCTTGTACAGCTAAAGAACTCTGCTGGCTCAATTTATCAGATGCAACATGCTCAGAATATCTTAATCTCTCATCTGCTTTGTTTGTCAGTGCTTTACTTCTTAAACAATGGCTTCTTTCATATGTACAATGTTTATGTGCCTCTTTCCCCTTCTCCCTGGAAGGTTCACCACATGATTTAAAAGTTCCTTCAACAGAAGATGCCACTGAATCACTCTGCTGGCTCAATTTGAAGGAGGTTTCACGTTTGGAAGAATGGTCTCTCTCTTTTCCTTTCCGACTCAATGTTTTTGTAGAAGTTGTTTCCAAAAGTACATTTTGAGCAACCCTATCAACAACTCTACCTGAGTTGGGGATTTCCTGTGATGTACTATCAGCACTACCCAGATGATCCTTAGACTCTTGGGACTTGTTGCCCTCATCTCTATTCCTCGGAAGATGTTTTCTTCTTGCTATTGACTCCCTGTTCTTAGAGTTCTTCAGTACAGCTTCAGTAGAAGGAATGTTATCAGTTGCGGAATTCTGAGATCTCTTGGAATACGCATGTATTTTTCGGTCTACAGGATGAGCGTTATTCTTCGTGGCATCTTTAGCATTATTTCCCTTGTTCTGAACATTTTCAGACAGAAGCTTAAAGCTTCGGTTTCCTGTGGATGAATGTGGGTCATTCCCGAAGATGGAATCATATGGCCTAGAAACAGAGGTGAACGTATTTCTTTCTTTGGCATTCTTTACTAAAGCAGCCCAGTGGAGATTTCTCTGTAAAGTTCTGGCGTTACCAAATATCCATAAAGAGAATCTGGCACGTGTCAAAGCAACATTCATTCGTCTCACATCAGCAACAAAACCAATGGAGCTCGAGTCAGTATCTGAAGCTCTAACAGTTGACAGTATCAATATGTCAACTTCACGACCTTGAAATCCATCAACAGTGTTGAACTCCATTTCTGAAACTATATTTGCTCCAAAAGCAGTTGAAAAACGTGAGCGTAATAATGAAAGTTGGCTCCTATAAGGAGTTAATACACCTATTCTACCAGGTGCAAACTCAGACTGGTACCTGTATATAAATTAATGTAAAAGAACAATCAGAATGAACGAAAAAATGAAGATCAATAGAGATGTACCTACAAAAAATCATACAAGTTTGGTTGTCTTCCTCTTTATCTATATTTACAATAAGTGAACATTTTTCACTTTTTGAGCCTCTAGATGTAAATTGAAAAGTACAACCTCGTGCATCCAGTTAAAAACTGTGTACATGTGATTGGATAGAATAGTCAAAGTTTTCTATATCTGCATCTAAGAGCATCCACAGTCGTGATTGCTAAAAAATAGCAAAATGCATATTATAAAAATAGCAAAGTGGAGTTTGCCACAGTGGTGAAATGCTATAATATAGCAATAAAACATAAAATATTCCTGGACGCAACTTGAAGTGCCGTCCGGCACATTTTTCTCATGAGACGGCACTTTTGCCGTCCAATGCATTTTTTTGAATGGGACGGAACTTCGAGTTCCGTCCAAGGGTTTTTTTAAAATTTCTAATCTTTTTTTTATTATAAAAAAGATCTAATTTCATCGGATGGAACTTCAAGTTCCGCCCGATCTCATTTTTTATCTAGGACGGAGCTTCAAGATCCGTCCTCTATAATATGTATTTTCTCAAATCGCCTCTAAAATATAGCTATCTTCTCCGTCGATTTTGCCAAAATATGAATAAATAGCCAACGACTGCAGAAGGGCATTTGCTAAAATATGGATAATATGCAAATTTAGCAAACGACTGTGGATGCTCTAATGACCAAGATTTTAGTGTTAATGACACTGCAATTTTAATATTTATTTTGTATTTTGAGTGTGCAAGTTTGTGTTTTTTATTTCTTTTGTGTATGTGAGGGCCTGAGGCGGGGAGCAGGTGATGGAGGCTTGAAAATTTTCCAGCAAAAAAAAAAAACCTTACCTACGCTTCAAATATTTCAGTATTCCAATGGAAGCTTCAATTTCAGATTCATTACAAAGGGATAATGAAGCTGTGCTCTTTCCATGATGCTCATGACCATCAATGATATCAAAAAACATGTAAGGACCAAGACAAGAATTCTCATGAAAAGGTGCTGATTTACTGACCAACTGAGCTCCATTTAACAATTTGCTCTCATAAAAGTGGACTGAGGGAAACCTGCAAATCTCGGGGTGCATGCGGTACTGGAAAAATATAACATTTTAATAAAATGTTAAGACAGAAGTTGTGAATATCTACCAGTCAGGAAGAATAATTTATTCTATAAAAGTTCACTATGAGCTCGCCAGTGCAAACTTTTCACATTCTGCAACGGGTCGAATGTCTATTTATAGCCACTAAGGCATAACTAAGAAAATCCAGATTCGGTTTGAAGTCTTGGGCTAAAATGTTAACACATGGAAACTACAATAAAAAGTTGTCCAAATAAATTTCCACAGGTTGAGGGTGTACAAAATCTAGGCAACAGTTTTCATCCGTTGTTTTATTTTTTTTCATCTATTTGTTATGTTTCATTAGTTTCAGGACGAACAACACGGCATGTAGAATTTCTTCTCATCCAGCTCCTCGTGAATGAAAGGATTCAATAATATTACAGATACATATATATATTTACTAACTAATACACTAACACTAAACTATACTATTTTCCTTTAGTTTTTCTATATATGCCAAATAGAATTGCGAGAGAATCCACCATGAAAACAAGGTAAAGTGGAGACTCTTCATTTCCTACTCTTTCGAGTAAAAATTGCTCTTTGTTCGCCGTAAATATATGAGAATACTAAGACAGAAGTAGGTACTAGGTGATAGAAAGGGCATAATTCACAAATTTACAATACAAATATATACATTACTTAAGAAATAAATTATTAAACTGCAATATATGGATAATCATTCATGCTAAGATCTCTACACTCACTTCCAAAAAAAATTTAAAATGAAAATAATAATAATAAAGTCAAATATAAAAAAATACTGTTGGATGCCTAACAAATATCAATTAGTTGGGTAGTTGCAGTTTTCATCCCTTTAATCTACCATTTATCTGATAAGATCAAATTTGGCTTCTGTATTTTGTCAACCAAGCAGAAGTCGAGCTGTATATTGTAAAAATTTAAGATCTGGCATCCATTATTAAATCAGACACTAGGAATATTAAATGCTCGGTGTTAGAATTTGCTCTGAGAGCAAGTGTGAATCAATGTGGTGGTCACAAGTAGAGTAAAAACTAATGTAAGAATTCCCACATATCAGTAATCTTTAATAGTTTACATTAAAACTTTTCAAAAGAACATTCTAAAAGGAAATGAAAACAATGCCACAATATAAGCTATACCTGTTCAGTTAGCATTATCACTGGGTACCCAGCTCTTTGTAACCTTTCAAACATACTGCATTCATAGAGAAATTTGCTAGCCACATTAGAAAGCACGGTAGCTGGCAGCTGCTTTGGATCACCAACCTAATCAAAGGTAAATCAATAACAGTCACAAATTGACCATGGTGGAGTTAAAAAGATGAATAATGTTACTGACCATTATACATCTAGTTCCATTCGATTTGAGAAGTTGAAGTGGAATCAGAGTAGCTGGTTCAAGAGCCTACATGTCAAAATTCACCGCACAAATTAACCAGGTAAGCCCTAAAACAAACAAATGGAAACATACATTGCAATATAGAACAACCACAACATACTTGTGCCGCTTCATCAATCACAACAACATCAAATAAGCATTGTTCAGAAAACCGTCCAAATTTACTGGATGAAGCAGATTCAGAGCAAACTCCGTAAAGGTCACCCCCACACCCACTAAGTGTTGTCACCACAATTTCAGCCTCCAGTAGTATAGATTTTCGAATTTTATTCTTGATAGACCAGCTTTCCTCAGAAGCTTTCTTCTCTCGGGACTGAGCAGCAGCAATTTCAGCACAAAGAGCTCTTTTCTGCCCATACAAGATGTTAAGTTTTGCCCCAAGTGCGGAATCAGATATCTCATGCAAATCATCATCATTACAATGGCCTACACCCTCAGAAGAAGGTTTTGTGATCGTATCACCACTATCTAGTTTAGCACGCCTAGATTCAAAATGGCGTATACTATCAACTAATTTCTCAAGCTTAGATCGAAGCGAATTAGAAGACTCTGTCATTACATCAGTTTTTGGATCAGCAGGGTTTGTCACGCTATCGGCCAAGCGTTGCTCTACTAGTCGATCAATGAAGAAAGGAAGTGAATTAGGATGAACTGTCCTTGCGTTGCCAACCCTCACAAGAAATGGTTTATACATCTTTCCATCATTCCCATAAAGACCTTCACTGATTCGCGATACCAGTTCATCAACTGCTGCATTTGACTGAGCACATATGAGGACCCTCCCTCTAGCAAAACGATCTGTTTGTTCGGGGGAGCCTTTTTCATTCTGCTTAATCATTTGTTTTGCATAGGCTGCGTCCTGCCAAGCTCTTGCAATTGCAGCAGATTGACTGCTGTTAATCCTTGGAGTCATTGTCCCAGAACAAGTGTCCAGTACTGTTGAGGAAGAGTTATCATGAACAGACTGGAGAGAAAGCAAGGCACTAACAGTAGCAACAATAGTTCGGGTTTTGCCAGTTCCTGCAATTTGAGCAAAAATTAAGTTTTGGATAACTAGCTGAATTCTTCTTCTAAATTCCAGCAAAATCAGAAAGAATACAGACCTGGAGGACCCTGAATAAGACACAGTTCAAATTTTCTCCTTGAATACTTTGTTCCCACGGCAACACTGATAGCTTCCATCTGACTCTCATTAAATGATAATTTCAGCATATTCTGCAAAGGCTTTGAGAGTGTACTTAGTTTTATTTCTTTATTTTCATTACAGCCAAGGGAACGCTCAACAGGATTCAGTATGACTGGAAGCATAGGGATATCACTCAATGATGAAAGCGCCTGAAATTCTCTGATTTGAGGGGTAATACTCATAATTCGATTCAAATGCCATTTACTACGTTCAACAAGTAACCTTCTAACTTTACTTAAACGAGTAGAGCCATTTGGAAGGTAGAACCTAATTACAAGAATTGTGGAGCGACTTTTATTACTTTTTTCACGCCTTTCTACCTGCATGACAAGAAGTAAACTTGTAACCCTCAAGCTCAGCAAAGTAGACAACCTTGCAGATTACAAAATAACAACAATAACATCAATTAGTTATATTGTTGCTGCTGTTCTTTACTTAACAGCCACACACATAACAGCAACAACTACCAATATAGCAATTATTATTATTCAAAGACATGCAAACTTAATACCTTCCCTAGTATGTATACATCTTGGACAGAACATTTGAATGGTTCTCTGGTGAGCAAGATCAAATCATTTTCCACACAGCCTTTAGATGAAGCAGATTCACTATCTTCTGGACGGCCACGGACAAGATGGAAATCATCAATCCTTTCAACTGAAAGTACACAAAGACTGCCACAGCAAATGTCATCTGAGGATGTCTCTATATGTGAATTATGTAACTGAGCCTTGAACTCCTCTAGAACCAGTGGCCGAAATACTTCAACATAATGTTCCATTGATTCAAAACATAAAGGAACCTCTTTCAGATTAGCTGAAGGTGTGTTCTTATTATCTTGAGCAGGAGATAATCCTACAACATTGAAGTAATCTAATTCTAAAATGGGTCTATACCAGTCATCCAATCTTGGAGGTTTAAGTCTTCTAAAGCCAGCTCCCATTCTAGTAAGACCAGATTTGTTATTGGACGGCATTTGAAGTTGTATTACTTTCCGTTTTGGAACTGTAAGAGCAAATTTTCTTAGAACAGACTTGGGAAGCTTGATGTTGTCAAGTGCATGTTCCAAAGGATCGTCTACACTATCACATACTATCTCCTCAACAAGGGCATTCTCCTTCTGTTCTTCCAATTTTTTTCTGGAACTTGCTGTAGAGGTTTGAGCAGATAATTTGTGTTTATGAGTTTGGATAGATGGTCCCTTACAAACAGAGTTAGCAACTCCCAGCGATGTGGCAATCTTCTTTGAATTATTCAAACTGTTTATTCTTCGCTCTCTATTTGTATCTTTGGAGGGGAAAAGGTAAGGGCTTCTAACACTAGATGACACAACCTCAGCAGGCACTCCATTGTCAAGCACATCATTTCCTTCCTCTTCAGAAGAAACTGGTGATTCATTGGTAAATATATTTGAAGGAAAAGGCTCCAGTATGTCGCTCAAGACATCAGAGTTCATAAACTCTCTCGAATTCTTACCAACATCTGGACATATTTTGCTCTTGATCTTTGACTGATTTGATTTATGAACTTTGTTGAATGTTGACTGATTTGACCTATGAACTTTATCCTCAAATATTAACTGATTTGACTTATCACCTTCACCCACAAATTTTGACTGACATGACATGGACTGATTTGCCTTGTCAAAAGAAGAGGAAACCAAGTTTGGGTAAGATGCACTTATTGCTTCATCATCTGAAAGAACAATAACTTCCTGATCACTAAGTCTCTGCATTGGCTCTATACCCTCAGAGGGAATATTTTTGCCAGAATAGCCAGTATCTGAAATCAAAATTTTCTTTCCTAAGAAAAGTTCAGAAACTGAACGATTTGCCTCAATAGTCATTGACGCTTCATCCGCTAATGAGTTTATAAGCTGAGTCACTTCATTCTTCAAATTTTCTAAAGAAACAATATCTGGAAAGGGAAAAAAAATATCCATATTAAAGAGCCAACCAAAAAAATTAAGAGGGAAAGAATTGAGGCGGATAATATAGGATACTGGAAAAACTGACCAGATGAGACAATTGCTTCAATGACGCTAATTGTGCATTGTGTTGAACCACTGCATAAACCTTTTAAAATGTTCATGAGAGCTAGTAGACACTGCTTCCAGCGTCGAGTAATGATTGGAAATGAACTTCCCAAATTCAGCAAATAGGAAAACCATTTGAAGTCAAAAAGTCCAGACACCACAGGAATTGAACTCCCAGACAACTTGGATAAAGAGGGACTGAGCTTTTCAAAAATTATTGGAAGCGTATCCAGCAGTCGAACAAATGTCATCTGAAACAACAAGATGTAAAGAAACATTGATAAAAAACAAGATAAATCCACAAGGAGGAAAAAAAAAGAGAGCACAAAATATGCGATATAGCTCTCTCATCAATGGTAGAACCAGATCAGAAGGTGCATTTAATCGATTTAGCTATATTTTTCCATTCGGCAAGAACAAGCAATTAATGGAAAATTCAAAGCCTAGAGTCGTACCTGGTGGGCTTTGCTTTCAACAAGTTCCCTCCCTTCAACTAAGCATTTTAATATAAATGGCCACATAATGGATGACACCAAGTAACTGAACTTCTCCCAAGATACCATGTCTACAACCGCTGAACATTCAGTAGTAGCTGGCAAGCTATCTATACAAGGTTGGCGCAAAAATCCCCCATCAGAAGAGAACTGATTACAATTTGTCTCTTCTATAAGAATTACAGGGGGCAGAGAATTCACTACATCATTTACAAGTTTATTAACAATGAAAAATAAGTGCTGAAGATTATGAAAGTTAGCCACAATGGATTCAACTTGGACCTGAAATGTTCAGATATTCAAAATTTAGACTATTAATCTCAATGAAGTGCAAAGGAAATGAAAATTAAATCTACATTAGACAGAACAATAAAAAGGAGCTTAAAATATAAGAAAATCGTTAAAAGTAACTAGGTTTGTAAGTGAAACATGCTCCACTGAGTTATAAATTTATTAATATCAAGTACAAATGCTATGCATTGTAGTTAAGCTGAAATCAGTGCCGCACTCGACAAGTACAGCGGTAACTGACACAGCAACTCTTCAAAGTCCATACAGTAGGCCAGATTATAACTTGTATAAACAGCAAGTGCACAGGAAATATAAATGAAAATTGAAAATTAACAATTGACAAAAAAAGAGTTTCAAGAATAACAAATTTAGTAGAATTATCTAGGCTAAATCAAACAAGTTCTAACTCTTTCTTACTGTAACAATAAATTTCTTATTTAATGTGAAAGCCAAATTTTGTAGGTAGATGTGCTAGTGTCATAAATACATAAACAATGAGTTACAGACAACAATTCTTGAGACGGTATATGTTGTATGTGTGTGTGGAGAGGGAGGAGTGCAGTAGCACCCATATCTAGTTAGCTATCATCCTTTTCTGACGTACACAAAATTTATATCGTTTTATATAGTTAGCTAATCTATTTTTCTGACCTCTTTAATCACGTTATCTAGAACAGTATGAAACTAGATCCATTTATGGGATCCCTATCTAGAACAGTAAGAAACTGGATCTATTTATAGGATGATCCACTATGATTTTGTGTGTTCACACGACGATCCAAACCTGAAACCTACTAGAAACTAAGGATCCACTGAGGGCTGCATCCCCCGTAAACTACAAGATCCGAACTCGTTCCATAATATTGTATTATAAAATTAATTTTGATATAATCAAGATAAGTAAAACTCTTTCCATATTACTAATTAATAGAAAAATTCTTCAAATATAATTATTATTAAAGAAAATTTATCGCCAATAAAAAAATACTGAACTGAACATGCTAAAAAAAATTATATTATAAAAAATAACCCAGTTTTTTTTATTTAGCTCACAAATATTTTCCCCTCTTTAATCTGGTTATGACGTTAGAATCTCAATAACTGGATCTCTACATTTAGGATCCAAACCCTTAACTGGTCAATCCACTGTGATTTTGTATGATTCACTTAAGGACCCAAGCCCACAAAGAAAATGAAAGATCGGAACCAGCCCCAATATATCATTGGATTCGCAGTTGTCTTTTTTTTCTTTTCTTTTTTGTATTGAAGGCCCTGATTTATTGTCTTTCTGTTTGGAAAATACTTAAGGTAGAAATTTTTGTGGAGCTTCATTATTCTCTTATTTCATATAAGCCGTGCAGTTATGCACTGTGGGTCTACTAGTAATCGAGATAGCAATTTATTGAATGACAGTCAAACTGAATAACTACTTTAATGGATACCTGTTTCAGAGCATACTTCAACCCCAAAAACATGGCAGAAAGAGAAGAAGCACTGGAACAAAGAAATTTAAGTTGAGAAGTCAAATCGCGTGCCTTTGACAAATGTTCCAGAATAATTTTACCAGCTTGTCGTACAGCCTGAAAATTTTGAGAGCATATCACAATATGGAGCAAGCTTTCAACATAAAATAAACTGAAACAGTTAGACAAAACAAATGATATATAATATATTTGACTATTGCTTTGTTTTAAAAAAAGCACTTTAGTACACAAAAAGCAAAAAACAGACGGATAGGCAGTAGTCAGAATCCTCACATGATCAGGGTCTATAAGCAAGATTATTAAACTTTCTGCCATTTTTGGTTCCCATGTCCACTGCTTATGAAGTTCATGTTTCTCCATCCCAATAATAAAATCAGTAGCAAACCTAAACAAAATTATGAAGAATTTAATTAGTTATTAAAACCTAAACCTGTATGTAAGAGGAATTTTGCAAGGAAATCAGGCACTTCAAAAAACCATATCAACATAAACAAATATCTCTAGCAATTAAGTAGCGCATTTGAATAAGGTCATCAAAAGCATACAATGCTAACCTTTTGAAAGTTTGTATCAAACTATGACACATGGATGACACCTTAACCGAGTTTCTCGAATCCTTCCCATCTCCACCATCATCAGAACCACTAGGAGACTCCCACCCAAACGATGAAGAGATTTCTCCATCATACGAAGACAACCAGTCTCGTGCTGAGAGAGGTAAATTTGTGTTGCAGTTCGGCTGAATCATAGAAATATGAGATAAAGCCCAGAAAACAGCCTTGGAAAAAGTTATTGGTAGCACTGAGGGGCCCACTTCAATTAGTGCATCAAACCATAACATAGGCATGCATGACCATTCTGTACATTCACGTGAAGCGAGCTTGGTCTGAATATTAAACTCATTCCAACAACTGTTCTCTTCTTCTTCAACGCCATGGAATAAAGAAGATACATGATCATCATCAATGTTCAAACCAGAAATACTAAAGTCAATGTTTGAAACAGAAAGAAATTTAAGCTTTAACATTATCATAGCAGAAACATCAGAAATAAGGATAGTCTCAATTAGGTCAAAGGCAGGTTGGCGGAGCGAACTATGAAGAGACGAATCCTTCAGAGAATTAACCAAGGAAGGACCCCTGCACAATAATTATGTGGAGTATTTGTTACTCTAACTGAAAGCAATAAAGAAAAGAAAGGAATAGATTACTCGAAATATGACATTTATTTATAAAAGATACAAGTCATAGTTAAATCTCAACCACACAAAATGTGTTATCTAATGATCATCTGATAGCTTGATCAAGCAATGCAAACATCTAAAGATGGAAAAAACAGATCTTATGCACAACAGAATATACATAGCAAAGATGTTTGAAAAGAAATGACCAGATAACCATGTGCCAAGGAGACAACCGCGGAAAAGAAGCCAAGTGTAAGCAACCAACAAGAAAAATGATATGAAAAAAATTTCTACTGGTATCACTGGTAGGAAACAAAATCCATGAAAAAGGATATGAAAAAAGATAAACTTCTAGCAGTAACTGGTAGGAATAAAAATGCATTCTTATGCTTGTGTGTGTGTCTGTGGGTGGAGGGGGGGGGGGGGGGGGGGGGGGGGGGGGGGAGGGGGGAGCAGGATATGTTGTGTAACTTAATTGAAAGAATTGACCAAAACCAATAAAAATTACTAAAACCAAACTACACATTTTCTAACTATCAAAATGAATCCTTACATTTGTGTGTGCGGATGTTCGTGGGTGGAAAGAGAGAAGACGACGAAGAAGTACATATTGTGTAACTTTATTGAAAGATTTGATCTAAACAATTTAAAATTCCTAAACGAAATAATTACACATTTTCCAACTACCTAAATGCGTTTGCATGTTCATGATGAGAGAGAGAGAAGAGAGAAGAAGTACATATTCTGTAACTTAATTGAAACATGACCTAAACCATTTGAAATTCCTAAAGAAATAACTACACATTTTCCAACTTTCTTGTGCATCTGTTAACCCTAAAAAGATTGGTTTTAGTAATTTATTTGCTTGAATATATAGCCTACAACATGCTAAACTTACTAATTTTAGTGCATATGATATATATATATATATATATATATATATATAGAGAGAGAGAGAGAGAGAGAGAGAGAGCACTATATACATAAAACAAAAAAATATAAAAAAAATCAGAAGAAATAAACAAAAGTAATCATGAACTATAAGTAAAATAAAACAGATGAGAAACCTTTACATATTACTTACCACATATGTCCTCACTCAAAAGGTGGGTATGGAGGATTGATCTTGTAACCACGGATCGAGCCCCGCCCGTTGAATGAACCTAGGTCATTGTTCAAAACAACGGCCTAGGTTGTTTGAAACAATGGTTTTTTATAGCCTAGGTTTTATAAACAACGGCCAAGGTTCAAAAGTGGGAGTGAGTGAAAGAGCGAATGAGGCGAAGAGTTATTTAGGACGAAATTCCCAAATTACCCCTCACAACTTAAGTGAGATGGGGTGATGGGCGGGTTCGATCACGGCCGTTGGATCTTGATCGATCTGATCCAACAACCAGCGGGTCCGTTTGCACGGGTCTGTGCAAACACACCCATTTGCAATGGAGCATTGTTATATATATATATATATATATAGAGAGAGAGAGAGAGAGAGAGAGAGCACTATATACATAAAAACAAAAAAATATAAAATTCATCAGAAGAAATAAACAAAAGTAATCATGAACTATAAGTAAAATAAAACAGATGAGAAACCTTTACATATTACTTACCACATATGTCCACACTCAAAAGGTGGGCATGGAGGATTGATCTTGTAACCACGGTGTATTATTAATAGTGCAATCTGATCAAGATTTTAAAAAAGCAAATAAAGCAACTTCCAATTGTTATATTCGTAGTCTATCAAAACAAGGAAATTATGTATTCAAAAAAATAAACTCTTAATCAACCAATAAAAAGTGTTTAGTAAGGAATTATTTTTGCCCAATTTAATAAATAAAATGGTTACGGAAACACACCTTGCGAGCATTTTTCCTTGTTAGGGCACTGAAGTTGCTACTTTGAGTTACTTGATGGAGAAGAAAGTAAAGAAAATGCCTCCGTTGCTTTTCATGCTCACCATCTTGTAATGATTCAAGAGACTGGATATAAAGATTAAACAAGCATAAGTATCCTCTGCATAGTAGAACGCAAACATAAGAAGAAAAGAGGGAAAGAATTGTCCAAGCATCTTGAATCATAAAGGGAGTATGAACAGCGAACATGCCTGTAGATATGGAAGGAAAAGATCAAATATATCTTTATGGCTTTTCTCATTTCGAGTGTGGAAGCACTGACCCAATAGTGTATTGCGCATTACGCTTGGTGATAAAGTGGTTCTCCACCAAAGTTTGCATCCTAGAAGCAAAACATCCAAGAACAGAAACAAATTATTTTCTGAATTAGGTAGTCAATAAATGGTAATTGTTTGCAGATTACCCACCAAGCATTTCAAAGGACATCCTCAGACATGTAACAGCATAGGAAGATTCAACAGTATCGTCACTGACATGATTCAGTACAATACTCAGGAAATTTGGATATTTCTCCACTATCCCATCTTCAAATGCTGAAGCCTCAAGAAAACCTAACCTACAAGTTAAGATAAACACGTCTAAAACAGTTACAGAAAGGGAAATGAAGTATCCTTTACAAAAGACAAAAAAGTGAACCGGAAATAAAAGTAGACCAATTATCAGATAAATGAATTTATATACAATGACTTGATCCCAAGCCACACATTTGTTCGCTCAAGCTGCACTCTTGGTCTTGAAGTGTCCAATATTGCAGGTAAAACATCCATTTCCAAAAACCCAATGTATTTCCTTAATAGCGGTTGCAAAGGCTCCAAATCTGTAGCTCCCCTAAAAAACAATGAGATAAGTTATAACCAAGAATATCTTATACAACAATTAGATCAACATAATCTAGAAACGACCTTAAAAAGTAATGATATAAACATAATCCAACACTATCTAAACAAAAAAAAACATATGCAGAATTTTTACTTTCCAATTAGGGACCATCAATACCAAGTTAAATATTATTTTCAAGAATTGTGATGAACCCCATAAATTTTGGGTTGAACGCATGAATATTGTCTCTCCTTAAAGCACAATTAAAGTGGTATATCTTTGTCAGTTGTAGAATGGTGTATGCAACAGACACCAATGTGGATCAGAACCACTGGCCTCCCCAAACAGAGCAACTGAAATACCAACTGGACCTATGCTTGTTTTGTAGCAGAGAATGTGGACAAAATTACAGCTCTTCTGCAATGTAAATGACCAATGACCATCAAACATCCGTGATATGACTAGATGTCTGCAGTAGATACCAAAACGAGTAATAATTGGCATTTTCCTTCTCTCGGCTACTATTAAAATTGAACATGAATTTTTTAATCATTGGAGATTGGACATACAAGTTCAACCCAACAGATCATTTATGATTTAATAACTACAGTTAGCTATTCATCATTGCCTATCTTTGCCTTCTGTCTTGCTTTGATCAATATATGAAAATTGTCGTCAGCTGCTAATGGAAACCTGAATAATGCAGTAGCACCATCCAACTCTTAAGATTTTCTTAAACAAATAGTGAGTATGATACTAGACCCTAAGGGCCCGCATTCATCCCTAACAAAGTCTGCAAACGAATCGAGCTATTCGCGAGCTATTCGGCTCGAGCTCGGTCAAAGCTTGGCTCGAACAGAGCTCGAGCCGAGCTCGAGCTCAAAACTGAGCTCGTTTCGTAAACGAGCACAGCTCGAGCCTGGGTTTTTTTTAATTTATTTAGGCTAAGCTCGCGAGCTATTCGGCTCGAATACGGTCAAAGCTCGGTCAAAGCTCGGCTCGAACCGAGCTCGAGCTCAAAACTAAGTTCGTTTCGTAAACGAGCCGAGCTCGAGCCTGAAGGTATTCGGCTCGGCTCGATTGCAGCCCTACTCACAGACATAGAATAAACATTTGTAAATTTTGGGTTTTGCATATAGGTTTGATTGGGTTTTGGGGAGGAAATTGAGAGAGATAAGGAGATGAAAGAAGTAGATGGAGAGGGGTATGTGAAGTGAGGGGTAGTGAAATGTCCAAACCGCCCTCATGTTTAAGTGAGAAGAGCAGAAGGATCGTGAGCCGCCCGATTGAGATCATGATCAAGGCTCAAGGCTCAGATCGGAGGCTGATGAAGAGTGCACACAGCAGTGCACACCATGGGAGTGCACAACGTGCACAACCGAAGGGCCCTCTATATATATATATACACAGACATTTCATGTAAAGAGGGAGAATAAGAGGGATAGTGTGTCGCTAACTAACTTAACTAGGGAGATATCCCAAAACTCATATTCAACCTAGGGGTGTGCAGCAGTTAATTCCGCGGTTATCTTAAGTAGATCACATCCAATGGAGTTGATTTTCATGTAGGGTTGTCTATCCTTAAATTTGGCATCAAAACAAAATTTAGAGTAGCACTCTCAGAAGTACCCTCATCAATTACATATATATATATATATACATGTGATGACCGTGTAAAAAGTTCACACGGAGGGTAGTGCACAATAGAAGGGCCCTCTCTCTCTCTATTTATATATAAACAATTTTGTATGTATATCTTTCCAGCTGAAGTAGTATTATCCTAATTATAGTACTATACTACTCACTGCAGAACAAGTTTGAAAAAGAACCTATGATGACTTTACCTTAGCTTTCCCATGTATCCAGCTAGTCGAAGGCCAATTGCTCTAGCCCTTCCACTACCAAAAAAGAGTAAAGCATAGACTCCCTGATGAGACAATAAAAAAATATTTAACAAAAACCAAGATGCAGCCAATTAAAAAGAAACAGAATAAAAAGATCTTCAAAGAATTTAGATGACATATTTACCGGATATTGTTGACTTCCAGCAAGATTCAAATCATGAGACTTCTCAATTTCTTCAATAAAGACTTGAAATTTATTTACCAGATATTGATCGTCTAACAACATTGGAAACATCAAAACCTGTGAATAAGCAACAATATTTAAATATTAGATATAAGAAAAGAAAGCTCATAGCATTAAATAAATAGAAGGATTAAAATACCAATACATACCATTTGTATAATATCAGATATGACAAATGAGACAAGAAAGTATCGAATGGCCCAGCCGATAATTTGAAGTATTCAACTCTTTTACTTTCAATATGTTTTAGCTAGTACTAAAGTAGATTCACCAATACTAGAATGGTTGTAATTCGTGAATAAGCAAGGATTGGGGTTTTACTAGAATTTTTATATATTTAAAAAAATCAACATTTTTTAAAAGAATATGTATTTCTATATATTGCATTCCCATATCCAATAAGTCGTGCTGTAGCCTCAGGACTTCTGATTTACAATTGACAAGCTATTATAAAATGTAAAATTCTTTATAACAATCATCAAGTCTGTTAAAAAGTGTCTCAAAATGGAGGTATTTTTTTATATTTTTCAATAAATTCGAATGATGTAAGCATTAATTGCATATAAAACCCATACTCCAATTTACAAAACATAACTGAAATTCCCTCCAAACATTTTACAATTGAGTCAGATTTCCAAACTAGCTATGTACCAATATGTCTTATTCTTAAAAAATGAAATAAACCTACAGAAAATGCAAGAGTATGTCATGTTTAATCACCAAACAGAATAAATGGAATAAGAGTAAGTGCATGGATAAGATTTTCCCTGATCATGTAAACGTGCAAATGTTCGTTCCAGGTCAGAGTCATAAAAAACCAACAAAAAATTTTAGGAATAAACAGGCAGTTTTGAGCATGAATAAAACATGTTAAGTTAATAGATTTAAATTTCCAGTTCCTCATTACAACAGGAGAAAGAACTTGCAGGCCTCTTGGACTCCGCATGAGAAATGAGATTTCTGCATCGGCAAGGTTATTCAGGCATGGTCCTGAAGCCAAAATGTGTAGCAAAGAGTACATGGAAAATTTATGGAAAAATGTTAAGGAAAGATAACTTACTTCAAACATTACACTGACAACTTCTGCACTGTGACGTTCAACATCATAATCTTTCCGTCGGAGTCTTTCATTTAACTCTTTCAGATGATCAGTTACCCTTTCTTCATCAAGACAGCGTAAAACTTTGATAAGAGGGCTTATGGTATCTGATTCATAATCAGCAGTATATGTCTCTTGCGCTTGATGGTGTTGGCATATACACTGTGCACACACTCCTAATTCACGAGAAACTCTCTTCCAGATGAGTTTAAGAGGTGATTCAATACGATTATCATTGAAGTAGCTGTGGAAGGTCTCCAACAAAGGTCCCATTATATCCGACCAGCCACACCAAATATGATCACTAATAGGCAGATCTACCAAAAATTGGAATGAATCTTCAAACCTGTTGTAACAAAGGATTAAGAAGTCTATATCTATAATAGTAGACAGAAAACAGCAGGTAAGGAAATAACGATAGTCCTGGTTCCAGAATCCAGCTTCCAAATGTTAGTTGATTTTCAAAGATATCAGTTACAATTTCTGTTTCATCCAACCAAAATGGAACATCCAGTTCTAGCTTTCCTTTTTAGCTAATGTTTGATCATTTAATTACATATCTTATGAATTTTTAAAGACTGGATTCCCTTATTAGAACTAGCATATCATATAAGGGCAAGATATTATTCTAATAGGCAAACATTGATTACATAATATCAGAAGAATACAAGACAGGGTGGATGACATTTTCTTTGTTCCAAGATGTGACGAAAACAGCATGCTTTGTTTTTCCTACATATATGAAGACTTAACATACTATTGAGTGAGAAAAAGCCAACCATAAAAAGACCAGAGAAAGTGGGAAAAGGGAGCATAATCTCCTTCTGTTCGTATGTATATGTATATGTATATATATATGTATATATATATATATATATATATATATAGAGAGAGAGAGAGAGAGAGAGCGAGAGAGTAATGCTCAGTTGCAAACGGGTCTGTTTGCACAGACCCGTTGCAAACTGAGCTCCTGGCCTTTGGATTGTTTCGATCATGATCCAACGGCCAGATCGATCCTGCCCATCTTCCCCTCCACTTAACTTTAGAGGGGTAAGAATGGTATTTCGCCCCCAAATAACTCTTCGCTTAGCATTTCGCTCACTCTCTCGCGCTCGCCGCTGATCAGCTTGTATTTTTTGGGGCCAAATTTGAACCTAAGCTGTTGTTAGCAACGGCCTAGGTACATCGAAATCCATCTTCCAACCTTGGCTGTTGCTTCACACAACAGCCTATGTATAACCTAGCCCGTTGTGTGGAACAACGGCTTAGGTTATACAAGTGTTTTAAAACACTTGTACAAATCTCGCTCTCCTCCTACATTCTATCTCACTCTCACACTACCCTCTCTCTCTCTCTCGCACGTTCCCGAACCCAAACTCGAAACCCTAGTTCCTCCTTCACCTAATCCACTCATCCTCCGTCACTCGACTCTCTCACTCACTCTGTAACCCCCATTCTTGATTGTAAGAATTTTTACATGTATTTCTTTTCTCTTCTTCAATTCTTGTATTCCAATTATCTGAAGAATATATATATATATATATATATATATATATATATATATATATAGTGGCCTTCGATTGTGCACTAGGCCTTCGTGTGCACTCGTGTGCACTCGGCCTTCCCACCTTCGTATTGATGATCCGAACAGTTCACATTGATCTACACATACAAATTAATCTAAATATGTAAAATCAAATCATTTGAAATTCATTTGCCCATCCATTGAAGTGTTACAAAATTGTATGGCTGAAAATTGTTGTTTTTTTATTTTCTTGTGATGGATGGGCAAATGATTTAAATTTACATATTTAGACTAATTTAGATGTATAGATCAATGTGAACGGTTCGGATCGTCAATACGAAGGCGGGTACGTCGAGTGCACACGGGGGCCTAGTGCACAACGGAATATATATATATATAATAAATTACAAAGAAAGCTATCAAGTGGCTCACAATCAATCCCCCAAAAATCAAAGGCCCATATCAAACCTCACAAAAGACATTTTCCCTCCAAAATTTCAAACCCCAAAACCAAATTTTCCCCCCTAAAAAACTCATTACTTCATTACTATCTCTCTCCTCTCTTTACTTTTTCATATTTCTCTCTCTCCCATTCTTTCTTTATTTACTTAGAAATTTTCATTTTAAGATTTCGGTTTTGTAAAATTTCGGAATTTTCAAGATCAAATATCTCTTCAACAATTAAATTTCATTATTTTCCACTTAAAGTTCTAAGAAGTTAGATTTTATCCCCCATTTATTATTATTTTTCAACATATACTAATGGAAACATAGACTTTTATTTATAACTAATTATTGTCATACTATTCAAACTTGAGCTACATAATTATTGTTTTATTGTTTACATGGCTTTTCGTGTTTTGTATCTTCCGAAGACGTGCCGTAGGCACGTGCCCACGGGCAAATCTAGTATGTATGTATGTATATATATATATATATATATATATATATATATATATATATTGTTGTTCTCTTGAACCCAATTGCATTATCTCGATATTCGATTATTTTGTTTGAATCCAAATCCTAAATCATTCAATAAAATTATTTGATTGATTATTTGAATTATTAGTAAACAGCCCAATCCTAGCCATCCTATGATTTGATTATTTGATTCTTCATTATTTGTCAAGCACAAACTCCTAATCCAATCTATAATTGTGTCTATTTATTTATTCTGTAAACCCAACTCATTCTTATAATTATTATTACTTTCATTTTTGATTTAAAAGAGATCCAAATCCAATTCTCTATTGAGTAAAACCCATATATAATTTGAATCATTATTATTATTATTATTATAAAAGCCAAAAATTTTATTCTATTGATCTTTTAATTGGATTTAAGCCCAAGCTCTCAATCAATTATATAATTTGTTAAATTATTTTGTAAGCCCGTATTTCTAATCCCAACTATAATTATTTTTTATTGAAGCCCACACACAAACTCAAGCACACACTTTTAAATCCTACACAAATCCTATTGGAGCCTAACACAAACCCGTTAACCTCTTAACACAAATACAACCCTACCCGAATACCCCGTAACTGCACACCACATTCCTCTACTAACTAATCCCTCATTTATCTCCTTCATCTAATCCTAACTACCCCCCACTAATATCTCCACTAACTTATTTTTCTATCTAATTAAATTCCTAATCCCTATCATTAGCCGCTAATACCCCCCTTAATCCTCCTTCCTCCCGCTCACTGTCCCCAGTCCCCGACGCCTTTCAGCCATCCCCATCGCGACCCCGACAGCCTGTCACCCATCGAAGCCACCGTCCTCCATCTCCTCCCCGCTGTCTGCCGCTCCCGACCACTACCGTTGCCTTCATCCACCGACAGCAACCGCTTGAGTCACCACTGCAGCCGCCTTCACTCCTCGACAGTACCGCATCTCCTCCTCCGCTGCTGCCTCCTACCGCAACCAGCATCGCCGCTCCTCGACGCCCCCTCCTATGCGCTCTCGCCCTCTCGTGCACGCACAACACCCAGTCGCCAACAGCCCTCCACCTTGCTCGCCGCCTTTTCACCGAGCATCGCCTGAAAGCTCTATCACCACAAGCGCCGTCTGCATCACTCCGACGCTCCTCGCCATCTCGACTGCATTTGAAGCTCCTGCCATTGCTGCCGAACCCATCGCCACTGTCCCCGAGCGTCACCCTCTCCGACCACCACCGTCGAGCCACCCTCGACGCACCCCCGAGCGTTCTCGCCATCACCATCGCCATCGCCATCATCATCCCCGACTTCTTCTCTCTGCCTGCAAACCCTGCTGTCGCACTCCTTGTCTCCACCGCAACGCTCCGCCACCATCGCCTTCCACTACAGTCACCACTCACCTCGCCGCCTCTCGCTGCCTCGACCCCACCTTTTGATCATCCTCGCCACCTCTCGCTGCCTCGACAACCACCTTGTCCAATTCTGCCTTCCTCCTCCACCGTTGCTGCATCATCCACCCTTGCAACAACTCGACCACAACAGCAACCGACGCCTCTCACTGTTGCTGCATCTCGTTGCCGCTGCCCTTGGTGTTGCTATTGTACTTGTTGTTGTCGATGTTGCCGCTGTCTGTTGTTGTTGCTGCCGTCGCTCTCGCCGTGTGTTGCCATTGCATCGTAGTCGTCGTAATCTTTGCCGTAATAAGGCAAGTATCTTGTACACTTCTATTGTTCCGTACAAGCATTTTATTTGACCTCCCGCAATTAGTATTTATAATTGATTATCGTATTTTGAAACCCGTTACTTGAACCATCGTATTGTTCATACTTGGTGGTCTTCCCATGATTAAATCAGTCGATATATTGAATCAAATCAACCCATTTGCCTCTGTGATTCTATGCCCATCAAATGATCGTAAATATCAATTTGTGTGCTTCTGTCCTGCTGTGTGTGCTAACTCGCAACGAGATTTTGACCAAGAAAACTAATGCACAAACAGAAGAAACCAAGAAAACGATTAAAAGAACAAAGGCCAAAAGGAAGAAGAGACAAAATGAAGAACTATTAGAATCATATCAACTATTTAAATGTCAAGTCAGTGTTACTGGGTTCTATCGGTCTCACCCCACCTCCGAACCACAATCCACATCTCACAATCTGATTTTTGGTGGGTTCTTGACGCGAATCTCCTAAAGTAGAGACCCGCTTACGGTTTTTTCAATAGCTTCAAATGAACACCTCTATTCATTAAAGTACTCTTCAAACTCTCACCAATTAGTCATGGAGTTCAATTAGATTATTGCTCATATATTCAGAAATGCAGGTGACTAATGCATTTATATATTAATTTTCTCTCGTTCTCTATCTCTGCATGCGCAAAGCACACACATGTATATTATTAGATAAATAAGAACCTTAACTCATCCTACCCCCTCCGCACTACATACCGCTCAAGGTAGGGAACCGCGAACAAGCATTCATACCACAAACCGAAACATATTGTGAACCTGATAACACTGTGTCAAATATAGTCATGGTACATCTTGATTCTCTGTCCTTGGAAACAGTTTTTTTTGTTCAAGTCGGATTCGGATCAGATCCCACTAATATTTTCGGATTCGGATCGGGTTTATGGATTATCCAACATCCAATTTTTTTAATACATTATCAACTTCTTGAGAAATTTTTTTCTCTACCTATAAATATAGAAATAAAAATTATAGAAACATTTTTTTAAAATCTCAATAGCTAAGCATCAATTTTCATCTTTGTAATTTAAAAAAATGATAATCTATTGGCATGTGTATTATGAAATATATAGTATATTTGTAATACCCCGCAAAATAGCATATGACTATTTTGCATCGTAATCTGTACGCAATTGAGAATTGCACGCGATCGTGTGTTTTTCTAATAACAATTGATTGTTATTGAGAAATTTCATATATATTGTCTACTTTATCTTATGCTTTTGGAGGGTTATTATGAGACAATTTTATGTATTTTAGATTGTTAGTATTTTAGAAAGTGAGAGTCGGGGTATTTGAAATATATTGGGACTTGGGGGCTTGTATGTAATATTCCCTTTATATTATTTATTTATCTATTTATTTATTTCTTTCTTTATAAACCCCCCCCCCCCACCTTCTCCTTCCTTCTCCATTTCTTTCTTTCTCCCGATTCCTTCCTAGCCGAAAGAAACCCAGCCGAACCCATCGGCTCTCTCTCTCTCCGCCCAAATCCCCTCCATTTCTCTATCGTTTTCAAATTAAAGTGGGGGATAGACTAATAGAAGGGTTCTCTACATCGTGGCGGTGTCCGTTTTTTGAAAGGATTTCGGGAAAGTAAACCCTAGATTGTTTTATTGGATAAAATTTAGTGTAGTTAATTTATTTTGAGTAGAAGGATTATGGTAGGAAGATTAGGAGATGTTGGGAAGGGTAGATGTGAGAAATTAGCAAGTTGTTAGAGAATTTGTAAGTTGCTAATAAATTAGGATTTTGGGTTTGTAAAAGAGAACTATATGTGTATGAATTAGTTCTCGTATGGTGGTAGAAATTGTAGTAGGACTATTCGAATAATTGTGGGGTGCTTTTAGTAATTGTTTGAAAATACGAATCTCGTCGGAATTCAAATGTCACGTGCAAGGCACGTGTGTATCCCAGTTCAATAGAATGCCTGTGTGATATTGGAGTTAGTATTATTATTTTTCCATAACTGGTTTGGATGCTTGAGCCTTGATTGCTTCGAATTTTGATCATAGGATAGCGGCTTTGGATGCGTGGTGGCGCTTCGAGTCTTCGCAGGATATTTTGTGAGTATGATCTCTTTTATCTTATGTACATGGTGTGTTATGAGGATTTTAAATTACGATTTGCTGTGTATTTTCGATTTCGTATCTTAGTGTAGCATGGGTGTTTTGAGCTAAGAATTTGTGTGGACACTCTTGTATGTGTCCACAACAATAGTTTAAATTTTATAAATTTTCAAGGTCGTTTGATACCTCAAAAAATTGTGAAGTGCAGCTGGTCTGAAAGGACAGAGCTGAAGCCGATTGCTTTTAGACCGAAGTCCAAAAGGTCATAACCAATTGTATATGTATGATCTTGCTATGTAATTGTTTTCTATGGGCCAGATAAGGGCCAAGTGGGGTCATTAATTGAGAACAGGACTATAGTGTTATTTTCATTGTAAATGTGAACAATAAGACCTTGAGTATTGATATTTTCACCTAGAAACCAAGTGGTGATTAATGGAGTTAAGAGGTGTTAGATGAAATACGGTTATGCATGGGTATGTATATAATCAATGCATGCTTATATGCGTACTTGTTGTGAAGTGTGGTGCACATTGAGTGCACTAGTTTGGTGCGTGTGTGGGTCAACTCTTAGCATGATTGGAGGCTAGGTTGAACCCTAACTAAATCAAGATGAGACTTGTTGAGTTGGTGAATTGAGAAATTAATTTAGATAATTGGTAAGGACAGACACTAGTTGGGCGTTGTACTCTCCTGTCAAGGGGACACATGCGGCGTGGTCTCGTCTGGGACACGTGCGGCGTGGTCTCGTCTGTTAATTTCTGAGATTTAGTGATAAAGACTGTATGGTGGAAATTAGGGAATGGACCCTCTAAATCCACCTAAGGTTCAATGTTGTTTAATGCGAACAGGGAGTGGTGCAGGGCTCTAGGACTCTCGATGGAGCAGGTGGGACCTGCAGGGTCACCTTTATGTTCGTAATAACTTTTGGGTAAGGTCCGGGAGTGGCGTAGGACCACAGGGGCCGGGCAGGAGTATGACCAGGGAGTGGCGTAGGACCACAGGGTCTCGGCATACATAATGACATAACTAATAATTTCTGACTGCAGCGGCGGAACTAGACCGAGCAACTGCAATCTTACCAGTCACTAGATGAATGTCAGAAACAGGAAAGAGTACAAGAGTAGGATGCATGACGAGGGATTGAACCCTACCATCTGAAAAATACGAACTTGATTTGGGAAATATGTAGTATGGGATGCATACGTTTCCAAATCAAGTTTGCATTAGATTAAGAACATGGTGTGCATATGAGTTGTGCATTAGCTACTAGATCATGACATACACAAACACTAGGAAATCAGGATACATGCTTATTTTCCATTCAAGTTGAATTGTGAGTGTGATAGTTGAACTATATAATGAATGTGAAAGTGATGTATTGCGAGACGTGATGATATAAGCTGTAAGAAATGAGTGAATGCGATGTTATGTGATATGAGATTGCGAAAGAATAAAAGTCGTGAGTCAGTAAATGCAAATGAATGGTAAAGGAGGTGCGGTTTATGTGGAAATAGAGTTGTTTGTGAATGTAAAGATTTATGGGAAAATAAAGCTATAGGAATATTTGCATAAGGCGCAAAGTGATGGGCCTTAAGCGACTATTTGGGAATGATTTCCAAACTAAAGATAAGTATGTTGCGAGCGGGTATGGATATGCATACAGGAAATGACTCGGAGAATTTTTGATGTGAAATCCCATTTATGATGTTTACATGTTCAGATTTCAAGTAAAGTTTGATTATCTTGGTATTTGTAAGTTCGTTCTGTTTTACTTATAAGTTTAATTTATTTGCTTAATTAATAAACTATACTCACACCAGGAATGGCTAACCCCTTAGTGTTTGGAGGGTTAGGGAGTCTCTGGACTACCCTAGACCCCTACTGTTCAACAGTGCAGAGATGAGGTATAGATTCACGTTTCTGTGGTATGTTTTATAAGTTATTGTCTAAAAAACCTTACATCGTTTTCAAAGAAACTTATGGTTTTTATTTGATATTTGATATTTGATATTCTATTATGAGTTTGGACCCCAGAGCATATATATTGATTGCCTGTATGTCTCTGCTCATTTGGATAGGGGAGCCCGTGAAATTATTGCCTGTGATGTGAGCTACAGAATTTAGAGCAAAATTCCGTAAGCTTTTTGTGTTTCGGGGCAGAAATTTCAGGAGGAACTTTGCCCGAACTTTCTTTGAAATATAACCATCCTAGTTTATGTTTAAAGTGATATAGAAATTGAAAGAATTGAATTTGGAGTCAAAAGGGGGGCGTTACAGTTTGATATGATAAATTGATATTCGTAATTATTGATGTATTAACTCTGATGGCAATAAAAGTGTTTTAATTTTCCGTGCTATTTACCGTGTTGAGATGCATTTGAAGGCAAAGATCTTGGTGATGTCACGGATGTCCGGTAATGGGGATCCGGGGCGCTACAATATTAGTATTTGCATTGCCTAATTCATAAAATCCATTCCTACTGTACCTGGAAAAATAAAATACAATATATATGCATTAAAATTGTTATGGATTTAGGCAAGAAAAGTTTTGAGATTTATAGGGCCTTGTACGGAAAGAGAAAAAATGAGCCTTCTTTAAATATTCTAATACTAATTTTACTTTATTTTGATTTTAATATCATCTATATATATATATATATATATATATATATATGGCCATCTTCCGTTGCAAACGCCTTAACCCGTCGCCGATGACGGGTTATGTGTTTTGCCTTAACCCGTCATTCCCAATGACGGGTTAAGGCGTTTGCACGACATTTGCAATGGAAGATAGCCCATATATATATATATATATATATATATATATATATATATATATATATATATATATATATATTATACGAATTCAATTGAAAAATATGAGTATGGTACATTCTATATCTTAAAATTTTTATATGAATTCATTTGAAAAATACCTTTCAAATTTTATAACATTAGAGGCTCCAATACTTTGGTTAAGGATATAAATATGGTTATATCGATATCTTGAATTAGTCATCTCATTAATTAAGACGAAATAGTATATAAATATGGTTAAGGATCTTCATATTCTTGCAATGCAGGAAATACACGATTAAAAAAGCTTCACGTATTAAGTCAATCTCACCAATTAACGAAAGAAACAACATAGAAATCATTAAAAACATTATATAAAAGTAGATATATGCATTAAATATATATATATATACTAGGTTTGCCCGTTGACACGTGCCTACGGCACGTCTTCGGAACGGTGCACCTTGTTTGATTATATAAAATAGTTTTGGAGGTCCAACAAATTAATTGAAGTAGCAAACATATTATATGAGAAACTTTTGGGGGTCCAGCAAAAAACATATTATATGATATTTTTTTTTTTGAATTTTTGGAATTATTTTTAAAGTTTTTAAAATTTTAATTTTTTTAGTTTTTAAAATTTTACATTTTTTATTTTTTTTAAAATTTTTTATTTGTTTAATTTTTTGAATAGAAAAGGGAGGGAAAGAGAGAAAAAAATTAAATAAATATAGGAGTTGTTTTGGGTGGAGGATTTGAATTTGAGTTTTGGGGGGAAACTTTTGGTGGGAAAAATATGTTTTGTGAGGTTAGATCTGAGCCTTTGATTTTTGGGGGGATTGAAGGAGAGCCACTTGATAGCTTTCTTTGTGTTTTATTATATAGATATATCTATATTATAAAACACAAAGAAAGCTATCAAGTGGATCTCCTTCAATCCCCCCAAAATCAAAGGCCCATATCTAATCTCACAAAACACATTCCCCCCCCCCCAAAAACTCAAATTCAAATCCCCCCAAAACAAATCCTTTATTTATTCAATTATTTATCTCTCTCTCTCTCTCTCTCTCTCTATATATATATATGGGAAAAGGGGTATAAGCAATTGATGATGTGGCATACATGTGATACATTGGACAACTAACCCTTTGAAGGATTATAGGGGTATGAGCAACTTGCTCATTTAGTAAATAAGCAATTAATGATGTGGCATACATGTGATTGGAAAATCCTTCAAAGGGTTAGTTGTCCAATGTATCACATGCATGCCACATAATCAATTGCTCATTTACTAAATGAGCAAGTTGCTCATATCCCTTTTACCCATATATATATATATATATATATATATATATATATATATAAATGGAAATATGGATTTTTATATCCCCATTTATAATTATTGTTCAACATATACTAATGAAACATGGGCTTTTATTTACAACTAATTATTGTCATACTATTCAAGCTTGAGCTATATAATTGTTGATTTACTGTTTACAAGGCTTTTCATATGCTGTATCGTTCTGAAGACGTGCCGTAGACACGTGCCCACGGGCAAAACTAGTATATATATAAAATGGGAAAAGAAATCGTTAACTGCAGGGTTTGAACTTGCACTTCCCAATACATTTAAAGTCCATCCCCTTAACCACTCGGACAGACTGACTTTCTGTACTAAAATTAGAATAAAACTCTATTAATTATATCTGATGTCGGACGGGCCTCCTGTGCGACCGTGGGCCCTGTGCGACCGCACAGGTCGCACAGGCCCAGGGTCGGCCCTGGATTTAGGATATATGTTTAAATTAACATATATCTATATAATAAATCACAAGGCAATTTTTAAAAAAAAACTATCAAGTGGCTCTCCTTCAATTGAAACAAAATCAATGATACACATTCATCCTCCTAAAAGACATTTTCCCCCCAAAAGTTTTTCCTCCAAAACTAAAATTTTTTCCCCAAAACATAAATCATCCTTACTTTATTACTATCTCTGTCTCTCCTCTCTTCGCTTTTTCATATCTCAATCCCTCTCTCTATCTCTCTCTCATATCTCCACTTTTCAGAAAAAGAGCTACAAAATCGAACCTTCAACAACAGTTGGATGGTTAGTAGTAACACTAGCATGTTAAATGTTCTTTAACTTCTTTATGTGATTTGCCTACATTTTCTTTATGTGCTTTGCTTTGCCTGCATTTTCTTTGTGTTTACAAAGCTTTTCATATGCTTTATCGTTCACGAAGACGTGCCGTATGCACATGTCCACGGGCAAACCTAGTAAACATATATAGTTCAGATTATACATCGGGTTATCTGACTCATATCCACAAAGATCCATATCTAGATCCAATAAAAAAATGGATCTATTATGGAGGATCCATACCCTAAAATTCGGGTGGGATTCACATCGGGTTATCGGGTTATGGATAATTTTGCCACCCCTGTGCACTCATATTTATTATTCATTATTTGTTATGCAGTATTCTAATAATCCTCCTAGGTGGCCGCCTAGGCCCTAAGCCTTTTAAAAATAATCGGTTTGGCTGCCTAGGCGGGTCTGTGGCGGGTTTAGGCGGATCTAGGCAGGGTTTTTTGTGTGTAAGTGAACCAGTTCACTTAAATCCTCACATTCTCAAAACTGCAACCCCCGTGCCTCTCTCTCTTTCCAAAAAATCCAAATCCCTAAATTAGATATTCCCCAAATCACTCATACTTTCCCAAATCCACAAAATCTCAAATCGTCAAAATCTCATATCGATCGCCCCTCTCTCAATGGAATCTTGATAATCGGCAATATGCAAAACAAGCGCTCTACCATTGAGCTAATTCTCATTTATGATTTTTTAGTTATTTTTTTATTATTATAAATATATTGTATTTTATGCAATATTATATTTTCTTATAAATATATTTAAAAATATTTAAAAAACCACTTAGCGTCTAGCCACCTAGGCCCGGTCTAGGGTTTAGGCTCCCATCGGCCGCCCGACTACTGCCTAACGACCTTTAGAACGCTGTTGTTATGTAACTAGTATAATTTACACATGAATGCACGTAAAAATTAAATATGAAAAATAAAGTTGAAAAATATGTTTGTGTTTGTGCAATCTTTATGATTTCACTACCTATAGAAAAGCTTGTTGTATAATTATATTTGTTTTAGAATATGGTAACATTAGGTACCTAAATGTTTATTCAATTTAAAGTGGTTATCATGGTTGATAATTGTTTGTTATTTTGTGGTTTCTCAGTTTGTTGCAAATTTGTTTCCTTAAAGAGGTTACAATGGCTAATATGGTTTCCTAATTATATAGTTTTTAACTATGCCACCTTTTTTATTCCCTCAAAACTAGTAATGGGACTATTATGGTTTTTCATATAACTAGCAAAATGCTCTTCCCCTGCCTTGTTTTTTCTTTCACATTTTTTTTGACGTTGATTAAAAAAGTCATCATAATTGTTTCTCTCGTTCTATTATAGCTAAAAAAGAGAGAAGATTTATGAGATTTTACCGAGTTCGAAAACTTGAAATATACGGTAAACACAAGGTTTTAAATGTTCCAATAATTTTCATGTCAGATCGGATATATCAAGAGATATATCAGGATATTTAATAAATGTCAAACTATTATGTACGATATAAAATATTCCTAGAATGTGATGTACTGCATATGCATAACATTTAGACATTACCATGTACCATATTAATACAAATAATACAAAATTGAATGAATTAATAAATGCATTAACTCATTCAGCAGTGCACATAAATTTTAATACAACGATGCACAACATACTAAGAATCTAAATGCCAATTCAAATGTCAGATTTTGGTCGGTTTAACTAGTCCTGATAGGTAAATATCAAGGGTCCAAAATTTATCTAAATAACCTAAGGATGTGCTTATCCTCTCTCTCATTTGTAGAACATATATAGAAAGCAAAAAAATAAAAATAAAGAAACAAAACACAATTACTAATGACACAAGGGATACAACACTGTGATTCAAATATAGTGGGTAAATTAGGCATCGATTTGGTCCTCTGTTCTTTACCATGAGATTTTTTAGTGTGATTAGTATTCCAAAATATTGACTACATGGCCTATCTCTAAAACTAACTTAAATTATAAAATTGGACGACTTTTAGAATATGTAACCAACATCTCGAGTGACACATCGGGTGATATTTCCAGGGAAATATCGGATTCAATCGGATGTTGGAGACATATTTCCAAAAACGACATGGGATTTTTTTAAACAGCATATCGGTGCCGGAGACCCTTCAAAAATGACACATAGGGGGATATATCGGATATATCAAGTACATTTAAAACACTAGGTAAGTGAAGCAATTCCGTGGAAATTTGCCCTCATACCCTTAAAATGCGACACAAAAACATTATGCTACACTGTTTAGGGCTTTAGGGTCATTAAAATGAAATCGTGTGAAACCCAACCCATCTTTTGACTTGATCTATTAATATGGTTCAGGTCCCTATTCTCCCTTCATAGGAACAGTTGTACGATTTTTCTTATTAATGTTTCGCGTATTTATTTAATGGATGTTGCAAACTGATTTCATAGTTGCAATTTATAGTTTGTTTCTTGCAAACTGATTTCATAGTTACAATTTATAGTTTGTTTCTCCATTTCTATGTTAGAATTTGATTTATACTTTTAATTATGCTTTCCAAAATATGCAGCATGTTCTATTATTTCTTACGCTTTATGAGTATGTTCTGTGTTACTGGTTTAGTGTCTAATAGCAATATGCAGCCTTTCAGTCCTTGGTGTACATCAATACAAAATATTGTAGCTCTATTTGGTGTCATAGTCGGTTGAAATTGTATGGTTATTCTTATTAATTGATTTATCTATTTATTTTTTAATTATTATTATCATCAAAGTATTGTGTCAATGTGAGTAGAGAGTATTGGGCATCTATTTGTCTATATATCTATGGTTGAGAGAGAGTAGGAACAGCTACCTCTTATTACAATCAATCAATCTCCATAGCATTGATTCAGAATTAAATCAATAAAGTAAATAGGAACGAAATTAAATAATAACAATAAAAGTAAAATTAAAATAAAAGAAGAGGAAAGTGTTGGGGGGGGGGGGGGGGGGGGGGGGGGATGGGATTGGATGGGAGCAAACGAACCACTGCTCCTTTGCTCTGCGAATCTGCAAGAGCTTGGAAGGAGATGGATTGTCGTCTTCCAGCTCTTGTTGGATGAGTCCCCATCGATCCAAGAGCTTACTTCGTTCGAGCTCCCTCCTCCCCGTCCCCGTCGCCATTAACGGTGACAACGAGAGATAAGGGCTTTGAATCTTCAATATCTTCCTTCCTTCCTTCCTTCCTTCCTTCCCTCGATCTTATCGGATGGGGATGGATGGATTGATCGGAGAAGACGACGGCGGCAAATGAATTAACAAATTAGGGTTTTGGTCCTCTTTTCTTTTTCTTTAGAATCTCTAATATTATAATGGAATATAGTTAACCCTTATTTGTAAATTTATCAACGTGCATAACGCATGTATATAATCATTATAAAGAATGTCTTAGGTTCAAGTCAAAATCATGACTAAATTTTTACTTTAAAAAAAATTATCTTTATTAACACGTGCATCGAACGTGTAAACTACTAGTTTGATTTTATGCTAATAAGTCTCGAATACATTTTGCAAAGAAGTAAACGAAGCAAAGAAATTAATAATTAATTTCGACCTGCATCAGTCTGTGGTCAGATGGTTGACACATCGCTTATCTCTAATATTATAATGGGAGAAGGCCTTAGTGTCATTTGTAAATATTTTGTCATTCTATCAACCCGTGCAACGCACGTGCATAACTATTATAAAGGAAGTCTTAGGTTCAAATCAAGACTACTTCTAAATTTTTATTTTAAAAAACTATATTTATTAAAACGTGCATCGCACGTGTAAACTACTAGTGTTTATAATTTAAGTATTTAACTTGTAGTTTACACTTGCGATGCACGTCTTAATAAATATAGTTTCCTTTTAAGTAAAAATTCAGATATAGTCTGAATCTACTTCTATTATAAAAGCCACAATAATAATAAAAAATATGTTAAGATACGATCTTAGCCGTTCATATATTGTATTAATCTAGCCGATTAAAAGTTGAGATTAAATAACTTAATCGGAACGAGTATTACACGCGCAATTGTTTTCTTTCAATCTTCTATAGAACCTGGGCCTCCCTAACTGCTCCCATCTTCTCTCCCGATCTCTTTCAAAACCCAAACCCTAATCCCGACACCCCTCCCCAATCCGAAATCCCCAATCCCTCCAATCACCCAAAACCTAACCCTTATCTCGTCCCTCTGCCGCTGCTGCTGCCGCCGTCATTGCGCCATCTTTCCGTCCCCTCGGAATTGCCCTCCCATCACCGGAGCACAGCTTCTCTCACCCTCCTTCCTCTTCGCCACGTAATCTATTGACACCTCCTTTCTTGCCACGTCTGCCCATCCTGACCCTCATAAAAACGGCCAGAAGGGAGAAACAAGATTAAAAAAACTAAGAAAGATAGCTCCTTTTTATCGGTATGTATTATTTCGCTGTTTGCATCTGAATTCAATGGAGATGTCAGTTGAGTTTTTATTAATTTATTGTTATTGATGTAAAAATTAGTAAATTAAGCAAACCCAGACGTGGTTTTTGCTATTTAGATCATAACATGGCTTCAAACCATTGGATTTTGATTGGGGTATTTTCCAATTTGTATGAAAGGGCAAATAAAGAGAGGAAGTTATTAGTTTGTTATTTGGTTGTGACTCCAATTCAGTACATGCCAATTGGGTTTTGTTAGTTTTGATTGATAGACGGGTAATAAGAGGATTAATGAAGAGGGGAGACAAGGGTTTAGATGACAAGTAACGTAGTTGTTAGGGTTTTATTATTTGATTAATTTCATTGGAATGCTCTTGACATGGGCAAAATACATTGAACATGGAAAACCCAAAGGAGTATCTAAAGTGCTTATTAGTGATGCTACAAAGGTTTTTTTCGAATAGATTTATTCACTATTTTAACGAAGATAACAAAATAAATCTAGAGAGAGTACAATGCTGAAGGAATATATTGCATTAGCTATTCAGGGATTGTATCAGCATTATTTTGGACCTTATTGCAAGAATGAAATTCCTTACAGGAAAATCTATCATCTTTCCGTTTTCTTCTAAACATTTGTGAGAAGTAAATGAGTTGTATTTTATGATGGTTATAGAATGTAATTATAATTATGCTCTATTTATGTTTCTTTGTACATTAAAGAGAAGCTCTAATGAGTCTTGGGGTGACATTTTGTAACTATCTTAGATGATTGGAGATACATATCTTATGCTTTATTTGGGGATGTGTAATTATGCTTAGGACGTATATGTTGAGTAAATTTATCTGACTATACTTTTGTGTACTTTATAAGCTTGAATTGTGATTACATTTGTAACTCGTATGGAAAAAACTCTTAGGTTACAATATAAGTCACAGACTTTAAAAGGTGTATATCTGTTATTATTAAAATGTCAAATCTAAAACATTTTGTTTTTGTCACAGCCTCAGAACATAACCTTAAAGTTAAAAGCTATGGCATGTGCTGTACTTGAAAATTCCCGGCTGAATTGGAAGGAGCAGAAGTAATTAGGCTTACATAAGGTTTCACGTAGGAAACTATATAAGAGTGGATTTACATTTGGTGATATTGGTGTATGAATCCATGATGTTATGGTTTGTAAAATAAATTGATCCAACACCTTTGAATAATTGAGTCAATAATGCAAGACCTTCTAATAACTAAGACAACTTAAATCCAATTTGGATTTAATGACAAAATAAAGTGTTCTTGGATTTGGGGGAATAGATATTTAGGTAATAAAAGATCTGGCTAGGATTTTATATTTTCCTATATTTCCTTTTGAAGGGCATTCTCCTTCTGTACTTCCAATTTTTTCCTGGAACTTGCTGTAGAGGTTTGAGCAGATAATTTGTGTTTATGAGTTTGGATAGATGGTCCCTTACAAACAGAGTTAGCAACTCCCAGCGATGTGGCAATCTTCTTTGAATTATTCAAACTGTTTATTCTTCGCTCTCTATTTGTATCTTTGGAGGGAAAAAGGTAAGGGCTTCTAACACTAGATGACACAACCTCAGCAGGCACTCCATTGTCAAGCACATCATTTCCTTCCTCTTCAGAAAAAACTGGTGATTCATTGGTAAATATATTTGAAGGAAAAGGCTCCAGTATGTCGCTCAAGACATCAGAGTTCATAAACTCTCTCGAATTCTTACCAACATCTGGACATATTTTGCTCTTGATCTTTGACTGATTTGATTTATGAACTTTGTTGAATGTTGACTGATTTGACCTATGAACTTTATCCTCAAATATTAACTGATTTGACTTATCACCTTCACCCACAAATTTTGACTGACATGACATGGACTGATTTGCCTTGTCAAAAGAAAAGGAAACCAAGTTTGGGTAAGATGCACTTATTGCTTCATCATCTGAAAGAACAATAACTTCCTGATCACTAAGTCTCTGCATTGGCTCTATACCCTCAGAGGGAATATTTTTGCCAGAATAGCCAGTATCTGAAATCAAATTTTTCTTTCATAAGAAAAGTTCAGAAACTGAACGATTTGCCTCAATAGTCATTGACGCTTCATCCGCTAATGAGTTTATAAGTTGAGTTACTTCATTCTTCAAATTTTCTAAAGAAACAATATCTGGAAAGGGAAAAAAAATATCCATATTAAAGAGCCAACCAAAAAAATTAAGAGGGAAAGAATTGAGGCGGATAATATAGGATACTGGAAAAACTGACCAGATGAGACAATTGCTTCAATGACGCTAATTGTGCATTGTGTTGAACCACTGCATAAACCTTTTAAAATGTTCATGAGAGCTAGTAGACACTGCTTCCAGCGTCGAGTAATGATTGGAAATGAACTTCCCAAATTCAGCAAATAGGAAAACCATTTGAAGTCAAAAAGTCCAGACACCACAGGAACTGAACTCCCAGACAACTTGGATAAAGAGGGACTGAGCTTTTCAAAAATTATTGGAAGCGTATCCAGCAGTCTAACAAATGTCATATGAAACAACAAGATGTAAGGAAACATTGATAAAAAACAAGGTAAATCCACAAGGAGGAAAAAAAAAAAAGAGCACAAAATATGCGATATAGCTCTCTCATCAATGGTAGAACCAGATCAGAAGGTGCATTTAATCGATTTAGCTATATTTTTCCATTCGGCAAGAACAAGTAATTAATGGAATTGCATTCTCGCTAAATCTCGCACAGGGAATCCAGACGCCAGAGACATCTCAGACTTGCTATCGGCTGTTATTACTTCGTCTCCGACGCATACTTGGGTCGTTCAAGAGCTCTCTGTCGACTGCTTTTTGGTTCACTGCAGCGACGGTGATAAGGCGACAGAAGCACTTAGAGTGAAGGGGATAGAGGGGAGGGACGCTCAAGGGATTGAGTTTTATGTCACTTTCACGGCTTGGTCGCGAAAGCATAGGGCGCTTAAGGGAGATTTGCTGTCGCCAGTTTGGATTCGCCTATATAATTTGCCTTTTCATTGCTGGGTCCGCTCGGGTTTTCAAAACCTTTTTCGGAGCTTTGGGACGCTACAAGAGGTCGACAGGGGTACATTGATGCATTCCTGCCGACTATACGCCCGGCTCAAAATTGGGGTCGCGAATAGGAGAGACATCCCTTCCAAGGTGATTGCGGAGTTCGGGAGCGATTCCTATGACGTGAAGGTGATCGTCGAAGAACAAAAAAGAGTTTCGTTCTGAAATATGGCGAGATCGGAGGCTGGGAAGATGGACGGCAGGGATGAAGGGTTGGAGGTTGAAGATGAAGTCAATCCGTTGGATTTCGCTTCTTTGAATCCGGGACGTTCACCTTCAGATCAGCTGTTGATCTCATCAAAGCCGTCCAAGCAACCTCAGTTGTCTTCCTCAAGACATTTTCAAAAAATGGGGGACCCACTGACAACTGGCAGCGAAGACTTGGGGCGTTTCAATCAAGCTGCAGGCGGTATTAATGCCGAGTTGACTGTTGGTACTCGGAATGTGATTGGAGATGGAGGTCACATCGAAGCGATGGACGATTTGATGGCAGGCGGCGAAGGGACATCTAGCCTAAAAGTCGGAAGAAAAGGGGGAATTTTGAAGGGTTGCGATATTGATGGGCTGAAGATTAGTAGGGATATGGGCCTCATTATTAATCAGGGTTGGCTAAAGTTTTCGGACTTTTGATATTGAAGATTCAATTAAAATGGCTATGAAAACTCCAATCAGCAAAAAGACTTCGACAATAACGGTCAATTGGGCCCATGCCAATTACTGATGCATCCAATGAATTCTCAGTTCCTAAAAGAGTCAATGATTGGGAGTATCAGCAGATTCAAGGTGGCGGAGAGCAACAGATTAAAACTTCCATTGGCCCCACCAAAGAGGTAAAAGTTGTTCAACAGGCAAGCATCCCGGATTCAGCAGATGGTATTATTGGAGCATTAGATGGAGTTCGAGAAGACAACATTATTTCAGAAACGGATAGCGAGATCGGTGACAAAGAAGTACGAGGAAGTGTTTGTAGCAGCAATAGCAAAAAATTTGCAGAGTATCGAAGGAAGGGAAAGCGACATGCAATCATTGAAGGGAATGATGATCCAATTTACGATGGGCTAGCAAGGATGACGAGTTCAGACTTTGCCACGGTTAAGGACGATGGACGGACTCCTAAACCTGATCTTTCTGTTCTTAATTCCTTAAACGATGATTCACTCATTTATTTTGCTAGTCTTTACGGTCTAGCCATGGGATCTAGTAGGGCTGAGCAATTAAATAACGTGGCCTTAATTAGAGGGGATTCGGGTATTAAGATGGTTTAAGGAATCGATCGGGTAGACGGGGATAGACGATAGGTGTTTATTATTACTTAAATGGTGTACGTCTTTTGGAATGTTTGAGGGATGAGATAAAAATCAAAGCAAAAGGCAATAGGTATGACGGTTAATAAATTTCGTTCGAGCATAGGTGGGTTCCAAGACACTAGTATCGAGAATCTGTCGCCACAAGAGCTCTCAAATCTCAAATGGGCTTGCGGACTTAGATTGGAGATTCAAACCATCGATGGGTTTTTCAGGTGGGATTGCAGTAGGCGCTGACACAAGATTGTTTGAGATTCTTGACGATTACATTGGAAACTTCACGGTCTCCATTAGATTAAACAAATGTTCTGAAGACTGGGAGCATGCACGTGGTCAGTACGAATTATGGTCCGTACGACTCTAAACGGCAGAAAAATTTGTTGCAAGAGATTAAAATCTTTAGGAGGAGATGGAATCACCCATGGGTGCTAGGGGGGAACTCAACATAACTAGATTTCAAGTCGACCATAGAGGTAGAGGCCCAAGTCGCAACGAGCAGGAGACTGTCAATAGAACCATAGATGACTGGGAATTGATCGAGTTAGAAATGACTGATAGAAAATTCACCTGGCCCAAAATGCATCACAATCCAATTCTCGCAAAATTAGATAGAATGCTCGAATCCAATGATTAGGAGGACGCCTTCCCACTTGCAAGAGTGAAGTCCGCAACAAAATATACCTCAGATCATTTACCTCAAGTCATAGACTGTGGTGAGATTCTCAGAATCAAGATCTTTCCTTTTAGATTAGATTAATCTTCAACAACGATGACAGAAACAAGACAGATCACACAAGAGTCTTGGGGCGGTTTGACCAATTAGATCTCAACGGTTGGAACTGGGTGGAAAAGACAAGGCGACTTCGCAGAGGCTTAAAAGAGTGGGCGAGGCAGATTGTCACGCCCCGTTTCCCAAAATACGGAATGCAGGCACGTGATACGGCCCAACGTATGACTGGCGTCATCCATAGACTGTTATTGATACAACTAAACAAGATTAACAAGAAGATATGTGGGAGCCAAGAAGAAGCTTAAGATGAATGAAGACGAGTAGCTACCCAAGGTTGAGGAGGAGCCGCGCATCTACTGTCTATATGGGGTCGACAGTTGCTAAGGATTTTGATGTATATTGATGTAATATTTGCGCTTTGGATGATAACTTTGTAGTTAGGTGCACTTTGATGTATTTCCTTTTAGTTAGGATAGATTGTTGTTTTGAGGAGCTTTATGCGACTCTTTTACCTGTTCTATTGTACTACTTTGTTTCGTTAACAATCATTAATGAAACGATGGTGGGGGTCATATTCTTATGAAAAAAAAAAACAAAACAAGTAATTAATGGAAAATTCAAAGCCTAGAGTAGTACCTAGTGGGCTTTGCTTTCAACAAGTTCCCTCCCTTCAACTAAGCATTTTAATATAAATGGCCACATAATGGATGACACCAAGTAACTGAACTTCTCCCAAGATACCATGTCTACAACCGCTGAACATTCAGTAGTAGCTGGCAAGCTATCTATACAAGGTTGGCGCAAAAAAACTGATTACAATTTGTCTCTTCTATAAGAATTACAGGGGGCAGAGAATTCACTACATCATTTACAAGTTTATTAACAATGAAAAATAAGTGCTGAAGATTATGAAAGTTAGCCACAATGGATTCAACTTGGACCTGAAATGTTCAGATATTCAAAATTTAGACTATTAATCTCAATGAAGTGCAAAGGAAATGAAAATTAAATCTACATTAGACAGAACAATAAAAAGGAGCTTAAAATATAAGAAAATCGTTAAAAGTAACTAGGTTTGTAAGTGAAACATGCTCCACTGAGTTATAAATTTATTAATATCAAGTACAAATGCTATGCATTGTAGTTAAACTGAAATGAGTGCCGCACTCGACAAGTACAGCGGTAACTGACACAGCAACTCTTCAAAGTCCATACAGTAGGCCAGATCTATACTATTATTAAGCAAGTGCACAGGAAATATAAATGAAAATTGAAAATTAACAATTGACAAAAAAGAGTTTCAAGAATAACAAATTTAGTAGAATTATCTAGGCTAAATCAAACAAGTTCTAACTCTTTCTTACTGTAACAATAAATTTCTTATTTAATGTGAAAGCTAAATTTTGTAGGTAGATGTGCTAGTGTCATAAATACATAAACAATGAGTTACAGACAACAGTTCTTGAGAGGGTATATGTTGTACTAGTAATCTGCACGTGCAATGCACGTTTTATGGGTTAGCACGTGCAATTTGC